>VXBP01004231.1:111251-279250 GCA_013400115.1 Rhinopomastus cyanomelas
ATCCTATGATCCTATGTCTTTTGTAGGTCTTGTGCTCCTTCCACCTGCTCACCTGGAAAGTCCCCCTGGGTACACATTGCAGCTTGGTCATGTCCTCTTTATGGGAAGCTCGAAAGTGCACCCAACCTTCCCAGCTAGGTCTGACAAGAGATGAGCAGAGGGGAAAAGTGGTTTTCCCCACTGTGCCAATTCTCTTGTGGCTCATTCTGCACCATCTGTGGGTATCCACCTTTGTTGCAAGGGAGTAGCTGTGACTGATGTTTAACTGGTTATGTTTTAGGCTGTCCAGGTCTTCTGCTGCCCTGGCTGTGTGTAAATGTTATTCTTGGGGCAGGACCCAGTGTTTGCAGTTGATGGGATTTGCACTGACCTGACAAGATCCTTCTGTGTACCAGTCCTATCTCTAGCACACTGACTACTCAACCATAACTGGTCCAGATGCTTGCAGAAGATGCATTCACTTCCATCACCCAAGTCCTTAGTGAAGATGTTGAACAAGTCTTGAATTGCTAATCTCAATATCAACTTTTAATCTTACATTATGTAGCTGGTTTCAGATGAGGAATCAATATACTCCATGTAGTACAATGAAGAATAAAATTAGTGCAAATGGAGTGATTAAACTGCATGTAACCACCAGAGCCAGCTGGTTGCCAAAATACCACATTTTTTAGTGACACTGCAGCAGTAACTGTTTGTAAGGAGTGAATAAAAGGTATTTCCTGCTCATGCAACACTGAGAGGAATCACTTAAACCAGCACCTGCCGTAGTTCATATTTACGGCTTCATCCTATGAGCTGATAACCTTCTTTATAGCTCACTAGACAGCATGCGGTTGGATTTGATAGGGTGCCATGTGCTTGAGGCTGCTCTTCACTGTTGGCTGCCTGCTGGGGAAACAGAGGAAACTGTTCAGCCCCACCCTGCCCAGCCATTTTTCTTTCTCCCGCAGGGAATGCAGATGCACACACATAGAGTCCTTCCAAATGTTAGGCAACAGCCCTAACATTCCCTAAGATACCAGGCCAAGTTCATTCAAAGTTGCTTAGTGTGTTGAAATGACATTGGTCTGCACACACAAAAAAATGGCAAGTTTTTAAAGTGCAATTGTTTCAAGCAAGTAAGCTACTCTTGTTCTCTGTAAAAATGCTCTAGTAGAAAGTACCTCCACCCATTTCCATGAATTACTGATACTAGCTTCAAACTTATACTTAGCTTTGGACAGAAATGAAGCTGCAACCTTTCTCAGCTTTTGCTCTAGATGTGTTCCTGGTTTAGCCCTCTCCTGGCATAGACCTGAGTGCCATTTTTGCCTATATGAAGAATTCTTCCTCTAAAAATTCTAATGAAACATGGGCAATGTTGTTGTGATTTGTGTTAAACTATATGGGTTCAGTGAGCATTTGTGGCCTGTCTAAGGTTAGAGTGTGTCTCCAAATTATTTGCGTTGATTTCTTCCTTAAAGCATGTTAGTATTGGATGCTCCCAAACAAACTTTGTACCAGCACCACTCACTGGTCATATGTTTAGGAGTCCAGAAAAGAATAAACACAGAATTACTAATACTGGAATGGACATCTGAGATCATGAAAGCCAACCACCCAACTATTTACCTGATCTTATGGACAAGTTTTTCCACCAACAAGATACATTTATATGTATGAAACCCCAAGAAACTTCCAGAGATCTTGCAGATGCAGGTACCTAATAATGGGTTTTTTTCTCCATTAATAACTTATTAGCATTCTGTTTTGAGACTAATCTATCAGGCTGTGAAAAGCTGATCTGTGTACACTTATGGAGGGCAAAATTCACTCTTAACCAGAGGGAAATAAGACAGGCTGAGTAGAACTACGCGTAGATTCTCTGGGTATGTATTTGATGTTGTTTAGGTATGTGGCTCAAAACAGTAATTTGAAGAGCGTGATGAGAGGTTGGCAGGTAAGTAGCTCAGTGATAATATGCCTGCTCTCATACTGAGAGATACGGTTCTGTGCAAGCTGCTCTCAGCCTGGTTTGATGTGTCTGCAGTACTTCCAGACACTACAGACTTACGGGACAATTGCAGTGAGGGGGCTTTTTCATACCACCTCAGCAACAAAATAATGTGATTTTTTTCCCGTCTTTTTTTCAAGCTTGTTTAAATGAGCAGATAGCTGAATAATTACATCAGTCAGTGTAAGAGAAGTGCAGTGTTAGGTATCTGAAATGAAATTTGAGTTGTTAATACAGAGCGTCCAGTTCTCTTTATGTTCATTGACTCAACTGTAGCTGGCTTATTTGTTTAAAAAGCCTAACTGTCCTAATTTTTGTCAGGCTACATTGTGTCACTGTTCTAAATGACAGTCCTAGCTGGATTAGAATGCATGAAGTATGTCAGCAATGCGTTTTAGAAACAAATAACCATAATATGTAAGACCGTTGCATAAATGCAATACATCTCAGTGCAGGAGAGTTGGAAGCAAATGGCAGCTTAAAGGGAACCTCATGCTTTTGCAGCACCTGATGAATCAGAGCCTTCAATAAAGAGTTAAGCAGTTAAGTTTAGTATTTAAATTCTGCATGTTTTGATTGAATTCCCCTTTTAACTTGTTCATGAAATATTCGCTGAAAATCTTATTTACCTTTTGTGGGATGTTGAAGAATTTTAATGGTGTATTAAACTATAGACCAGAAATAATGACTTACCTAAATAGATGGTGAAGATGTGCAGGGTAGTCTCAAATCATCTTCCAGAGCCAGCATTCATTTTTTCAAAGAATTTTCAGGGAAAGCAAGGAGTTCTGCAGAGATGTCATGAGAAAATGTGACATACGGAGCTTCAAATCCTTCCAAATGTTGGAACTGAAAACTGCACTGCTTTGCTCAGTGTTTTGGACAGGTAAAGCAGAAGGTACATATGGAGGGAACCAGATACATAGAACATCCACATCAGCCTGAGAAGGAACTTCACAGTGAGGGTGACAGAGCACTGGAACAGGCTGCCCAGGGGAGTTGTGGAGTCTCCTTCACTGGAGATGTTCAAGACCCACCTGGATGTGTTCCTGTGTGACTTGATCTAGGTGATCCTGCTGTTGCAGGGGGATTGGACTAGATGGTCTTTCGAGGGCCCTTCCAATCCGTAATAATTCTATGATTCTATACTGTAACAGGTTGCATATAATGCACATATATTGATATTGGAAGGACCATGATTCTTCAGCTTCCTCTCCTTTGTTTCCATGAGCTGCTGAGTAATGTGTGGCATTAATTTTATAAATAGGTGTTTTCCTTTTCTCTCCTTTCTAAAATACAATGACAGTATTTCTGCTTTCTGTCTAGGGTTGAGATGCAGTATGTCATTGCCATTTTCCAGATGTCCAGCACAGTGGCAGCAAGAATTACTCCTGTAGTGTGTAGATGGGGCTCATCTATATATATAAAATCTATTTTGTACATTGGAAATTTGTCCAGTTATCTGGAACTTGTGTGCAGGCATTCATTTTTCTAGACAGTGAACCAAGCTGACTTAATACAACCTGCAGTAGGCTACTGATTTGCTATTGAGAGATGATTCTGCCCCACTACCTGAGAGAGATCCCTGGAACAGTTCAACTGATGACTGTACTGAGCAGTATATGTTCTTGTTATTTCTCTCAACTGTGTGAGGCTGCACAAAGCTGTGTGAGATCCTGTTGCCTTGCTCAGAAACAAGCTTACAGGCAGCTGAAAGTAACTCTAGGTAAGGCATCAGTCTTACATGAGTCTACTCTTCTGCAAGTGTCATGCATTTTTTGTATGTGTTTAAAGGAGACAGATATTTCCCTTTACTGAAATTCCAGGTGGTTTTCCTGATGTTAATGAGAACTAGCATAAAACTGTCAGTGGATTTCAGATTGACACTTGAAGGTTAAAAATCCCTGATCTGTCGGAAATGCTACTTGTTAATGTCGATTCTGACTTTATCCCATTGATTGTTGGAAAGGAATATGCTCCCTTTTCAAAAGCTATGCTGTAGAGATTGCTCATTTTACCATAAATTACTGCCTTTAGTGTAATATAACTGTAGATGCTCTTCATTAACCCCAAAAATATATATTGACAAATTCTGCAATTGTAGAGTTCCATTGGCTTGACCAAGTTAAGAGCAGGACCTGGAGAGCTGCTGGCACTGCTTAAAAGCAGAAATTCATGTGATTTCCAGCAGCACACACTATGTTTTGGAAAAGTTCATCACTAGTTTAGGGGGAAGAAGGTAATAAACTTAATTAGGAGTCAAGTATGTATTAATGAGAATGAATTTGGTTTTGGAAAACATTTTACCATTTCTTAACATCTTCAATATCACTGAAAGCAGAGAGGACTACCTGAAGACTAATTGAAAAGCCACACAAAAGTTTGGGATTCTGTGACACCAAGGTCTTTGAATGCTGAAGACCTGTTGTGAGAGTCCTCATGCTGCTGCTGTGACTCCAGACTTGCACACTGCAAGGACTGTTGAGTACTCCTAGCCTTGCCCTGAAAAGTTCAGCAAAATAGACATCCTGAGTAATGAAGCATTTAAGTCTTCTTCCCTCCCCACCCCAGGAATTTTTAATTATTTTTTGTTTTGTACTTCATAACTGATTCTTCCCTTGTGGTCCCTCTTCCTGCAGTGGAGTATGTGGTAAGAGACTGTTGTAATTTAATTTGATTTAATCTTAAATGCACTTTCTTTTAGCTGAGGCTGCTGTGACATTCCTTCTCTAGTAGGCAGTACTTTTTAATGGATTCACAATAGACCAGGATATGAAGTGATGGAAATTCTGTGGCTGGTTTCCTCATTCATCATAGCCTAAAGTGTTGGGCTGACCTGAGATGGTTGGGATGTAGGGTTTTTTCCAATTAATTGATTTAAAATTCTGTGTGGTATCAATGACAAGTCTAACTTCTGTCTAGATTCCTCTACAGATTGGACAAAGTAAATGTTTTTCTCCTGCACGTCTCCAGGCATTGTATGAGGCACAGACATGAACACTATCTTCTGCTCCCTTGTTGGGGTATCAGCACTGTGTGTATTTTCTCAGTGTTGTGGTGCAGCTTCCCCGTGGCTGTGGCTAGAAGGCAGACATCCAGCTCTGTACTGGAGCTTGCAGGTACTGAGCTTTCCTGTCGGTTTGCAAACCCCACATTGTATACACAGTGAATGCCAAGCAAAGAGCTGATCTGTGTCACCTTGCTGAGGAGTGGTGGATGGTCTGGGTGCACTGGCATTCTCTGCTGCCACGTATTGAATGCTACGTCATTCCAGAAAATATCTCTTCTGAGATGCTGCTAAATGTACTGGCTGTCAAAATGAATGTTTGCCAAGAGAGAAGCTGCAAGAAAATATTATCTTGTATTAATGAGTGTGATTGAACACAGACTGCATAAGGCCACCAGCACAGGCACTTGGGGCCTGCAGAGATTTCATAACAGCACTTGCTCTGTTCACTCAGAGGCCATCCGTGCAGAATCATGACTGGTTATGTGGTAGCTTGGCAGCATCAGGATGGCCCTGGTTTGCCCTGTGCTGTTAGACCGTTGAATGCTGTACAGCTTCTCGTTGTTGTACAGCCTTTCTATTGTATTATTCCTCTTTGCCTTTTTTTGTTTTCTCTTGGTGCACCTCTTGGTTTTATAATTCTTTAATGGAGAGGTACTATCTCTTCCACTCTGTTTCCATAGAAACACCCAAATTAGAGGAGTAGTTTAAAGAGACTGAAACACAGCTGCCAGAACTCCTAAAGGAGGAGGGGGAGGGAAAAGAGACGACCTGAGCTGGCAAAATGCAAACAACATTGGCTGTCTTCTGCCAGGATGTTTCCTAGCACTTGTCTGTAGATTTGTATCTGACTGTACATCTTGCACCCATTTGGTTTGAGCTACATCTGCAATGCATTTTCAAAGTACAGTTGATTCTGGTGCTCAGCACATGTGATGTTAATGCTTGGAATGTGAGAATTTTTTGTAGCTGCACAACTTCTTCAGATGTTTTTTATAAGGCAGTGACCAAGGCATTGAGATCAAAAGGAGAAGGGAAGAGAATTGAGGCATCTCTGTCTTGCCAATGCCTCACGAATAGACATGTCAAGAAAGGCATTTTTCTGTTCTGACATGGAACAGGAGAGCCCAGATAGCTGTACTTCAGGGGATCCCAAACCATTTATAGACATTAGGGTATCTGCCTCTGTTCTTTTGGCCAGCTAGAGGCAGTCAGGCATTGAATCATATTAGAAGTGGAGAATGGAAAGCAAAATTAATGAAGCAAAACCATTAAGTATTAGATGTATCTTTTTCTGCAGTGCAACATCCATTATTTTTAAAGTATACAAATGTATCCCTAGCCCAAGAAACGTTACTGTCTTTCACTAGGAGGGGCTGCATGTTTTCTTGCACAGTGTTGGGGCTCTTTCAGTATTCTTCTTACTAAATACCATCTAGAATAACCACAAGTTTCCTTGCTGTCCTTCCTGACTCTAGGTCTGCCTTTCAGGACTCAAAAAAAACCAAACACCTAAACAAACTTCACACCAACAAATCTGTCCCCCCCTCCCAAAAAAAAAACCCACAACCCCAAACAACAAACAAACCCACCTAAGCAAATGAAAAAATACCCTACCCAAACCAAAAATCCACATATAACCCTCACTTTCATCAGTATAGGAGTACTTGGTACAGGAGTAAGGTAGAAATCTAGCCTTCTGTAGGGAAGAAATTGTAGAAGTGAGCTAACATGATCTAGATGTTAGGTTTACTTGGGTTATTTGGATTTAGGTTGGACTGGATGGTCTTTAAGGTCTTTTCCAACCTTATCATTACTGTCATACTGTGTGACATTACTGGCTGATTCCTGCTTGGATCATCATTTGAGACAACAAGGGTGGTCACTTGCACCCCTCTGACTGGCAGACTTTCAGCTGCTTCTGGATGGCTTTCAGGTACCCGAGAAGGAGATAAATGCCATCCACTGATTCCACAAGTCTTGCAGTAGCCTTTAAGGAAATATTGCATGATTGAGTTGAAAGGGTCTGGTCTGCATTCCCTCTCTGCTGTCCTGATACCTGCTTAACAGTAGAGGGGTTGCATGCAGGCAGAGAGGTCAGTTAGTAACAGCACCCTTAGCTGTGTAAAGAGAAGACAAGAGCTTTGTGACCTGTATGTTCAAGTGTCTCAACCAAACCCAACAATCTTAGATGCTTTCCTCATCCTACCTTTAAACCCTTATTAAGAATGAGGTGATGTGGACAATAATTTTCAATCTTTAAGAACCCCAAAGAATTGTTTTTGACTGATCTTTCATGGGGAAGAGAAGAATGATTTTATGGTGGTAATCTATAAACTTCATGGGTTGCTACAATTTTCCAGCTACTTTCATTATGGAGAGTAAAGGCAGTGTAATGTTTGAAATTAAGTTAATTGAAATAGAAATTTTATATGAGTCTCCTGTCTGTTTTCCTAAAGAGGCACATGTTGCATTTAATCTCTGGGGAAGCAAGGATGCTCGATGTATACAAGGCAGCATTTACGTTGCTGAGTGAGGATTAGATTAGAAAACCATTACTCAGGGTGATTCTAATTACGGTGTTGCTGGTGTTGCAGCCTTTTTGCTGTATAAAAGACAGGAGATCAGTCTTTTTCTGCTTAGGTTGTCATGTGATTTTTTCCACAGAACAGATTTTCTCAGTGTTACCTTGGCAGAATGAACAGTCTTAGAAAATAAAACCACCAACCACTCCTTAAGAAACAAACTCAACATCCCTAAAAAAAAAAGAAACTATATATAGAAGCAAATAATTCACAAACATGTGCAAGAAACATGGAGTGAACTGACAGAATCTTTTCTTAAAGATGACTAACAGTATGGTGTTTAACACCACATGTTTGCATAGATGTGGGTGTGTATGCATATAGGACCTCATTAGGATCAGCTCTGATTAATATTGAGTGTTTGAGCACAGTGCTGACTGGTGTGTGTAGTTAATTAGTTGCAAACTTCCTATTTTAAGTGGTTATCTCTATTCCAGAAACATGTTGCTACACTTTTCCTTCAGTGTTGGAGTTAGAACATAAGTATGAAAACTCTATTTGTGGAGTAGTTTTCAGGTGTCTTTTGCTAAATGCTGCTTGTGTTGAGAGAAGCTGACGTACATATTTAGTTTTAGTTGCTCCCAGTCATACCCATATAGCAAATGCCACTGGTGTTTCTGGCAAAAGGTCATGATTTTCATTAACATGTTAAAGTCTAGACTGGGCTGGAGAGACTGAAGTGCTCCCACCACGAGCAAGTCACTTTGGCTTTCACTAAGTTTATTTCTAATAAGCATTAATAAGCATAATTAATAATAAGCATTAATAAGGCTTTGTGAAGGAATTACCTTGTAATACTCAGCTTTTTTTGTGGTGCTCTTTAGGTACTTCTAAGTTTATAAGAAAAGAGTGGTTTCTGCTGTTGGTGCTGCACGTGGGAAGAAGGAGAAATTATGAAATAGTTTCTTGTAGTTCAACCTGCCATAATTTGTGGAAACACACATCTTCCACAGAAACAACCAAGCACATCACAAAAAGCAAAGTGCCTCTTGTGACCAGGCTTTGTCCTGTTTGTGGGATATGTGTTCTTCATGGCAAATACTTTTCTGCTTGGAGCCTTTGCACGTGTGTGGCATAAATCATACTGCATGAGCTGCCTGCTTCCTGCTCCTTCCTTTTTATCAGCAAGGGTTGTGCCACTGTCAGTCTTCCAAGTTAGCTTTTTCCCTTTCTGGTATTCAGATTAACTACAGCTCTGCAGGGTTTTCTTAACAGTGTTTATTACTGATGTTTTCATAATGGAAAGTTTATGGTCTGATATTAATTGTTAGATGATTTTATTTGGTAGTAGTGATTTTCTACAAACTTTCCATGCAATTTTGGGAGGCCTCAAAAATCTCTGTTGCATACATTAACTCCTCTGCTTGTACAGCTGCAGCATTCTTTAAAGCTTCCTTCTTATGAAATAATAGCCTTCTTTGTAATGAAGTTAGTTTGGATGATGGGGTTTCTTTGGGTTTTTTGGTAAAAAAATTATATTTAAACAAAAGGATTCTTCCTGTGGTACCCTGCCATAAAGACTGTATAGTCCTCACTTCTGAAGGCTAGTCAGCAGGAGCCCGACTCAAGAGTTCTAACTTTGAATTTGCTTTCAGGATTTCATTCTAGTGAAATTTCATGATATCCTGCTTCCAAGGCTGCCTTTCTGTCACTGGTTGGCCACACTGACAAGGTCCAGGATAAATTGTTATTAGCAAGGTGTTAATGAGCTAAAAGGAAAGAACAGGGAGGATTCACCTGCCCCTTATGAGTCACGGGCAAAAAGGGACAGGCTTGATTTGGAGAAAAACAAAGCAGTTAATGGAAAAAGACCTACAAAAAAACCCATTGCCAGAACATACAGAGAGTAGTCGCATGGCTGTCACATGTCTGGAGTCAGCTCCTTTCCCTCAGGGTCAAAAACCTGAGGAGAGAAGTCTTTCCCTGTAGCAATGTGGCCTCTGCCCTCCTTTCCTCCCCTGTAGGAAGCAAGTCCTTCCTAAGATTTCTGCAGCTGACCTGTGGGTTTTCAGTCACCTCAGTGCCTGACCCTTCCAGCACAGCTCCCTTCCCTAAAGCAAACAGTTCCATTCAGGATAAGTTGTGTCATGGGTTAAAACCCCTGAATACATTTTAAACCAATTAATTTAGCTAAAGTGCTACACATAAAGGGAAGGTTTCACCTCCCCAAAATAAGTTTAGTCACAGAAGTGCTAATTTGTTAAAATATCCAGAGGCAGTGGAGTAACTGCCGCTGCGGGGAGCTTCTATCTTCTCGAAGACCCTTACCAGGATTCACTAGTACCAAACCCCAGACCAGGCTCAAACTGCCATTTCAAATACACCTAGTGCTGGTTCTTCTCTTTTCCCATTGACATGACTGAGAAAACCCTTAAGTCTTCTGTGAATCCTGAGTGGTATCAAAATAAACTATGAACAAGACTTGTAGGACGGGAGTCTTAATCTTGTTGCAGCCATTTTTTGCATTATGTTCACACCCAACTTTTCTCCAGGGTTATTTTATCTAGCATGTGGTCACTGCTTGCTTACCATGGGAAAATGGAGCAGTAGCAAAATGCATTGTAAGTAATTGACAGCTACAGTCCTACACACCAGCAGTAAATCCAAATTGTAATGGTGTAAAGCATGACTTTTTAAACAGGCTGGAGTGGGTTTTTGAAGGGCAGTTTGCAGGTTGTCAGTTTTCAAAGTCTATTCTTTGTTCTCAAAGCATTTCTTGCAGGTGCTGGAAAAGACATTGAGTTTATCCAATGAGTGACGGTTGTTATTAAAAAAGTCACGTGTCAGAAAAACAGGCGCCACTAAACAAGAGGACTTGACAGTTCCATCCGTAATGTTTTTGCTGGCAAAGTACAGCAGATAGTGTTCCAAAGTCTGTACAGTACATGCTGCAAACCTCTAGCACTGGAAAGAACTTGAGAGCTTAATGTGTTCTGGCTTCACGTTACATAAACAGGGGTTTTCGTGTTCCTATATTGATTGAGCTTGTGTTCCACCGCTGTTTATGTGGGTATATGCTAGCCCATAAAATCACAATTTTGATTTTGCTTGCCAATTCTTCTCTGTTGCTTTCTCTGTTAGGCTGCAGTGGTGCTACAGTTGGTGTGCTGAGAGATCCAAGGCACAACAGTCAGACCACTGAATTTTGGACTGATGAGCCTGGGAGAAACCCTTGCAATTTGATAGTACAATGAAATGTATGTCATGACATGTCAGAGTTACTTTATGCTACTGAGGATGACTGCATATCCCCTGATATCAGCACAGGCTAGCACCACAAGTGTGAGACAGCACATCTCTGGCAGCCAGAGCCTAATATAGTGACTACTGGTGTAACCAAGGGGTAGTCTTGATGGAGAGAAGACCCTAAAATGAGAGATCATGATTTGATGACATTTTGCCTACTCCAGTTATTTAGTCTGTTTCCTTTACTCCAGTTATTTTATCTGCCCCTCCCTTAGCCATCAAGTGGTGTTTGTTGAGTAAAACCTTTTGTCGTTCTTGTACATGAGTGTGAAACATGAAGTTTTAGTGAAATCAGGAAGCCTTCCCAGCTTTCTTGACTGCTCAGCATTTGACTAGACAATAGAATTTAGGAAGTCATCAAACTTACAGGAATTTAGTTTTTTTTCTTCAATGAGCACCTGCTGAAGTGACTGAATAATCCTTGTGCAAAGGAGACTGCAGGTTCCATTGTCCAGTTGTGTGATGTATTTAGATTTCACTAAAATACTAACTTGAAATAAGGACATCTGACACCCGTGTAGTGAAACACTATGAAAACTGGTATCCTTGGACTCGGGATTCTGTTTATTCAGCCACCTGCTACTTCCTGTCACATACATCTCCAATTCAACGTGTACATATGCATCTCTCTGAGGACAGAATTCTTAGCTGGATCTGTTGTGACAGAACCAGAGATAATGGTTTTAAACTAAAAACATTAAAGGGTAGATTTGGACTAGATAAGAAGACTTTTTTTATGATGAGGATGGTAAAACTCTGGCACAGGTTGTGCAGAGAGGTAGTGCATGTCTGATCCTTGGAAACACTCGGGGTCAGGTTGGACTGGGCTCTGATCAGCTTTATCTAGTTAAAGGTTGTCTTGCTCACTGTGGGGGGATTAAGCATAGAATGGCCAGGGTTGGAAGGGACCTTAAAGATCATCTAGTTCTAACCCCACTGCCGAGGCAGTGGACACCTTCACTAGATCAGGTTATTCAGGGCCCCATCCAACCTGGCCTTGAACACTTCCAGGGAAGGGGCAGCTGCAGTTTCTTTTGGCAACCTATTCCAGCATCTTCCCTCCCTCACAGGAAAGAATTTGTTCCTAATGTCTAACCTCAATCTCCTCTCTTCAAATTTGTAACCATTTCCTCTTGTCCTCTTGCTGCACACCATTTGAGTTGCTGTCTTCTGAACATGTCCTTCTGATGTTGGGGACTCCACACGTCTCACAAGTGCAGAGTAGAGGGGGACAATCATCTCCCTCAACCAATTGTCAATGCTTCTTTTGATGCAGCCCAGGACACATTTGGCTTTCTGGGCTGCAAGCGCACACTGATGGCTCACCTTAAATTTCTGGTCCACTGCCACCCCTGAGTCCTTTCTCCTCCCAATCTGTATTTGTGCATGGGATTGCCTTGACCCAGGTGCAGAACCTTGCACTTGCCCTTGTTGAACTTTATGCAGTTTGCACAGCCCACTTTTTGAGCCTGGCAAGGTCACTCTAGGTAGCATCCCTTCCCTCCAGTGTGTTGACTTCACCACACAGTTTAGTGTCATCAGCAAACTTACTGAGGGTGCATTCAATTCCACAATCCATGGCATGAACAAAGATCTTAAATAGCACTGGTGAGAGTACTGACCCTTGAGTAGCACCACTCATCACACCTCTCCATTTGGTGAGCTGTTGATCACAAGACTTTGGGTGCAACCAGCCAGCAACCTCCTTATCCAGTAAGTGGTCCATCCATTGAATCCAAAGGTTCAGGTAGATGATGTCCCTTGCTCTGCCTTTGTCCACCGAGGCTGTGACTCCATTGTAAAAGGTTACTAGACTGGTCAGGCAGGACTTGCCCTTGATGAAGCTGTGTTGGTTGTCACCAATCACACCTTTAGTGTCTGTTTGCTTTAGCAGAGGATCTGCTCCATGATCTTGCTAGGCACAGAGGTGAGACTATCTGGCCTGTAGTTCCCTGGGTTTCTTTTATTCTGTTTTGAAAATGACTAGATGAACAACTCAAAACATTCTGTGATTCTGTGTTCTCTAGAAGAGCTGTGTAAAACTTTTGGTTAGCTTTGTACTGGCTTGCAGTGCCTCTGACACACGTATGCGCTTATACTTCTTTCGTTTCTGTTCTCAACACCTGAGCTGCAGCTTTTCCCGTGCTGTAGCTGTGTCTGCAGCAGTTCCAACTTGTGTCTTTCTGAATACTTCAAAATGGTGAGGATCAGGCTGTGCTTCTGTAGTAGGGCTTAAATTTAGTGACAGAGTGAGGAAAAAGAGCATCTTCGTTTATTACACTGTATTGATTGCCAGTAGTGTCCACATAAGCAAGGTACTGATAACTCTGGTTTTACTGCTAAGGAGTGAATGACAATGAGCTTATTTTCCATAGGTCATGCAGTTGTCATCTTGCCTTCAGCTGTTGTTGATGTATGAGTTGTTAGGGCTAGCACACTTACTTCTCTGTAGATTTCCCTGTGCCAGTATTATTAGAACTTTATCTCAGATTATCCATTCTCTGTCTTCTCTTTCCAAATGGGAAAAGCTATGCTACTTTCAGCTTCCATAACTTTGACATATCAAAGCTTGTTTTAATCTCTGTTGAAATATGAAGTATATGTAATTTTTAACTTCTAATTTTACTGTAACTAGTTGAGTCATAGCATGACGACTTCTGTTGTTTTATCAAAATCTGAAGCAAACTGAGGGACTCCTCCCAAATATGGACTCTTTTTTTAACCTCGGTGCTTGGAGGGCCATTTTTGTCTTAAGAGCAGAGGTATGTTAGGATGACTCTTCTTTTCCCCAGGACATTTGTTAGAGACTACTTTGAGTCACAGGCACCTGAGCTCTCAAGTTAGAGCAGTGTGAGTTGCAGCAGTCCTCTTGTTTTCATAGTATATTTGGTTTTCTTGCTGGCCGATTAACCTGTATGGCTTTGCTGAACATAATGTGCTGTGTTTTTGCAGGACTTGTCACTGTGTGCAAAACAGGCCTGTAATGACACCCTTAAGCTGGGTGTGTAGTTTACTTTTGCAAAGTGGAGGAGTAGGGCTTCTGGCAGCGATTTTCAGTCCTGCTGCTGTGGTTGATCAATTAGTTGCAGCACAGTGGTTGTAGCAAAAAGTTATCTGAGGTGGGAATTGTGGGAATCATCTAGTACTCTATTTTCGATGTGTAGGACAGTTTGCCTTTATGAATGAATAGCACAAAAGATTTCCTACTTGCTTGAAGGACTCCTGACTCACTGAAAACACAAAACACAAGCTTGGAATATTATTGTATGTGCTAGTGTGGAGCAGCCAACTGAAATCCTTTGACGCTACAGAGAACTGGCCCAGCTGAAAATCTGCACAGCTACTATGCTGCTGCACACACAGACAGCTCTAGTTACATCACAGCCACTCAAAACCACTTTTAGAAAAGTCTTTCCATTTCTGGAATGATACTTCTGCCCTGGCTTGTAGAGTGGTTTGTCCTCACCTGGGCTGTGTGATCTGGAGCTTGGCCCCTGCAGACTGGACCTTCCACAGAGATGCCAAGTAGGGCAGTATCTGGGTTTTGGAACCTAGACTGTAAACTACTCAGTCTCAAAGGCATAAAGTTATGATTACTATTACAAATAAAAATTTCAGCATTAGGTCAGTGTTCTCATTTCTCCTAAGAATGTTTATAGTCAGAATAATTAATCACTTAAGCAGTCAAAACTGACAGCAGTTATTTGATGGAGGAAATCTCACAAGGAAAGAAAAATTGGCAAGAGGTTGTGGGAATATTGGAGAGGCCTTCTGCATCGTTGGAAGTGACAATTGTGTTGTTTCCCTTGGAGTGCCCTTTATCTTCTCCCTAGTCAGCAGGATAGCTTTGTGCCTGCTGTGTTTGGAAAGGTTGGGATGCAGGGGCATGTGATGATCACACAATTGTGCGTGAAGCTTCGGCTCCTGTATTCTTGCGATAGAACAAAAAGGCTATTGTTTTTTAATAATAAAGCAGGAAAAAAATCGTAAAGGTCTTTCCTCTAGATAGAAGGCTGGCGCAGCAACAGGCAGGAGAGCGCTAGCAAGGAGTTTATCTGCTGGAAATGCCTTCCTCATTTTCTGTTTGTTTCGTCTTGCTTTATTGATGCCTGGATACAGTTGAAGATACGACTGGCCATCTAGGCTGCAAAGGTACATTGCCATTTCATGTCCAACTTCTCATCCACCAGCACCCCCCTGTCCTTCTCTGCACGACTGCTCTTAATCCAGTTATTACCCAGCATTTATTTTTCCTTGGGATTGTCTCAACCCATGTGTGAGACGTTGGACTTCATGAGGTTTGCATGGGCCTGCCTTTTAAGCTTGAAATGGTCTAAGCTTGAAATGGTCTGGATGACCTCCCTTCCATCTAAAGTATCAACCACACCACTTGGCTTATTCACCAACTTGCTGAGGGTGCACTCAATCCCACTGTCTGTGTCCCTGACAAAGATGCTAAGTATTACTGGTCCAGATAGGAACCCCTTGGGGGCACCACTGTCATCGGTCTCCACCTGGACACCAAGCTGTTGACCACAACTCTTTATCCACTGAGTGGACCACCCATCAAATCCATGTGGCACAACATAAGATGTTTCCAAAGAAGCAGATGCAATATGTGATGACGCAGAGTATACCTAATGTAGTGACTGACTGCTAGGAAACACGGTTAGAGGCGGCCTATAGGAAAAGTGGCAATAGAGAATGTAAGTTGCTCTTTAGGCATGAAGTTAACCTGTGCCAAGTTTCTCCTCAATTTTGTTCACACTTAGTTGGTGGACATCAACGAAATGTGAAAGAAACAAGATGATGCTACTTCTGATGCCTGGTGGGTAATAGTCTGCTTCCTTCTGAAAGAAGAAAAAGTAAGAATTGAGCTAACTTCCCTTTGTCACAACCAGCTCACTGAAAAAAACTGGACTGAATGATCAGACAGTGATCCTAATGCTGGAAGAGGGCTGAAAAAGAAAGTATAAGTCTGAAGAAGAAATGAAAAGCAATGGCTGATGCATCAAGTTTAGCTGGCAAAGACTTTAGGTAATGCTTGCGATTTCACTTTGGAATTTCATTAAATGGTAGTAGTATGCCTCAATTAATACTTAAATTATGATGGTTTAGGTGATGCCCTGAATTAGACGTAGCATGCAAGTCCTCCTGGTGAGCTGTGTGGAAGTGAATGCTTTTGACTGGTGTTAGAGTGGTATCATTGCAGCAAGCACTGCACAGCATTGACTGTTAGGTTTTGACAAACAACTGCGCTGGTTTTGCATAGGAATATTTTTTCATGAAGGAAAATACAACAAGATTTGGGCTTTGTCTCATTGCTGTTTAAGCAGGTACTTGCTTTTAGCTTCTTTGAGTGTGCTAGGAGATGGAGCTAGATATTCTAACAATGACTCTTCATGTTAATTGGTTTTTTCAGTAGCTATTAGAAGTTTTCAAATATGAATATTTATTCTGGTCTTCAGACAGCTTTTGGGAGAACTGGTTTATGCAGTGGGAACATAGTACGCAGCATGTTCATGTCCTCTTGATGTGGTAGGAAAAAAAAAGCAGCAGCAGGTCCCCCAGCAACAGTGCATGAGTGGCAGCTGTTCTTGTGAAAGACTGGAAAAGGGACTGTGAGAATTCACAGGGCTGTCATAGGTGATTGTGAATACAGCTCCAGTGCAGACAAGCATCGTCATTTTAGCGAGGCACCTAGGTGTCTGGAAGAGACACACAGAAGGAAAAGAGAATGGGCCACTGGACACACAGACAACACAACCCAGCCTAGTCAGTATCAGAACAATGAAGTGACCGTCAAATAATAGTAGCTTCCCTTTCTGCTACTGGTTTTCAAGTTCTTAAAGTTTTTTCTTTCAACTTTCCTTTTTTTTTGATCCTTCCACTACCTGAAGGTGGCTACTTACAAGAGGGACTCTAGTGGTAGGACAAGTGAGAAGGGTTTCAAACTAAATGAGGGTAGATTTGGATTGGATGTTAGGAAGAAATTCCTCACTACGAGGGTGCTGCAGCACTGGAACAGGCTGCCCAGGGAGGTTGTGGATGTCCCCTCACTGGATGTGTTCAAGGCTAGGTTGAACAGGGCAACCTGGTCTGGTGAGAATTGTTCCTGCCCATGGCAGGGGGTTTGAACTAGGTGATATCTGAGTTCCCTTCCAAGCTAAGCCATGATTCTATGAAGCTGTGAATCATTGTGCCAGCTGCTGTTAAGTTCCATTTGAAGGACAGCAAAGTTTGATGTGCCCACAGAGATTAGCTTGCCTGCTGAAACACAGTTGTGACAGGCAGTTGCAGTCATATTTGGAAGGGGAAAAAGTTGTTATTGCTGAATCTGAGACTTCCTGATAGTTCTGAAAGAATATCCCCTACTGCTGAATTTCACAGGAGTGTCTTTGTTGTTGGGTTTTCTGGTTCAGGTTTTTTTTTTTGCATTGTAAATATTTTGTCCTGCCTAGTTCGTTCAGTTTGGATATAGACTAATGAAACTTGTCTGTAGTGGTGCTGAACTGGCTTTTAGTTGGGTTTGATAGTGGTTCTCAGGAGACCACTTACAGTTTCCAACTGAACAGACTGCACACGTCTACATATCTGCCCCTCTCAGTTTGCCCATATTGTGCTTTTACAGCAGTAGGGTGTTAGCTTGGTTTAGCTGACTGAAGAAGCTTGTCACTTGTCTTTCTGCTTTAGGTGTCTTAATGGAAAACTTAATCTGCTTTCTCTTGAACTTTCATATAGTTGTGGACAGGTACAGGGTGTCATTTTGTTCTCCTGATGCTGACAGCAACTCCATTCTTACCTTTCATCACGCTAGAGTGTTTTTAAACAATCCCATACAGGTTGACCACATGGAAACAAAACGGACCAGACATAAACTACGAGCTCATGGATATAAAACAATAATCTTCATGTTCAGTGAACATGAAGACCTGATAAAAGTGAAACTTCCTTTTAACATGCTTTGTGTATTGTTCTGGAAATCTCCAGTTTTGAGTTGCTTAGTACCATGTTGTGAGATATCAAAGCATATAGATATCATATCAAAGCATATAGATATCAAAGTAGAGGGGTGGTTAGCAGATCAAGAGAGGTTCTTCTCCCCCTCTACTCTGCCCTGGTGAGACCACACCTGGAGTATTGTGTCCAGTTCTGGGCTCCTCAGTTCAAGAGAGATGTGGAGGTTCTGGACAGAGTTCAGCATAGGGCAATGAAGATGATGTGGAGCACCTCCCTTATGAGGAGAGGTTGAGGGAGCTGGGTCTCTTTAGCTTGGAGGAGACTGAGGGGTGACCTCATTAATGTCTACAAATATTTGAGGGGTGGGTGTCAGGAGGATGGAGCTGGGCTGTTCTTGGTGTCATCTAGTGATAGGACAAGGGGCGATGGTTGTAAGCTGGAACATAGGAGGTTGCACATCAACCTGAGAAGGAACTTCTTCACGGTGAGGGTGACAGAGCACTGGAACAGGCTGCCCAGGGGGGTTGTGGAGTCTCCCTCACTGGACATATTCAAGACCCGACTGGACGGGTTCCTGTGTGACTTGGTTTAGGTGATCCTGCTGTTGCAGGCGGATTGGACTAGATGATCTTTCGAGGTCCCTTCCAATCCGTAGTGATTCTATGATTTTCTTTGAGTGTTCACACAGAGAATGTTTTGATGAATGGTTTTGTGATAGAAGGTCCTGGAGCTGCATGCTAATGCCCGAAACCCAGTGTTTCTTCTGTGTGCACGCAACAAACACATTTCTCTGCGTGCAGCTCTCTGTAGCTAGGCAGGTCGTTGTTCCGCAGTGAGAAAGTTGAAACAGGCAGTTGAACAAAACCCCTGCTGTCATTTGGCAGTGCTATCGTGAGCAAAACCTGTAGTTATGTTACAGACCAATAATGTTTGGTATGTTGTTGGCAGACTGCGCATTTTATTTGTGATGGCAGATCCCCAAGTGTCTGCATGCTGCAGCACACAGCAGTAGATGGAGCCAGAATTCTCATACACACAATTCTGCCTTAAAGCACTCTCTCCCTTTTCACAAAGGGTTGGTTTGGGATAGGACCTCTTCACTTTATGCTTCTCTTTGTTCTGTGGTATTATCTTCCTAACTCAGTTTATAGTTCCCTGGTCTTTTGTGTCCAGATAACAGACATTGAAAACTCCACATTGTTTTACTCTTGATCAAGTGCTGTTTTTATTTTGGGGCCAGTTTTGTTATTTTTAAATGTTGTCCCAGCATCTCTGCTTTTTGAGCAGTTTTAAGAGCCCTTGGTGACCTGCAAAAGCAGTGGTTCTGTAAAATGCTGACTGCAATTTCATTTTCAGCCTTTTGTTATTTATAAAGTCATTGGAGCCTTGAAGACCACACAACAGCACTGAAAACTTACAACTGTTAAAACTGAAATTCTATAAATATCTTTGTCCTTAGGTGGTAGGAAAAGAAAATAAAACAAAAATTAAAGCATTCTGAATTTGTAGCTTTACTTTGTAGGCTGTTAATACCAAGCAACCAAATTCTGCTAGACTTAGATGTGGTAGTGTTACTTTAAATGCATTGTCTTTCCTTGCACTTGAAAGGAACTGCCTGTAGTGGAATGAATATAAACACCAGTCACGTCTCCAGTCTTAACCTGAACCTTGGCCTAGGAACACTAAAATCCTAATTTCTCCAAAAGAGTTTTATGGGCTGTGGTCTCTGAGAAATGATGTGATCAGTTTCCACCTTAACAACAGGAGCTTGTGCTTTTTCACATCTTTCTGACTCGTAAGTAAAACAAAACTGGACATTCCTGGCTGCTGCTTTTGTGTTGTAATGCAGGTGAGAAAGCAACAACATTCTGGGAGTGACAAGCCGCAAAGATAAACGCTGGCAAGTTCCTCACAACTTTGTTTTCAGCTACAAAACCAAAGAGAAGTGATCACGAGAAGTAAAAGCTGCCCTAGGATACTCATAGGATAGGAGGAAGGTGCTCTGCTGTGTGTGTCACCTTTCTGAGTTTTGTTTTTCATGGCCTTTTGCATTAAAAGTTCTGCTCTGGAAGAGAAGACAAACACAATCAGAAACCTGTGGTATAGGAAGGGAGCAGACTAATCTGACTTTCAATAACCATATGTTGAAGGTAGTGGAAAACAACTGTATCTAAAACCCCTTCCTTAGACACCAATGTGAAGTTATACGTAATCCAATCTTATATCTGGATTTATCTAGTTAGCTAGTCATTTTTTGTTTGGGAGGCTGAAACTGCTGCAGGTGATTTGTGACTTTAAAAAGAGCTGGTCCTCTGAAAAGATGTGAAAATCAGTTGGCTGAACTTACAGCACATCAGGGAGTACTGGGATCTCACTGGTGCTGGAGAGAGACAAATGAGCAGGCTTCCAACCATCAAGATTTACAGCTTTACCTGAGTAGAAGAAACTGAGCTCAAAAAGGTTAGCAGTGCTTTACATAGCCTAATCCTTCATCAGTCCAGGAGAGACTTGTTGCCCTATTAACACATTATTTTAGGACACAGTTTTGCTATTTAACACAAGCTTGGCAGAGCATCAGACCAAATGGTTCTTTTGTTTGCTCTGCACTATTATTCTTTCCCTCTAATCTTTCTCAAATTCTGTTACAGGATCCTGTTTCTCTTCTGCATCTTTTATCAATAATTTCTCAAAAAACTAACCCAAGAAACAAAATCAAAATAAACCAAACACCCTGACCTCTTGCCTGCCACATCTGTCAGTTGTGTGGGTGTGATGTTCTGTTCCAGTACTCTGGATCTTAGTAGTAGAAGTGTGTTTTATGTGTAAACCACAGTTTGCATCAGTGAAAGTAATGTGTTAGTTTGCTCCTACAGCCTCTTTCTGTAGTGATCTAGGAATGGAACAGGCACATCAGCACCCTTGGTGTTCTGTACCTTAGCAGCTACTTAACTTCATTGTGTGAATGAATAGAAATGGATGTGAGATGAACACATTCATTAACAGTACTGAGCAGTTTTCACATGAGAAATAACTATGTTTGCTCCATGGAAAGAGCATTTCTCCCTAAGTCTATTATATATGCAGACGTGTTAATAAGTTCTTTAAAAGGCTGAGCCTGGGAGATGCACGATGCTGTGAATTGCTGTGGAAGTCATAGGGCAATGCAGCAGTTGTTGTTTGTATTAAGGATTCTTGCAGGCGAGGGAAGGAGATGCTGGTGTATTTACCAAGACCATTAACAATGTTCAAGTGACTGTCACATGTTAAATGTATATTTTAAGCAAAGCAAGAGATGATTTAATCTCTCCCTAATTGGAAATCTGCTGTGCACAGGAGGAAAAAGATTCTTCTGTTGAGTAGCAACAAGATAGGCTGTTAGCAGAAGCCTAGCAGTAAAATCTCCCAGACCATAAAAGTGGCAGTGGAGGTGACAGAAGCAGTTGGGAGATTTATTTCAGATGCTGTATTTTCCTGTGAGCAAAATAATATAGTCCTGTCACTTTCTGAGCTGTACAGAGAGCTCGCTAACTTCTGTTAGCTAGGTGTACAGTTACGGAGTTTATCAGCTTAACGTAGTTTAAGTAGCAGTTGCCAGCACGTAGGTTAAAGCAGTGAAAAAGTGTTTGCGGTGAAGGATATGAACTTTATGTAGTGTTGGGTGAGTGTGGGAATGTTGCCTTAAAGATAGCCACCAGAAGAGAAAGTATGGGCAGATCTACACCTCATCTTCTATACTTCTTTCCCAGCATTTTGAACACGGCTGGTGAGGTCT
Organism: Rhinopomastus cyanomelas; assembly: GCA_013400115.1. Lineage (NCBI taxonomy): Eukaryota > Metazoa > Chordata > Aves > Bucerotiformes > Rhinopomastidae > Rhinopomastus > Rhinopomastus cyanomelas. Next base: position 132,818 of record VXBP01004231.1, read on the forward strand.
GTAGGTGTGACTCTGCCTTCTCTCAGGCTTCACTAAGTGGGACTCCATTGCTCTTAAAACTTGAGTTCACTGGGAAGTTTGGGCTGGCATTTAGGCTCAGCTCAGGTCTTGCTATAGCAATAAGATGGAGCTTATTTTGTTTGACTTTGCTTCTGAAGTTCAGAGCAAGAAAACTTACCTGTCTATAAGTGCTTTCAAGGAAGTGAAGGAGTTGGGGTCTGTTTATAGCAGACAGAACTTAAGCTGCTTGCAAATAGGGTTTCAGTTGCCCTCTCCACATGTGCAATGGCACGGACTGATGGAGCTGATGAATTCAAAGTCTGCTGCACAGTCAGTCTGGTTTCACACTGCCCACGCCCTTCCAAAACGTTGTGTATTTCAGTTCTCCTCCTTCTTGCTTTTTCAACAGTATTTTAAACTGTGTGCATGCATGTGTATGTGTTTTAACATCTATGCACAAACACACTGTATATACTTAAAGGCCTGTGCCCTCCACATTCATGAGTAAGAGTTGTCAGTAATACCGTGGAACTGGAGTTGGGAGGGGGTAGATGGTTTGCACTGAAACACCTCTTGTCCTCTGGACGGGCTTAACAATGCAAGATCAGGATGCACAATTATGGTAGTTGATCCTGGGGCTTAAAGCGAAGGCCTGGCTGCAGATAAGGCCAAACATCTTGGTTCAGACAGATCATGTCTGTGCATTGCTAGACCAGGCTTTCGTTTCTCCATTCCCTTTGATAATTTGAAATTTAATAAGGGAAGATAAAGCACTTAAGCGGCCTAATGTTTTCTGGAATGGATGTGAGAGGCTCTATGCTTTCAATTGACACTGAGCATGTTTCTGAGACTTTTTTTCCCTTTGGAAAAGGCTGACTCGTTGGAATCGAAGCTTTTTTGTTGGAACCGCACATGTCTAGGGAAGCAGAGGTGTACCATCTGTTTTTGAAATGGCCAGAAGTTTAGAAACTAGGGGTGTTTGAGACATGGGAGACATTCACTTAAATCCAGTCTTTCCTTGAGTAAGGCAAATCCCTGTTTTCAGAAAAACTGTGTTGAAGAGACTTTTTTTAATCCTACTGTGAAGTAGAAGAGTATTCTGTTAACTAAATAGTTTGCTGTGACTGCTCAGGATTCAGGGCAGAAAGAAGACCTTGCAGGTCTTCCTTGCCCCTTCTCTTTGCTCTTTCAAAGCCCTCAGAACCTCAAAACAACTTTCCAATGCTCCTGCTGTTGGAGGCAGGTTCTCAAACTGGTGTTGTGTGGGCATAGTGAAAGTTCATTCCTATAGACGCTGCTCCTACAACTAGTAATTAAAGTTAATAGCTTTTCATCCCATCAAGAACCTTTCATGCAGGATAAGTGTGTGAGGGGCTGGATTAGGGGATGTAACTGAATGCCAAAGTGGAGTGACTTTTGGTTCTAACCAGGTAGTCCATAAGCTTCCCCTCTCCCCTGCAGGCATGGTCTGTCAATTTTTCAAGACTGAAAATGTAAGCATTGTGAGCTACTTCTGAGTAAGAGCTTCTCATACTCAACATCAAATACAGGTCTCCCAAGCAATGCTCAACAAAGGGAATTGTGTGGAAGCAAATCTGTTTGGAACTGTGAGCAGTTCTGCACATGCAGAGTTCTGCTTGTGGAAAGAAAACAAATGCAGGAGAGGAGCCCCCAAAGGCTGGGAGCGCGGACAGATAACCTGGGACAAATACAGTAAAGAAACTAGGTTAGGAAATCTAAAGCCCTGTCAGAATTAAATCTGGCCAGGGATATTAAAGACAACAGAAAAGAACTCTACAGGTATGTTGGAGAAAAAAGGAGAACGAGACAATGTGGGGGTCTTTTGAAAGGATACAGGTGACCTTGTTACCAAGGACATGGAGAAGGCTGAAGTACTCAATGACTTTTTTGCTTCAGTCTTAACTGGTAACCACTCGCGTCACACCACCCAAGTCACAGAGGACAATGGCTGGGCCTGAGAGAGTGAAGAACCACCAACAGTAGGAGCAGATCAGATCAAGGGACACTTGGAGAACCTGAAAGTGCACACATGTGTGGGATCTGACGAGATACATCCATGAGTCCTGAAGGGACGACCACTGAAATTGCTAGGCCCCTTAATGGCAGTCTGGTTAAGTTCCCACAAATTGGAAAAGGGGAAACATAACCCCTGTTTTGAAAAAGGGGAGCAAAGAAAACACATTATGCTAGAGAAGAATGGCAGGAATGAGATTTTTCCACTCGCAAAGTAGCGTGTTGGCTACTCTTGTCTTCACACGCGTTTAAATACAGAACAGTTTTAGGTTGTGCTAATTATCTATACATGAAGTATAATGAAACTTAAGTGAAAACTAAACCCTGCTGCTGTTTGTTTTGTTTGGATATTGGCAAAGTTCGAAGCAGAATTTTTTTTCCCTCCCTTCAGAACAATTTCAATAAAATGCAGACAAAATTAGCTAAGAATTACCCTGTCCCTATCCATAAGTGAAAACAGGCACCTCCAAACGTTGTCTATTGTTAAGGTATGCCCAGTATTAGCAGAGTAGAGAATATTTTGTTCCTGCTGTAGATCTGCTTTTAGCAGCCTCTTTCTTGGGCATTTGAACACAGAAGAGTAGTTTTAAAATGTATTTTTTTTTTCTTTCAGAGAATGTTCATTCTAAATCAAAATTCTTTTTCTTGTTCTTTCAAGTGCAAAAAGGCTTTCATGATGCTATAGGCATGGTCTGATGCCTCAAGAACTCCAAAGTATAGAAGTGTTTTATCAGCATCATCCACGGTTTTTCCTCCCTGTCCTACTGTCCTGCATCGGTCTGCACTATGTACTGACAGAACCTAAAAGCCTATCAAGCAAAATATAAAGACACTTCAGGTGCTGAGAACACTTGCTTCATTGTTTAACCTGTGGCACGGTGTTTTCATGTGCCTTCATACTCTAAATGTGTAGTTCCTCTGAGCCCAGGTCCTCTCTACTTTAACAGCATGTTTGAAGTGCTGCTTTGTATGGCCAGTACCTCATCACTTTCTGTCAGCTTCTTCCAGAGCTGTAGATTAGCAGCTGAGGTTTGTTGTTGCTTAAACTTTGTGAAGTTGAAGCTCTTAGGCTCAAAGTAATGGCTTCTCTTCTTTAACTTACCTTAGTGAGGTAACTTCATGTGTTCCTCAAGGTGGTGAGTCCTCATGAGCTTGAAGATGCTGCCTTTTAAACTGTAGACTCCTGATTCTCTACCTCTAATATATTTTGAATTTCGGGAGGTACTTTTTGTCTGACTTTTCCGTAGTATTTTATTTCTGTACTTACCACCTTTTGATAATATTTGATTCTTTGAAGCTGCAAGTCAATTCTTCCACAAATGTTTTATTTTCATTATTGTAAGAGGAGGAAGATATAATACAAGGTACCTTCACTGCAACTGCAATAGCCTAGTCTTAAACTAGTGCTGGAATGGGGCAACAGAGAATCAGGCCCAAACTAATGATTGATTTTAATTTATTGTAAACATGGGATTTTTTCTTTTTCCAAGCAGCAGTTCTTTTGGATGAGAAGTACCCAGAATGTCTGAATTGACTTAAACATTACAGCCATCCAAAACATTCATAATAAAATCTAAACCAGCTCAAACGTACTTGGGTTTTAGTGTTTCATTATAAACTCTTAACTCAGCCAAGGTTAGCAACCTCCTGAAATCTGGAGAAAACCTTGAGGGAATCCAAGAATAAGGGAATCTAGGTCAGTTTATTCCTTGTATATGGAAACATGTAAAACCTCACATTTTTACATGGTTTCAGATTTGTAGCCAGGCAAAAATTCAAAGTTGTTTTAAGTTCCAAGTGAGCAGTAGAGCTAAAATTAGTGGCCTGCTTCTTCCATTGTGCTTACGTGATCCTCCTGCTTTGCTTGTCCTGATCCAGGTTCGAGTGCCTTGCGTTGCTTGCGTTGGTCTGTGAAGAAGAGCGTGATGCTCATCACTAGTTTTCAATGTGGCACAAAAGACATCTGTAGTTGTAGTCTTTATTTGGCCTTTTGGGGCATTATTTCAGAATACAGGGCGGAGAAGTGAGGACAGACTTTCCAGGAGAGGACAATGGGGTGGCCCTCCTACTGACTGTGCTCTCTGTTGCCATATGTGCCCTCCAGTATCACAGGCCTCGGGAGGGGAACACTTCAATCCATAATTCTTGACTGTATGAGCAGATTGGGCGAGCCAGTCATGTCAGAAAAATGATTTATTTGTCACCTTGGTGCACTTCTGGTGGGTCTGAGGAGGAGTGGAACAGCATGCCCAGTATGTGCCACTTACCTGTGATCTGGGGAAAAGGCTGTTCCTAGATGGGGCAGTGGAACATTTGATGTAACAAAGCGTGCGATTTGGTTGTGTTTCTGGTAGATTTCATCTTTAAGTGTGTAGAATGCAACAATAGGTAGGTAGGCTTGTTCTCAGAAGGACTGAACCCCAGTGATACAGGGCTCCTTTAGTGCTGACAGCCTGTTGCAGGCTCAAAGGCCAGTCGAAGTTGAAACAAGCCTAGTGTGTAAAATGTAGGTGGGAAGGGCACTGTCCACGTCTTGCCTCATACCTGTTTGGTCCTCTCCTATGTTACTAGGTGTCACAGACTTTCTAAAAGCAATGAATGCTTCTGTGTGGCCACAACATGGTTCTCTTAACTGTCTTCCTAAATATAGTGTGGACTATGTTGCGTGGCCTTCTGGGCAGAGAGATGTTTGGCAATGTCTTAATAACAACTGATAAATCTTTACTTTTTAATATCTTCTATTCTAGATCTACTGTATCTGGGGTAACTTAGGAAGTTTCACGACAACAAAAATAATGATTATGAAAGCAGCCTTTCAGTGGGATCTGGACTTAAAACTATCCCATATCATAAATCACGATTCAAAGTGCCAGTGTCCAGAATTATTTTTGGTGCTGTGACATTATTAGCGCTAAAACTTCTCCATTGCCTTGGCTAGAGCCTCTCAACAGATCTTTTTTGTTTGGTTGGTGTGGGAGGGAGGGAGGGGTTGGTTTCTTGGGGGTTTTTGGTGCATTTGAAGTATCAGTAGTTGCTGGCAGACTCAAAGGACGAAACAAACATCTTGATAGGAATACAGAACATGAAAATGAAGTATGACTACAAGACATCTTGAAAAAGTAGTCTGTTTTATCAGATTAATCTAGATATTTATCAGAAGGTGAAAAATGGGTTTATTCTTTTTGCAAATATAGTTGGACAGAGTATTAGAAGAGCAAAGGGTAAGAAACGAAAAGTCATTGGAATAGAGTTTCTTGATCCGGTTCTCAGTATTTCAGGAGTCCGTGTGTAACTGTAGGAAAGGACATTATTTTTAACATTAAGTGCTAAAACATTTAACATTAAGTAAACATTTTAAACAATTAACATGAGTAGTTAAATTAACAATTGTTGCATTGTTAAATTAACAATTAATTATTAAAACAATTAAGTGCATCACCTTCAGATTCACCTGTGCAGAAGCGTGTATGAATTCACACATGAACAAACGGAAGCTTTCAGTTGACGCTTTAGCTAGTGATCCTAACTTTCCTGAAAGGCACATGGAAAGGTCTCACTGGCAGCCCGAGCCCGTGGTCCGTTCCAGCGGCTGGCTCTTGTTTCTGCTGGGGCAGGAGGTGGTGTCTGCGTTCGAGCACCATCGGCTCCCTCTCGTGGCAAACTTTCAAGAAATACTACAAATTCATTACTGTTAGTTGCACTGGGGTAGTTTTACTGCTCAGGTTTTGATGCCTTCTAGAGACAGTGGGTTTTTGTCTGTCTAGAGCCTTTCTAAATGCTTTCTCTGGATGTTCTGTAGGTGTTTAACGTAGAGAAGGAGGATTATAATAAAAGGCAGCAGTTAAGTGGTAGCAGATTCTTTGAGATACGGGTGGTCATTTGGGTTTAGACACACTTCAGTGCAGAGAACTGGTCTTGTGGGCAGTCCTTATCCCTGCTCTGTCACCCAAATATTTCTGCATTTCAGTGTTTTGGCTCTGACCTGACACAAGTAGGTATGTGTGTTTCTGTGGACACAGTTACATGAAGTTGTTTCTTACGTATTTGTTTGGGGTTTTAGTACATCACCAACATTTTCACTTGTACAGTTACTCAGCTGCAATAGAAACTACAGTTGCATGGTCAGCAGTTACAAGATTTCCTTTAGATTTTTCTAATGAAATTTAACATTCACCTATGGCTTAGTGGCCAATATTGACTTTCTTTGGGTTTTGTGCTCACCTATTTTACTATCCAAGTAAGTACCATTGCATGTGAGGTTAACACCGCTTTTTTATTCCCCTGTACAATTTTCATTCACTTCTGTTAGTTCTAAATTGGAGAGACAGGTCTCTGTGTATTTATGATGTCTTGCATTGTTTGTTTTTTCTTTTCTTCTCTCTAGCAACTAATTGAAAATGTCTATTGTGATAGATTCTCTAATTTAGGCTATTCTGCCATCTGATCTCTGTTGTTAAAGGCTTAATTTTTGCAAGTGCTTCTTAATTGCCTGGCATGTTTTTTATTCCATCACAGTAACTTGAAAATCTTTGCTTTCTCTAGCACACATTCCCGAGGGCTGTTCTGAGGCACTTTTTTCTATGAAGAGGTTACATTGCCTTTGTTCTTAAAATAAAGGATTAAAATCACTTAGTTCATCTGGTTTTACAAACAGCTGTGACTAAAGACCTTGTGTGCTTAAAGAAAGTTAAGTGGACAGTTACACTGGGGGTTGCAGGGCTTGTAACCTTTATTCTGTATGTGAGTTAAGATCTATTTAAAGTGGAGTAGGAAAAGAACAGGTTTCTTCCTGTTGTTTTCAGGACTTGTTTAAATACAGAAAACAAAATACTTAGTGTAACTCTTAAATGGAGTCACTGCATTTAGCAGAGATTGACTGCAGACTTAGTCACGGAAATGCTGAATTGAAGATGTAGAGGTCTTGGTCCTCATTCATCCTCTCAGCTATTTCTTAGGTCCACTCACTATTTTCATTATTGTCCAGAGCATGCCTGGTAAAGTGTTGGAATCCGGTGCTGAGAGGGTCTAGGGGTTGCCGGCGCCGCAACGGGAAGCAGCACAGGAGACAGCTGTGTGGTGAAAGCAGTGGAGGCACCGTCGTTGTCCGAAGGTCATCTGTGGTCTGACTGACCTCAGAGACGGATCCTCCTTTTTATTTAGCCCACAATGTCAATGATAAACAAACTCAGGATTGGTGCTTGGTGCCTTTGTGGCATTAGGTGATAGGTCTCCAGACCACGCATGCCTGATTTCCCTGTATGCTTTGTGTGAGGAACTATGCAAGGAATTTAGTTTGAGATAACGGAATTTCTAGCTACGCCACAGAGTAACCCCGAAACCAATTATGACAAGTCCCTCCAGCCACGCACTTCTGAGACCTGGTTTGCCAAGACATCTCGTACGCTTAGGGAGGAACCCTCTTAAAGGAGAACTGAAATGTTCCCACATCTCCCCTTTTTTGTTTGTTTTTTTTTTTTATGTCAATAAAGTATCCTTTATTGACAGGTAACCTACAAGCATACATGATTTCAGGCCTGGTGTGTCATGGAGGGGGTGAAGCATTAGGTTCGGTACATACTGAATAAGCAACCTAACATAACTAAGCCAATGACACTTATAACAATAACTGGAAGCCAAGACCAGAGCCATTGCCATGGAGGTCGCGGAATGTTAGATTCAATGAGGTTAGAAGTTGTCACGTTCTCCATGCGCTCGATGATAAAAGTCATATTAGCTCTCTAACCATTAACATACATACAACAATAAAGATGGATTAAGGCACACGCGTCTCCTTTGGAGGTGAAGACAATATCAAGTGCATACCAAGTCCCACAATCAGTCTTATCTGCTAATTTGGAAATAGTCTTCACATTGCAAATATAAGAGTCTTTCTCCCAAAGTCCTTGTTCTGGAACTCCATCTCGAGTAGTCAAGGATGCTGTAGCAACTGGAGAAAAGATACACAACAAAAGCACACACATGAAAATAGTCAAAGAGTTCGCATTCAAACAAGCAAATGCTGCCACCAGGAAGTTTTCTGGAGTAGGCTCGACTTCTTGCTGGATCATAAGTTGTTGCGCTTGGTCAGATAAGGCCTTTATTTGTCCCCATGTAAGCTCATGATGTTGCTTCTTCTCTCGATCTCGTTCTTTGTTCGGGTTATCACAGAGCTGCAGTGTGAACCCCGGAATTGGGTTCTTCAGTCCCTGGTGCTACGCCATGTTCTTTCCAAGGGCGTACACAACGCCCAGGAACCCACAAAGGACCTGCAGGAGTAAGCACAGCAGCGTAGCCATGTCCCCAGGTTATCAGAGGGACAGGGCCTTGCCAGATAGGGTTAGGCAATTGTTTATACATGACTTTTGGAGCAGGAAGTACTTGTGCAGTTTGAAAATGTTTTTGCAATCGTGAAATGTTAGAAGATGCTAAGATGTTCAAATGATTAATCATAAAGAGCACTTTTGCTAGCCACTCTTGACAAGGTCCTAATCCCACAGGTACTCCTGACTTTCCCTGCTGGCCCCTTTTCCCTTGTACGCACCTCCCCCGGGCTTTCTGCACTCCTTCTGTAAATGACCTGGCCTCTTACAATTAAAACAATTCCCCTGTGGTTTGTTACCCTTTCTTATCGCTCCAGCTAGCAAGGCCATGTTGTATGTTTGCGTCCCGACATCGGCGCAGGCCTTTATCATATCTGCAAGCTCATAAAAAGGCCGTGTAACCACACTTTGCAGAATCTTCCGACAGTCAGCATTAGCTTGCTCATATGCCAATCTTTTCAAAAGCTCACCCCTAGCATCATCATTATCAACTTGCCTTTCGATTGCCTCTTTCAAGCGATCAATAAATTGATGATAAGGTTCATCCGGGCCCTGTCGGGTTGAAGTAAAAGATTTTAAGGGCGTCCCTGCAGTTGGGACCTGCTGGAAGGCTCTGCCCACACACTGTGTGACTATTCTAAAAATAGCAAACGGCAGCTGCATCTGCTGCTCTAACCCTGCGTACGGACCGCTCCCATAAAGTTGATCCGGGGTGATCGTACCCCCAGAAGCCTGAGCAGTTTTCAGAGCTTCCTTTCGGTATTCGCTGTCCCAAACAACATATTGAGCAGGGCTGAGAATCATTCTAAACAGATCTTTCCAATCGCTCGGCAGCATCGTATATGCATTGCCTAGACCCTCTAACAGTCCCAGCACAAAATTTGATCTAATGCCCGATTCTTTGACCGCTTTGTGGATTTCTCTAACTACACCGTACGGAAGGTTTTCCCAAGTTATCTCCTGATTCCCGGCAGCATCCGGCTGCTCGTAAGTAATTGGAAATGCTGCGGGAAAATGTTGCATGCCTTCTGCCAACTCCTCATCAGATAACGTACCCTTTCTCCTTTCTATCTCAAAAGCTGCATGAATTCTGCTGAAGCTTCTCCTCACGTTATAATTAGGAGGAGGAGGGCGATCAAGGGAACTTGTTAGCCCCTCGGATGGTACTGCTAAGGAGCTCGTTAACTCCTCGGATGGTATCGCTAAGGCCTTTTCTTGCGGAGGAGCTGCTTTCGAGCCCTCGGGGAGTGCCGCTGGAGGCACTAACTGGGGATAGGGAAGCGGGGCGACCACGGGAGCGATGAGAGATACAGCCTTGGAGGGTGCCTCAGGACCTAGTTTCTCCAAGGCCTCTTTACATCGCTGCCAAAGCAGTAGATACTGAACGGCGGCTCGGGGCTCAGAATAGAGCTGAGTACCTATCTTTAACCAATCGTCCAGCCGCAGCGTTCCTGCTTCGGGATACCAGGCACATTGCTGTGCAATTACTTCTATGAGGTCCTCGACCTCACTAAGGGACACAGTTGTACAACCGTGCTGCCTGATAATTGTGTACAGCTCTTGTGCATGAGACCTCTGCTGAGCTGACAAACCTCCCCCCATGCCTATGATAAGGGAGCAGGCACCTCTCCAAGGTTTCCTGCTGAAATTCAGTGCGCACCTGGCTTCTCCAGCCTGTAGACACGAGGGTATCACGTCGGGGTCACCAGATGCCGGAATCCGGTGCTGAGAGGGTCCGGGGGTTGCCGACGCCGCAACGGGAAGCAGCACAGGAGACAGCTGTGTGGTGAAAGCAGTGGAGGCACCGTCGTTGTCCGAAGGTCGTCCGTGGTCTGACTGACCTCAGAGACGGATCCTCCTTTTTATTTAGCCCACAATGTCAATGATAAACAAACTCAGGATTGGTGCTTGGTGCCTTTGTGGCATTAGGTGATAGGTCTCCAGACCACGCATGCCTGATTTCCCTGTATGCTTTGTGTGAGGAACTATGCAAGGAATTTAGTTTGAGATAACGGAATTTCTAGCTACGCCACAGAGAAACCCCGAAACCAATTATGACAAGTCCCTCCAGCCACGCACTTCTGAGACCTGGTTTGCCAAGGTGTCTCGTACGCTTAGGGAGGAACCCTCTTAAAGGAGAACTGAAATGTTCCCACAATAAAGTTCTCTACTTTTGTTCCATTGGAGCACCTCTTCTCTTAACCCCTGTACACAGGTTGCTGGTTATATTTGATCCAGTTGGTGACTGCTGCTAGTCTGGCTGGCTCTGAATCTGGTTCAGAATTCTGGTCTCCTTGAACCACATCCAAAGCTGATGGAAGCTGTGGAGAGGGAACCTAGGAGACAGCATCTATTCCTTTCATATACCTAGGTAAACTGCTGGCCTGTATAAAGTGCACAACTCCATGGCTTGGGCAGCCCTTGGAACATGTCTGTGGATGTCAGGATCAAAAATGGCTTGGACTGTAGGACGCCCAAATGCAGTTAATTCACTTTTACTTTGTTTTTGTTGCTTTGGGTTTTTTTGCTTTTTTTGCAACTCAGTAGTAGGTCCAAGGAAAGAACACCATGTCAGCTGCTTTGGGGTTTGCCTCCCTGTCAACTGAGTTAGGGATCCAGCTGAAAAGCTTTCATCTCATGCCAGCTGGCTAGCATCCACCTAGAGTAGAACCACAGGTCTGTTGACTGATTTCAGGGCTGTAGGAGACAAATGCTTAATGATTTTGAAGGATTTTGGATGTGCATTTGTTTGCAAAAGGGCCAATTGTTTAACCTCCAGAACCCACAGTCAGACATATTTCAGCTTCTGCTGGTGCAGGGATGGATGGTGTAAGTGTGAATAGATTCGCTGAGATGAGTAGAAGCACTTACTGCTGCTGCTTAACGAGCTGTGAGGCCTCCTTATCCTGGCAGGGAGCAAACCATGTCCATCTTCTGCAAAGCTGCTCCTACTGATAGGAGGAGCAACTGTCAGACAGTGCTGCTCTCCTTGAAATCAAGGTACAACACAAGATGCTGCTGCCTTCTCACCCCTCGCTGATGAGAAGCCAAGGGAAAATGTGCTTTTAGAATATTTTTACACTTTGTGAAAACACAACATGAAGCTGAAGTTTACACTCTTGTCTTTGTGTTACCGCATTTTTCAGAAACATAGTTTCTGTATTTCAGGGTATTTTAAAAGTTGCTAGGATTAAAAAGTTAGCACCATTACATCTTCAAAGGAAGGCATTTATGCCAGGCTTGTAAGGAGACTCTAGATGGGACTATACCCAAAGGCAGTTCTGCCTCATTGCTCAACCTTTTGCCAGTGTAAAGCCAGATAAGCATCTAAACACCAAGCCAAGCTACAAAGTGGCTTTGTCCAGTCTGGGATTACAATGAACATTTCTGGCTTTTTGCTGACTTTTACCATCCAAGTACATTCTGAAGCCTTTGACCCTGGATAATAATTTTTGTGTGTCTGTAAATTCTTAATGCAGCAGTTGGGAACATCTTTTTACTTTTCATAGTTTTGGTTTTCATGGTACAATTTTTTTTCCTCACGTAGTTCAACAGTATCACTGTGTGTCACCCTTTGGCATGGCTATGTGCTGTAGGAAGGGAACAGGCTAGGCTTTAGCAGCACGTGTGTTTTTATATTATAAGGTGCAATGCGTCCCTTGATTTCCTAAATCTTTTTCTTCCTCTTGTTCCTTTGTAAAACTCTTACATCATTCTGAGGGTGCTCAGTTAAAGAGCTGCTCTCCTGTTTGCAAAGATGCGTGTGCTGCACAGATTTTTTTTTTTTTTCAGATGCAGAGCATGGCTTTTGGAACTGTTAAATGTATAATCAGCAGGGATGGGTTTCCCCAGCTTTTTCAGTTGCCAGATTTTTCCATTGTCTTCATTATTTTTATTTTTTTGGTTGTATTCATGAAACTGACCATGTGGTTTCAAATAGGTGAAGTAACTTCCACATACTGATGGTTCTTGCCTTCATACATCAGCCAGATTTTTCCTTCTTGATTTGTACAAGTAAATTAACAAATGAAGCTGTAACCTACTAGCTGGCCACCCTCTCCAGTCTCTTCCACATGCTTCCTCCTTTTGATGTGTCAGTGGTGTTGAGCTGTGCTCCACATTGTGCTGGTGGGGAGCTGCCTTTGCAGGGCTGCTTCTGGCTTTGTGTGATTTTGATGTAGTCCCCTTGTAGCTTTTCTAGCTGTGCATGTCTTCAGGTACAGCCAGGCTTTGTTTGGGGAGTGATATCCTTTCCTGTACAGCTTGGAAATGGGTGCTAAGTTGTGTCACAAAGAACACAGACAGCAGCTACCTCTGGGCAGTTGTACTGGTGCAGTACCTGTTGTAGGTGCAGTACCAGCCTGCCTGGGGACAGGAATGTTGCAAAGCAGAGCCATCACCATTTTTCTTCCCAGTGCTCTTTACTGTTATAAATAGATTTCAAATTTTCATTGGGTTGGCTTGATGTCTTGGGTACTGTTATTAATGAATATGTTGCTGTAAAGGAAGTCCTCTGAGCAGAAGTCATGGACCTTTACAAAGCTGAGTCAGAGGTAAAGGCCTCCTTTCACTCTGTTAACACAGAGCTTTCCAGCATGTGACCTATTTAATTTCATCTAGCATATAAACAGATTGATGAGGTCCTGTATGAGAACAACTGCATTTCAGCGGTTGCTAGCCATGGAGTGAGTTTCTGCAGTCACTCTGAGACTTGTTTTCCCATTGAGCTTGAAGCAGGTTTCAGTTGTTGATAGTTAGTGCCTAGGAGCCATCTATCATATAGAGTGAGTAAAACACTCTGCAATTCCTCCTCCAGCAAAGACACGTTTGAAGCAGGGAGCACATTTGGTGTGCTGAGGGGCTGAGGGACTGAGGGAGGCCAGTGCTGTGGTAGGAGGCTGCATATCAGAAGCCCCTGGTAGTGGGCCAGTCCCTGGGCACACCTTTTAGCAGCAGTGTGGTTGCCTGTCTCATCAGAGACCGTGGTAAGGTGGCTGACATGCTGCACATATGGCATGGCCTCTCAGGCCATGGAGGAGAGAGATCTGTTGGTGGTCTGCAGTGTGATTGAAGAAGGTCCAACCAGGAGAGCAGACTTCTTTTCTGTGGGCTACTTACCAGATGGCACTGGGCAAATGCAGGGTAGGTGAGCCGCCACAGCTCTTGAGGTACCCCAGAGTGGGAACTTTGTGCTCACAGAGAGGCAGCACTTTGCAAGAGTAGATGAGAGAGTGCACTCTGGCTGCAGAGCATCTGTGCTGGGGATGTTTTGGTTCCTGGAACTGAAGCCCTCAGGTATTAGCAAAATATAATTTAATTAAATAGTATAACTCCTTTTTTGAAGTTAGCAAATTAAATGATTTTATGATACAGGAGGTGCCTTCCTTGTAGACTAGCTCTTGCATTAAACAATTGAATAAGGTAATATATTACTTTGCTTTTTTTCCTCTCCGTCATTCCTCTTTCCTTCTTTGTAGTTACTTGGGGATATTGCTTAAGTGGTTGTAAAGATGGTGACAGAATCATTTTTCTTAAAAAGTTGAAAAAAGATTCCAGCAGAATGGTAATTATTTCCAGACTTAACTGGTGGTGACTCTAAAAGAAGAATAATCTCTTTGAAGATGTTTCAAAATATCTTTCAATTTAGTCATTTCTCACTGTCATGAGAGCATTTACCTCCTGCATGGACAGCAGCCACAGACCTTTCCTTCCTTCTGTTTCTTTTAGAACTCTCAAAATCAGCTACAGAATGAGTAGAGAGACTCCACCTCATAAATTGTTCCAGACATTCATTGGATTTAATGTTTTGGGGTTTTAAAAAAATAATCATCTTATTTCCAATAAGTGTCTTCTGTAGTTTCCAGATGCTGTACATAATTAATTATGTGTTTACTATCCAGAGGTATTTCCTTATTTGTAGAAGATTATAATATCAAACTATAACATTTTTCCACAGAAGTGAGGGATGAAAATCTGGTAGTTGCTTTTGCAGTTGCCTTCTGGTTGAACAGTGAATCTCCTGAACTGCAGTCTGTAAAAAAAGGCTTCATTTGTACATATAGTGTAAGAATATTTGCAGGGGTTGTATTTCGTGGGCATCCCAGAAGGGTGTTAGGATATATGAGAGACAATGTAGCTTGAATCCTTGTGAGGATCACTTGGAACAGCATCAGCTGTCTGATGACAGAGACTGGGAACTTTCAGAATTAAAGTCATTTTTCTGGCACTGATTGTGTCCCTTCTTGCATGTCACAGAGGTTGTTGGGGTGTGTGAGTCTTCCATTTCCCATCTGAAGGGAACCACAGGCAGCACTGCTCTTGCTTTGTGCCTTTTAGACACATTATTGGATTTAATCAACAGGAACAGTGCCTTGGCACACACTTGTAGCTCTACTGCAAGGACTTCAGAACAGAGGTAAACCTAACAGCAAAGCCAAGGGGCCAAAGCTGGATTAGTGGCAGACCCTTGGCAATGTCCTGCTTGGATTCTGATGGACCTGCAGCACCCGAGATGTGGGTTACATTAGCTTCGCAAAGTGTTTCTCTTGCTGTCACACTACGACCCACAGTCTTCTGGGCTACGTGGATACTACCTCACTGCACAGGTATCTAAACAGCTAGAAATTCTGACCTTACTGGTAACAAGTGAAGTAAGTAGAGCACAACAGAAAAAGGAAATAGGTGAATGAGGGAGAGAATTGGCAGAAGATGTAAATTCTTCTTTCTTTAAACCACCAAATTGTTGGTTTTTTTTTTTAAATTCAAATCAAACCAAGCAAACACACAGTACTTTTTGTTAAAGTAAAAAATATTTATAGCATTTTTTGATAAGTAATGTATCCCTAAGGGGTTCTAAAGCTTTCTTAACACTGATTTATTTGACAGTTCAGTCACAGATTGACCACACTCTGGTCAGTGTGGTTGGCCAAAAGCATCACTAGTCTGGAGGACATTATTGATATTTGATGCCTTAATAAACGATCTGGGGGTTGTGAAGGGAAATACAAACAGCAGAGAAGTTTTAGTATAAATAGGAGCACAGACAATCACCCACATTCCTTAAACATTTTGTGCAGGATGAATCACTGCCATTGTTTACATGAATCACATGGAGTTGAGGAGGGCCTGCCTGGCAGCATTAACCGGTTAGAGATGGAAAACAATTTGCAATTACTTTGAGCACATGAAGGTAAGGATGCTTTTGACTTGGTGGGCACTACTGAGCTACATCTCTGTGATGCAGCTTTGACAGCACCACAGCTTGCTGGTTTCACAGGTGGGACTTGCTAGGAGAAGTAATTTATGGTTTGGACCAAATAATACAAATGAGTGGAAGGGAATACAAGTTTTTGTACACAAGCTGTTCTGTAGATCCAAAATAGCTGCAGCTGTCTTCTCTTAGTAACTGCAGCTCAGTAATGGTTTAACTGTTTGGGGTGTAGCTAGACAGCACAGGTTTAGCCACCTGACATCAGAACTGCTGGGTAACTGTAAACCGGGAGAAAAGATGGCAAATGTGGGTCTGTAATGGAAAAAACAGTGTGATCTGAAACTTCTGCCAGTGGATTGTGCAGAGGTGCTGTCCAGGAAGACAGGGGGAAGCTAGAAATAGATTAAGACCTCTTGAGTCTGTAATTTTGTTTATTATGTTTTGGTATCCAGTAGAACTTAGATGAAGTTTTGTTTCCAGATTCCCTTCCAAAGGGTTCTTATACATTTCTTTAAAGGATCCAGACTGAGAAAATGCAGATTTATGATTTTTCCCTTCTGGTAACACTGGATACTTCTGGCCTTTATCAACTATGAGTTCATTCAGGAATCTTCTGCAATTCAACTTAACCGAAGGTTTTTTTTACCCACGCTGTTTCCCTGAGGACATTTTGTCCACCAGATGACACGTGTTGCTTATTGGGATGCACAAACCTCTGTTCCTGTTGTGTTGCAGATTATATTGTGAGAGGGATTTACTGCAATGCTTATGGAAATGTGTTGGAAAACATGCTACCCCAAGCACAGATTAATTCCTTTTGGCACGTGTTGCAATTTTAAAGCATTAATATATTTCTGATATTGTATGACAAGCAAATGTAAAGGGTTGTTTAAAAGTGTAATCAGAGGTGGGGAACAGTTTCAAGGGAAACCTTTCTTAGAGGCCAGTCTGGATTGTGGTTGCAATTCAACTTAACTGAAGCAGACTGGTGGTACATCACTGCTTTGCCAGTCAGGGGCAAAATGTTCAATCTGTTGCTTCTTGGCCATCACTTTCTTTGAATTGTCTAGCAAACTGTGCTGGGACTTTACCAGTACCTTGGCAAGCAACGCCCTTGAACTCTCTGCTTATTCTCACACATTACATTCATCTGCATATGACAAGCAACTTGTCCCTGTGTTAGATTACTGTTTTAATAAGGTGAGCTACAAACATCTGTCTCATTGAGTCTTCCAGCTCTCCGTATTCATTAAGTGTTTGTTTTCTTAAGACATATGTGGATCTTTTGTGAACTAGCTTGACTGATAGGCTGTTACTGCAGTATGGCATTGAAAAACAAAAGTAATCAATTCCATTTCTGTGCTATTGTCAGAATATTATCATATTATGATTTGTGTTAGTAAGTTATTCAGCAAATTATATTTTCTCTTGTATTCTATTCAGTTCTCTTTACGTGGTTATGGCGAGGCTTCAAGCAACCACTACCATCTCAGGAGCTCCTTCTCTGACAGCTTTTGTCTAGAAGTTGATTGCAATTTCAGCCAGTGACTACATGAGCACGAATGCAAAAAGCACAAGGGTCAGAAGCTAGTGATGTGATTCGGTGCCTCTAAGGCTGCACAAATGGCTGCTCCCTGGCATCCTGTGGGAAAACCAGTGACAACTACCTGAGCGTTTGCTATTGCCACGTAATTACTGTAGAGGTTACACTTCAGGTGTTTCTTTATTAGAAGGACATAAATATGCATTAACTTATTAAAAGGCTTTTGTTTGTAGGTGTTTGGAGAGGCAATGCACAAAATGGACGTTGCTGAATTGGGTGTTAGAGACATCCTGTAACTAGCAGAAGTTGACCGAGGCACAGACCAAAGCCCCCAGACTTGGACAGATAGGCCATACAATGAGCGAGTGCTACCTAGTCTTTTTCCTTCTCCTGGGGAACATGCAAGTGATCACCATTTGTGATCAGTAGGTGTTAGGACCTTTGTTTTATGAAATAACATTTCAGATGTCCCCTAATAGTGATCAAGTGTGTGACTTACATCTTACAGGGAATAGGAGCTGGTATGGGCCAGGTGCCTTGCACTGCACTCGGGCAGAGTGGCACAGCACTTGGATGACTGGATTGTAGCCCTCAGATCTGCACTTTTTTGATGGCTTTGAAGGTGGCACATCCATGTTTTGCCTCCTTCTTCCTGACCTGGTTATGCTGTACATGGAGGCAATTGGTTGTATCAACCAACAGAAGTTCTGCGGGGAGAACTTGCCTTAGGAAAGGCAAATAAGATGCCTAGTCAGTAGTTGGATAATACATGATTTGATGTTTTAAAGCCCCCCACAGAGCTGGAAGAGTTTGTTGTAATATGTATTTTGTCACATTTTCTGCCTTAAGGAATGAAAGCCTTCAGATCTAGTTCCCTGAGACTCTCAACATTTTGCCCCATTTCATCGCTGTGTTGACCCTAAGGTGTTTGGCAATTCTTGATCTTGGGGTGCGATTTGTACTGAATATAGGCCTACTTTCAGTTACAGCATTAAATAACCTATCTCTGTTATCTGCTTGTGTGTCCAATCCAAAAAGTTGATACAATTATTTGGGAATAATGTGAGGCTCCAATTTTGGATGCCACTCCACAGTGTAGAATATGTGCTTGCTAAACAAGACAGGCTTTAAGAAATTTTTGCTTAGCTTTTTATGAATATTTTCTCTTTTAATTCTACTGAAACAAATGGTATTTTGTATGCCATGTCTGAAGAAGCAGAATTTAAAAACTATTAATAGAATTTAAATTCTGTTATAAACCATGTAATTCTCTTTTCAGTCACATTCGATGTAACATTGTGTTTTGTACTAATGTGAGGGGAGATGACATGAGGGAAAGTTTAGGTTTAACATTAGGAAGCAGTTCTTTATTGAAAGTGTCTTCAAGCATTGGAACAGGCTCTCAGGGAGGGGACTGAATCATCATCCCTGGATAAGTTGAAAAGTTGTGTAGATGTGGAGCTTAGGGACATGGTTTAGAGGTAGACTTTGTACAGTTGGGTTAATGCTTGGACATTATAATCTTGAAGGTCTTTTCCAGCCTAAATAACTCTATGACTCTGTGTTTATAAAGATGAAAAAAGTTGGTGGAAGTGGTTGCTTCTAACAGTCATCTAAATTCACTAAACAATCTGTGAGTAGGAAGGATGGTGTCTGGCGACACTTACAAGCAATTCTCCCTGTGGATAGTTTGCAGTTGTTCCTTACTGTTCATTTAAAATATGTTTGATTTGAGCCAAAGTGTATTATTTCATACAATGTAGAAGCCTGCAGAGGCTGAGTGGTCAGAACCTACACTGTTATGCCTTTCCCAGTATCTGGATATTCTGTTTTGAAGGAAAAGGTTGAAAGCACTGGAAATGCTCTGCCAAGTGTCTGTAAATACCTTCATGCTGCAGTTTCATTGTCATGAAGTTTGCTTTCTGCAGGTCTCTTATTTGATTTATGGGTCTGGTCTTGTACCCTTTTTAATTCTTGCTGCTGCTTATATCCCAACTGCAACCTGCCTCACTGGCAGTGAAGGCACAGTGGCTGTCACGTCCTGCTCGAGCTACGACAGCATAGTTACAAGTCATGTCTCTCTGCAGCAAATTTTGGGTTTCATTGTGACCTTGGCAGAAAACTCCCCAGTATGTGAGCTGATGTGAAGCATTACAGCAACTGACACTTCAAAGGGCTGCTTTTGGCCTCATAATGTTGGTCTCGTTCTGGCTGCAGTGCAGCACATCCCACCTGGGGCTCACTGATCCATTCCTTCTGGCATGCAAGAGAAGAGACTGTGGTGCTGCCTTCCCAAAACATGAGCTAGAGCCAAACTTGTGAGCAGCGGGACTCTACTGTGACTCATACAGAGCTGTGACACAATAGGATGCTCTTACAAGTGTGGTTTTTTGGCAGTCTGGTGAACGGTGAGTCTGTGCATGGAGTTGCATCAGCCCAGCTGACAGGGTGGAACCTCCTGCCTCTGGCTTGGTACTGAAGAAAATATATTTTGTTAGTCTGTCCTATGGCATGGGAGGTTTGCAGTATCCAGAGGAGCAGAAACAAGCTGATAATCAAGGGCAGCTGCTGCTTTGGTCCTTGAACTAAGAAAGTGTTCTGCAAATAGTGAGATATACCCTGGAATGTTTCACCTTGTCTGTCCCACCGTAGCTTGAGTTAAATTCTGCAGAGTTGCTTTCTGTAAGAATAATTGTCTTTTGTTCCTTAGTGCTTCTGATTTGTGGAGAGCCTTTCCATCCCCATGTACATCAAAGTAATGCTGTTGGAGTTCTTCAAGCTTAGCACAGAGTTTCTCTAGTCTGAGTAATCTTAAGAGAATGCAGAAACTTGTGAGCCTGGAAACTTACATCTCAGCTGTTCAGGATCTCAGATCATGGAGTAGAGAATTTCTCAAGAACTGGGCATTTTTCTTTCCAGAGAGCATGAAGTGCTTGGTTTGTGCCTACGGATGATGGACTACACTTCTGAGATAAGCCCATCAGTTCAATATTTCATGTGCTTTTAGAATGACAGTAGATTTTAGAAAAGAATAGTGCAGCTGCTTTGCAGTTTTTCCCTTTTAGAAGTATGATATTAATTAAGAATAATAAAAAATATTCAACAACTGTTATAGCCAGCTGAAATGTACAAAAAAAGATGATTTTGTGACATTATGAAAATTTACATATTTTACAACCACCACACATCTTTGAAAAAAAATAAAATCTGAGTTCCCATAGAACAGGGAGCTGCTGGGCAAAATGAAGAAGAAGGTCATGGAAGGAGGGGATGGCCACTCGGGGTGATTATAAGGCTCTGGTTAGAGAATGTAGGGATGCAACTAGAAAAGCCAAGGCCTCCTTGGAATTAAACCTTGCAAGAGAGGTCGAGGGCAACAAAAAGGGCTTCTAAAAATAGACAGCAGGTCCCTGTTGAATGAGGTGGGTGCCCTGGAGATAGAGGATGCAGAGAAAGCAGAGACACTGAACATCTTCTTTGCCTCTGTCTGTACTTCTGGGGACTGTCTTGATATCAAGCCCCAGACTGCTGAGTGTCCAGATGAAGTCGAGGCAAGAGAGGAGCCTGCCTTAGTTAATGAGGACTGGGTTAGGGATAAGTTGTGCAAACTGGATGTGCATAAGTCCATGGGCCCAGGAGGGATGCACCCACGCGTACTAAGGGAGAAGGCTGAAGCCATTGCTAAGTTACTCTCCATCATCTTTTCTAAGTCCTGAGGATCAGGAGAGGTGCCTAGGGAACAGCAAATGTCACTCCAATCTTCAAAAAGGGAAAGGAGGAGGACCCAGGTAACTACAGACCAGTCAGCCTCACCTCCATCCAGGAAAGGTGAACGAACAATTTGTTCTAGAGGTTGTCTCCAGGCACATCAAGGACAGGAGGGTCATTAGGGTTTGTTAGTATGGCTTTACAAAGGCAAAGTTGTGCTTGACCAACGTGATAGTGTTTTATGAGGCCATAACCAGGTGGCTAGATGATGGCAGAGTGGTGGATGTGGTCTGTGTTGACTTGACTAAGGCATTTGACACAGTCTCCTATAGCATCCTCGCAGCCAGAGTGAGGCAGTGTGGTCTAGATGATTGGGTAGTCAGGTGGATCGTGAACTGGCTCCAGGATAGAAGCCAGAGAGTGGTAGTCAATGGGACAGAGTCTAGTTGGAGGCCTGTATCTAGTGGAGTGCCCCAGGGGTCAGTGCTGAGACCAGTCCTGTTCAATCTATTCATTGATGACTTGGATGAGGGATTGGCATGCACTGTCAGCAAGTTTGCTGATGACACAAAGCTGGGTGGTGTCGCTGACACCCCAGCAGACTGTGCTGCCATTCTGCGAGATCTGGACAGGCTGGAGAGCTGGTCAGAGAGAAATGTAATGAACTACAACAAAGGTAAGTGTAGAGTCTGGCGTGTGGGCAAGAACAACCCCAAGTACCAGTATAGGCTGGGGACTGACCTGTTGGAGAGTAGTGTAGGAGAAAGGGACCTGGACAGCAGGATGACTTGGTCTAGGTGATCCTGCTCTGGCAGGAGGACTGGACTAGATGATCTTTCAAGGTCCCTTCCAATCCCTAATGATTCTGTGATTCTCTAGAACAGGTACTGAATGCAAGGCAGGCACCTGGCTACAGCTGCAGCAACATCACCCTGCAGTACTGTGTTTCAACATTATCAGAACATGCAGGGAGACAAAAGTGCAGAAGATTCAGTTCTGGGAGCATAAGGAGGTTATGCTCCCATCAAGTTTATTGCCCTTAGTTATTTTACAATAGTCCGTAGGACTGCAAAGCTGAACTTTGCATATGGCAGCTGTTATTTATCTTTAAATATTTTCCAACCTTGAGGATTCTGATTTTGATGCTCAGTTTACCTCTCCTGACAGCAGTACAGGTTTTCTCTCTATTTGCAGGTAGCTTTTGTGTGTTGATCATACTGTGCTTATCAGAAGCAGCATGCTGGTTTGCCTCACTGGTAATGTATCACATAAATCATTGAAGGGTGCAGGTTTTTCCCTGCTAGGGCAGTATGTTTCCTTACCCACAGGTACCATGGTTCTAGTCATTCAGGCTGTGCATCCAGGCATGCTCATAATTCCTTTTCTGATGTCAAGTCATTAATGTCTTGGCTCCTGCTTAGTTTATTTCTCTTTTTTCTTAATGCTCTTACAGTTCCCTAGAGATGTGTAGTATACTTAAAAAATTGTAATGAAATTGTCAGATGATACGGGTTCCCTTTCAGGAAACCAAAAGGGAATTTAAACTCTTAGGTCATGTATTTATTTTTGTGGCTTTCCGGTTTTTTTTTCCTGTAGTACAGCAGACCACTTCAGCAACAGCAGTAGTGTTGGAAGAAATGTTTAAAATACATGAAAAATGAGCTGCAGAGAACTCTGTACTGTGCTGAGTTTTTCTTCTGCTTTTTCATTAGGTGGTGGAGTTTCCTTGTTGTATTGATCACAGACCCACTGTGTTCTTGGCACTGCTGTGAAAAGAATGTTTTCGATAGAGTTGCCGATTATTGCAAAAGTTACCTGTCTGCAAAGGTAAAATTAGGGCAGTCCTGAAGGTCAGCATCAAAAAATCACTGAAGCAGCTTCACTTCCTTCTCCCTTCCTGAGAGTAAACTGCTGGACAGTGGTGCGCTCCTTGGCTCCCGGCACAGACCCTGCCTCTTAGGCAGCTTTGGCAGCAGTTCAGCTTCTTTCTAACACAGTGCTCAGAGCTGTGAGGCAGCAAAAGCTGCGTGCTGCTGCGCTTGGGCATGGCTTACAGCTGCTTCATGTTGTAACACAGGGACCTTTCAGTCCCTTGCAGACATAAGCACCCCCACAGAAGATGCATCAGCCTTTGGCTAGGCAGCGCTTGGTGTGTGCAATGCAGAGAACTGCAAAAGACAGCGGTGCCAGGGAGCCTTTCTGCAGTGCTGTGGGCCCTGAGGGGTGTCTCGGGCAGGAGCTCAGGAGTGTGCATGGGTGGATTGACACTGAAGTAGAAAAATACATGCTGGGAAAATGGTACTGCACAGCTATTCTGTGAACGATGCAGGAATGCAGCTGTGATTTAGGCTGCCTGCTACTTCTGTCTGCAGTCCTGGAGTAGATATAGTAACTTAGCTAGAGGATCATTTTTCCTTCCTATGCCAGTGCTCTTTTCCCTTTCCTCAGGTGACAGTAGCAGCAGCTTTTGTTTCTTCCTTTGCTGGGTGTGTTATGCTGCTGCTACATCAGGCACTCCCAGGCTGAGGTTTCTGTGTGAGCTGCTCTTGTAAGGTTATTTCTCAGCTTCTGTTGCCTTTTATGTCCTGAAGAGGGGAGCTGGTTCTTCTGTACTGCATACTTTTTGTTCTCTGATAATAACAAGCAATAACTTTTAGATCCTGTTGGTGTGAAATGTTGTCTTTCCTTGCCATGTACCTACTACAGTTCTGTTCACTCATCTTGAGATTTGAATAGCTGGGAAAATAATCAAAACTCTGTATATGATTTTCATAGACTGTTCTTGGCTGAAATTTTAAAAAATCAGATAAGAAAAGTATGTTTTGCAGAACTCAAAATTTGTCTGGAGTAATACTAGCTTGAGCCATTTACAATAATATAGTCACTGGAGAGATTTTCAGATTTCCAAAAGATTAGTTGAAGCAGCTCTCCAAACTTGAGGAAGGCCCTAAGGCAGTTGTGGTGCTACCAAGGGGAAGAGCTTGCTTGTGCACTGTGTGCACCCATCCCCTCAAATCCTGTGCTTTACCTAGTCTGTGTCTACCTTATATTTGCACTGCTGTCAGAAAATGACCATCTCCTGCTGTGTTTTTCCTTTTTCTTACCTTCAGACATGTTTTTAGGAAGCCTGATACTTACCCAGCTAAGCAATTAACTGCACATTAATTTAGTTTCATCCTAATGCCTGATTGCTTGTTTACAACACAACATAACCTTAAACTGACCCAGTTCACAGCTTCCTTTCTTGAGTCATGGCCCTCACCAGTTTTTCACCACCATTTAGTTCCAGCTGTTCTTATAAAAAGAGACATTTAATTGCACCTTCCAGTCAGCCTTAGGGCTTAAGAACTCTCATCAATTTTAATCATGTTTGTAATCACTACAGAGGGGACAACAGCTCAACACTTTGCAGTATAATGTGTTTTCAGTCCTATATTTATTGGAAGTGGTTGTAAGGCACTCCTACAGAATCAAAAAAAACCCCAAGCATCTGAGACAAAGAAGTGATATTTACAGTGGTGGTGGAGCTGAGCATGAAGGTATAAGCATTGTGAATAGGAGAGCTGAGAAGTTTTGTTCTGGAAGTGCTGCCACGCTCCAGGTAAAGATCATTACTGTATAGCATCTGTTTGTTTTGAGCCCCTCCGTGGTTAGTTTGGTTTCTGTCTCTGTTCTCTGGTGCAAGAGAATCAGTAGAGAATAGCTTTTTGATGCCATTGGTGGCTGTACAGATCTTTATTATATTCTTTTCAGTTGTTTCTTTGACTGGCTGGAGAACATTTAGTTTCTCGCGCAGAAGCTCTTCCATATTTTTGCCTGTCCTAAGTGTCCTACTCTGGACCGCTTCTGCTTAGACTAAAGAGTATTGAGAGGAGAGGGCCAGGACTGCATGCAGTATGTGAGCTGGTTTTTTGCTCTTTGATGATGATTGCCTTTTCCTGTTCTTTATTCCTTTGTGAGTGTTTTGCTTTTGCTTTTTGGGTTTATTTTTTTTATTTGATATGATACTGACTCGAAACTACAATGAGTAACTGTTCACTGCAACCCTGAGAGGTTGCTCCTCAATAGTAATGGACAGCTCAAACTCCTTCACTTTGTGTGGAAGGTTGGATATTTACGTGTGTGTGCCTGAAAGTTTGTGCAAATGATTTTAATTCATATCTACTTTAATTGACAATGTAATTGTCCTCACCAGCAAGGAGGGGCTGGTATGGAACGTGAAACTCAAGGGCAGCCTTGACTGCAGTGAGCCTGAGATGGTGGGGTTCAAGGTCCTCAGGTCAGTAAGTAGGGTACCCACAAATTTGCTACCTGAGACTTCAGGAGAGCAGACTTTGTCCTCTTCAGGGACCTCCTTGATAGAGTACAGTGGCATATAGAGTCCTGGGGGGACTGGGAGTGCAAGACAGCTGGTTAACATCCAAAGACTATCTCCTCCAAGCTCAAGAGCCCTGCATCCACACAAAAAACAAGTCATGGAAAAATGCCATAAGGCTTGGGTGGGTGAGCAAGGAACTCCTGGACAAACAGTGGTGGGTTAGGTCGCATGACTTAGGCACAAGAAAGAATCCTACAGAGGGTACAAGTGAGGACAGGTGGCCTGGGAGGAGTACAGAGGAATTCTCTGCAGAGACAGGGATTGGGTTAGGGAAGCCAAAGTAGCAACCTGCATGAGGCCCAACAAATCTCAGAATGAAGAAGAGAAAGCTTTGAGGGGATCTTACAGCTTCCTTTCAGTACCTGAATGGAGCTTACAGGAGAATTGGAGAATGGCTTTTTAGGAGGGACTCGTGATAGGTTGAGGGGAAATGGTTTCAAGCTAAAAGAAGGTAGATTTAGATTAGGTCATAGGAAGAAATTCCTCCCTGTGAGGGTGGTGAGGCACTGGAACAGTTTGCCCAGAGAACTTGTGGATGCCCTCTCCCTGGAAGTGTTTAATGCCAAGTTGGACAGGGCTCTGAGCAGCTTGGTTTAGTGAGAGGAGTTCCTGCTCATGGCAGTAGGGTTGGAGTGAGGTGATTTGAGGTCTCTTTCAACCTAAACTGTTTTATGATTCTGTGATCTTCTTGAAACTCAGATAGTCTGTATCTACCAGATCTTTTCTGTCCTGTTAGGACTCTCTTGCTTTAGTTGAGGCTGCTGCCTACAGTGTGTTTGTTTGCCAGTTTACAAGTAACCCTGGATGTTCCGTATTATGGCCCTCTGTGTACAGAGCTTGCAGTGCTGTGCAGTGGGGCTGACAGAGCCTCTGACCAAAAGCCCAAGTTTATACAGTTCTGTAATCAGTCATTTTCTCATTGTCTGTAGCTGGTGGATCTTGGGTAAATTCCCTTGTCCATCTGGATAGCTTGAAACCTGCAGGAGGAGATGCTGGTATCCACACTTTGAAGTTCAGCAGGATTATTTAAAGCAGTATCGGTGGGAATGGTTCCAGGTTAATCTCTACAGCACAAAAGACCTACTGTGAGCCAGATCCTTGTCCAAGATGTATTCATATTATGCATTTATTTCTTTTGCAAGATGACTATTAATCAAAACAGACAACTCTTTTGCAGCAAAATCTGTCTATAAAAAAATTCATCTATAGGACATGGTGTAAAGTTACTCCAGAAAACCAGTTGTTGATCATTAAAGAAAAAAATCTTGAAAAGAGGATCAGAGAGTAAAAAAACCTGCTTCTGGAAAGCTCTTGTATGATTTCATCTTTATGCTTTTCATGATTAACAATTTATACCAAAAGATTACTGTATTAATTTAATCTTGAAAGCAGGTTCTACAAGAAGTGCAGCCTTGTTGATAGTGTAGTGCAGCCTTGTTGATAGTGTAGTGCATCCTGCATTGTGCTCCTTTATTATAAAAGGATAAATGTCATGAATTGTCGAGGTTAACAACCTGGGACATAATTAACCAATTAATTTAGTTAATATGCTAATGGGATGAAATAAAAACAAAATGAGGAGGGTTTGGAAACCACTTAGAAATTGCAGACAAAACCAAAACTAAGTCAATTCAAGGAGCAAAGACGACGTTTAATTCTCCCCACATGAAATGATGTAGTCATAAAGACATGGGGAAATTCATCACATGTTCTTGCGTAACTGAGTCAAACTTCAATATCTGAACCCTCAAAGGGAAGAGGATTCCAGCAGTTCTTGCTCCTTGAGGAAACATGGAGTCTGTTCCATCCTTGCGCATGTCTGTCAGCGGGCATTTTAAAATCCAGTTCCGTGTTACGTGTGCTTCCATGATAGTCCTTCATTTTCAAAATGCCAATTCCTATGACCAGAAACTAAGGGAGAACTGTCTTCATTTCAGCAGACCATGGGATTCAGACAAAACCTTTCTTCTGCTGTTCCTTGAGGTACCACACTCTGTTCATCACGCTTTCAGGGCAAGATGTCTGCCACATTCAGCTACGTGCTCTTGAAACACAGACAGGAAGTGAAGTCAAAGGAGAAAAATGTGGAGGTGGAAACCCAAACCTTCTGTTTGCCAAACCCTGTATTTGTTTCCAGAGGCACAAAAACTTGGAGTGCACTTTTGGCGTGCAATTTTCAAGACAGACATCACAAAATATCCCAAACATTACATGAAGTCCTGTTACAGGAACTCTGCTAAATCATATTTGGAGGTGAGAACTGCATCAGGGAGTGCCAGTGACTTTAGTTTACAAAGACCAAAATGTACTTTCAACCTGTTAGTGACTGCTGCTTCCTTCTGCACTTAAAACATTGAACTTCAGTGCATAGAAGTCACCCAGGTGCTGGGTGACTGCTGCATGGAGACCAAAACAACCTCTGAACTTTACTCAAAGGCATGAGTTTTCCTTAATTTAGATGATGTTTCACTTCTGCAATCTCTTGCCATCAGGCTTTGTTGAACAAACAACTGATCTCGCCTGGATGCGTTCCTCTGTGATCTGTGTTAGATAGTTTTGTCCTGCTCTGGCAGGGGGATTGGACTCAATGATCTCTTGGGTCCCTTCCAACCCCTAACATCCTATGATCCTATGATCTTTACCTGGGAGACTTTTTCTGAGTGGTGCTTTTATCCTGCACTCCAGTGGCTGGTGATTGTGCAATGACTCTGCCCACCAAGCAGCTTTCCTTGTGCCTCACAGCCCAGTGTTCCCTTCTGTTGATACAGTTCTGCAGCTCCCGAGTTAAAAATTTATTTTCCCCTGCCCCAAGATGAAGCTCAGCTACTCTAGGTCTGTTTATCTCAGAAGGATCTCTACGGACTTTCACATCTAAAAGTGTGCTGGAGGGTTCCCCTTACCCAGGGCATCTCCCTGAAGCACAGTTTCAGTTATTACTTACAGTGGAAGGGGTTATGTGGCTGGAGGGCAGGGAGAGCTGCATCACCTTTCTGTTCCCTTTCCCTGCTGTTGCTGTGGCTTTACAAGCAGCTAAGCTTTTATTTTCCTTACTTAGATGGTTTTAAAGGTGCCTTGTCTGACTAAACAACAGAGCTCAGAGGGTTGTGATCAGTAGCACAGAGTCAAGTTTGAAGGCCTGTGGCAAGTGGTGTTTCACAGGGATCAGTGCTCATTCCAGTTTTGTTCAATATCTTTATCAATGACCTGGATGAAGAAAGAGAGTGTATGATGATATGAAACTGGGGAGGGGTGGCTGATTCACCAGAAGGCTGTGCTGCTATCTCACAAACTCTGGGCACACTGGCTGCCTAGAGCTGGTGGACTGGGACCGTGACCCAGATGGGTTTGAGTAGGTCTGGAGGAAACTTCCTGTATTTCAGTTTGTGCCCATTGCTTCTGGTCCTGTCACTGAGCACCACTGAAAAAAGGCCTGGCTCCAGCAACTCTACGCTCTCCCGTCAGGTATTTATAACCTTCACAGGTTCACTTGTTTCTTGGGATTTGTAAATAAAAGGACCTTTCTCTTTATTTTTTTTGTAAGGATGCCAAATAATTCTTGATTCCAGGTGTAGCTGCTGCCTTTTCTTTAAGTCTACTCCCCAAGGCATCACCATGCGCTGCTGATACGGACTCTACAGCCAAATATGAAATCACACATAGAGCCAGAAATCAGTGGTAGTGTTTAATACCACTAAATTAATTGGGAAAATACACGCTGAAGGATTTAGCTAATACCAAAGTTATTGCTCTGAATAACAGTTCTTCCAGAGATTATGGGGATGTTAGCATCACGTTTTCTTTTTCCACATGCTGATTTTGACTTAATGAAATCAAAATGATATTAAAACAAACACTGAATAAATCTATCTCATTTCAGTAAGTTGAAATAACAATGAATTGTAAAGGAATAATTACAGTCAGATAATGTTTTCTGCACAATGAGGCAATTAAGTTGTCATGACTTTTTAGTAGACTGGGAAGTTATTAAAGTTGCCATAAGTACAGAGTGCTGAATTCTTGATTTACTTGCATGC
The DNA here is from genome assembly GCA_013400115.1 of Rhinopomastus cyanomelas. Classification (NCBI taxonomy): domain Eukaryota; kingdom Metazoa; phylum Chordata; class Aves; order Bucerotiformes; family Rhinopomastidae; genus Rhinopomastus; species Rhinopomastus cyanomelas. The sequence continues at coordinate 162,045 of VXBP01004231.1, forward strand.
ATGAGCATCTGATACTCCTCAAATGTTAGTGTGTATAAATAGTAATCTGTGGTTTATCCCTCACGAGTCACAGACACAGCAAGTGGGATCCCAGATGACAGTGCTGGGTTTTGGAGGATGGCAAATGCTGTCTCTGCCTTTGCAGTTACCAGCTATTCTGATGGAGTCTGCAACTGCTTCATGCTGGTGGTCAGGAAGCCTGTAACACAGTGCACTTGGGCTTGAGCCCATTACATTTTCTAGCAGGAGAAAACTGCCCGTGGCCATGTCTATCCCAGTTTAACTCCCAAATTTTCCTTAAGCAAAACTATAATCCTTGTGGGTTCCCAATAAGCACTGTGCTTGCTCAGAGCACTGTGCTGTGAGTATTGCGTGTGTCACAGAAGAGGTGGCTGCTGTTCTCAGCTTATGTGTCTTTGCTACAGAAGTGCTGGATAAGCAAGGTTGCACTGTTGTCTTGGGTTTCTACTTTGGAGACCTTTTTCTTTTCTTTGATTCCTTCCAGAATGTAACTCTCACCCAGGTCCCAAAGGAAGTCTGTTGAGGGAACTGGCTTTTGCCAGCTTTTTGGTGAACTTACTCCTTTGTCTGTAAGTATGGTGGTAACACTGTGGATCTGTAAGAAATGTAAAACTGGATTAAGTGAAGTTTTCTCTTAGTCTTTCAGAAAGCCTCAGGGACCAGCTTTGCTTTCTCAGCTTGGCCATGTGTCAAAAGGGAGGAGGGATGCAACCCTAGAAATGAGAGGTTTGCCTGCAAAAGGAGAGAAAGCTTGCCAAGGTACTAGCAGGTGCTTTTGAAAGAATCTCATTCCTGAAGAAAGAAAATAAACTTTAGAAACTGAAATGTAAGTGAATTGGAGCTCACTGGGAGCAGGTGTCACAGATCAGCCTTTGGTAATGCTTTGCACAGTTTGCTGAGTTTCTGTAATCTGTGCCCATCTACAGATGAAGGCAGGGATTCTGATGTTGTTCTTCCTAGTCTACAGAAGTGTCAGTCTGAGAATAAATGCTTCTGCTCATTTGTGAAGCCTGAAAAACCTACCATCTTAGTGTGGTTTGTCATCAGAATATGGAAGAGCTCACCTGGCCCATCCTGGAGTAAGCAATGTCAGCTCGTTTCACCGAACAAAGCTGTTCTCCGGTTGAATTGGGAAAGGTTTTTCCCTATTCACTAGGAATGGAGTTCTTTGATTAACTAAGACTTTCTAACAGTTTGTCAGATTGAGAGCCAGAGGATAGCAGGCTTTGTACTAAGACTTTGAAATTAAGACTTTGAAATTTTCTCTCTTTTTTTTTTTTTTCTTTTTTTGGTCTTCTTTGGAACGACCAGGGAGGTGGTGGAGTCACCACTACTGGAGGTGTTAAAAAACCATGTAAATGTGCCACTTGAAAACATGGTTTCGTGGGTATGGTGGTGTTGGGTTGATGGTTGAGCTTGATGATCCTTGTGGTTTCTTCCAACCTTAACGATTGTATGATTTTATTTATTCTAAAACTTTACTTAGAAGTAAATAGAAGATGTTGATGTATGAGCATCTCGTAAGGGGTCATTTTCATTTCAGCCGTGACTGGTTTGTACATTTCAAAGCAATGCGTTGAGCAGCAAAGGGCTGGGTCCTCATAGGTATCAGGAAAATGGGGGACAATTAAACACTACATGTCCAGTCCGTTGATAAGTCCCGAGAATGCAGCAGGGCACAGGATGCCTCTCCTTCAGGTGGTAGTGGTTAGGTTAGAGGTGGTAACTCAGGATTTGGGGAAGGTGGGCAGGTTATTCAGTGAGCAGTGGGTTATCTACGTGAGCATTTTGTTCAGGCCCAAAGTTCACTTTTGAAATTACTTTCCTCTTAGTCTCTGCTTACCAAACTGCAGCTACCACCACCATGTGTATGAACCTGTGTTCCTCTCAGGTGAAACTAAAGCAAAACATATGTTCTGTCAGGACACCTAAAGCACCAAAAGGCAGCTCCTACTGAATGTTCAGGTTTGTGGATGGAATTAGATATGGTCCAAAATGATGTTGGGTTCTCAGCAGTAACAGTTTTGATCCACATGGCTTTTCTTTCCTGGGCTGTGCTTCTTTCTAATGGAAGTATAAACTAGCTCAGCTGAGGTAGCTCACTGGCATACCTCAAGGAGTTGGGAGAGGATCTGACCTAAAGCAGTTTAAGAAGAACTTCTATGGAGTTAATTTTGGGCTTAGATATTTACTGAACATGTTAAAAATGCACCATCCCTTCTATACAGTTTCCCAGGAATGATGCACTGACAAACTCTTTTCTCAGAACTGATGTTCTACTATCAGTGACACCAAAGACAAAACTAAGAGGCTTTGCCTGTGTAAATTAAGTAGAAATTTATTTTTCTCTTTTCCCACCTTTCCTCATCGCCCTCCAGTCTTTGTATTTTTAGCCAAAAATACAGGCATAAAATTGTATTGATTTGCCAATTTCAAGGGACAGTCAGTAGGGGGGAAATTAGTTCCAGCTTTTGATGAATACATTTTGAGGAAGGATTATTTGCTTAATAAAGCTTCACTTGCAGTGCTGTTCGACTTGAAACAGCTAGTGTGAATATGCCAGGAATGCAGGATCAGGTCTCCAAATGTATGAGGAGGAGTTTATAGACTAAAGAAAACTGGAGCTCAAGATCATAGGGAAGTTACACCGGTATAATCCAAGGTGTAAAAAAGTCAGTGAGAAACTACTATAAAATGGCTTCAAATTCAGGTTAATGTATTTCACAAGGTCTGGTACCAGGGTCTTTGCTTTTGTACAATAGGTGCAGTTTCTAATTACAGTCTATCAGAGGGTTTAAAAAAAAACTCTAAAAGGTCATTTTAAGTTCTGTGGAACTGTTCCTTCCAGGACCATGTGGATGTGATTACTTTTTTTGAGGCTGCTCATTCTTACACTGAAAAAACAAGCTTTGTCACAGGTTTTTGCTCTCAGAAAGAGAGTTACGCGGTCTAAAACATCACGCAGGATAAGTACTAGGTTTTAGTTTTTGACAAAGTTTTTGTGTTCCTTTGATGTTAGTTTTCAATCCACTGTTCTATGTTGGTAGGAGAAAATGATATGGCGAGACAGCAACTGTAGCTGTAACCTATCTCAAGTTTATTTAGATTTTTACGCATCTGTATTGGAAACAGCCTGGTGAAATACTGACTAAATGAAGTCATCATGAAGTGGCCACTGAGGGGGAATAGAATATTGTACAGTTAGAACTGAGTGTTTTTTAGCTGTGATGGTTGTCTGTCATGAAGAATCCTTTAGGAATCTTGTCTGATGTACATGACCATATTCATTAATAGGTTGCTAAAATTTTCATCGCTCTTCAGAAGCCTTCAATCTGGATTGAATAGAGACATAAAACTACCAAGATACAGATAAATGGGTTAAAACTTATGACACTGGTCTGCGGTGTATTTGGAAAACTAAAAATGAGGCACAATTTGAGAAGGTTGAGCAAGTTCACAAAATGCTTTTTAAAAACTGTAAAGTTAAGAAGAGAGAAAATCTGTGACTGTCTAAGGAGACAAATGTGAGGAAGACAAATGCATTGCATAAGTAGTGCTGGGTGAAATAAATGGCCAGGAAGGCATGTGAGAATCTGGGCAATATGTCAAACCACATTCAGAATGCATCATTCTTCTGAGACTGTTGACATCTGTGAGGCTGACAGTGTGATTTTCGTGAAATACGAGTGGGAAGGGCTCCACTTCAGCTGTGGCTGGTGAGGTGTGGTGGTGTGTGGTGCTCAGCGTGGAGCACTGTCCTTTAAGAGGAATATGCACAGACTAGAAAAAAAATTAAAGGAAATATTAGGATGATCATAGAATCACAGAAAATCTTTGGTTGGAAGGGACCTCAGAGAAGACCTCAGAGTTTCAACTGCCTCCATCTACTAACACACTCAAGTCCATCTCCTTGGGACTGCTCCAAACCATTCACCATCCAGCATGTATTTGTGCTTGCGTTTCCACCTGGATTTGGTAACAGGCTGGACAACTTAGTGAAACGAGCTTTAAACTGAAGGATTTGGTGGTAGGGTCCAAAATGGAAATTCTCAGTGGACAGGAAGCTGACCGTGAGCTGACAGTGTGCCCTTATTGGCAAGACATGTATGGCCAGTAGGTCTAGAGAGGTCATCTTCCCCCTCTGCTCTGGTGAGGCCACATCTGGAGTACTGTGTCCGTTTCTGGGCTCCCCAGTTCAAGAGACACAGGACTGGAGAGAGTCCAGAGGAGGTCAACAAAGGTGATTGTGGGCCTGGAGCTCCCATTTTTCCCAGTATCTCTAAGAGGAGTACTTGGCATACAGTAAGTCAGTGGTATCATAAAAATGTGAAGTCTATAACCACATTGCACTTAGTATAACATATGTCATACCTGTCCTACACTGATATTGGAGAGATGTTCAGCAGGAGACATCGCTGGACTATGTGTAGATGCTTCTTGAACCTGTTAGCTTGCGTCTGATGTTTTGAGAAAAATGCCAATTGCCTTTTATTTTCTCAGCTATAATGACTTTGAAGAGCTTGAACATAGTTTAAATAGCACCTTAGTTTTGCTAAAACCTCACTAGTGACAACTGATCGACATGAAGGTTCCTTTTTAGTTGTCAAATAAGAATCTGAAGTTTAATTGCTATTTACCAATACTTTAATTTTGCTAACTTGAGGACATCAGTATAGGATTTGCTTAAAGCATGGCCACCTGCAACGCTGTAGTGAAAGGGGCAGTTGAATGGAGTCACACTTTAAGCATGGAAGATGGTTCAATCTTGAAGTGTCCATCAAGTGTCCCATGTTGGTGTACATCACCAGACTAGCCAAAATACAATGGTGTTTTGTCTCTCTGGTTCTGAAATCAGACACTGCATATTGTTGTTAATGCCAGAAGGAACAGAGACTAGATCTTGGTTTAAACCATACGCATTTAAAGGCATTTATATCCCAGATGTATTTATTAATTGGGAAACAAACAGGGGAGTTGGAAATCCTTTGAAAGAAACCACATTCCTAATAGAATAGGAAAACTCTCTCCAGTGCATGTTCTCCCTCTGTGTCAGTTTTTATAGTTCTGTTTCTGACATGTATCTTTGGAGATTGCTTTAAAGACAGTGAAGATTCTTTTCTCTTACATCAACAAACAATTTTCTCAGTGAGCAAAGTTCTTAATGAAAAGCATCCTGCAAGAGATGATTGGTAATTAGGGAGGGAAAATAGGTCATAAGGAGGGGAAGCACAAGGCTGCTTTGTATTTATTTTTGATTATTATTTTCTAAGATCACCAAGATATAAAGCTGCATTTCAGGCTTGTAAACAGTTAATCTCTTTCAGGAAGATAAACGCTTCTATAGCAGCCATGTGTGTAAAGATGTTTCTTGAGAACAGCAATCAGGAATTCCATGTGCACTTGTAAGACCGTGTTTATTAACATCACACTGTCCTTACCCTGTCTCAGGGTTGCCCAGGCCACAGGTAGCTAGCACTCAGCAAACAAGTGAACAAAATCTGAAGAAAGCTGTTTGAGGTTCAGATAGCTCCACAGGAAGCCCCAATGACCAACAATACGTGAGAAGTGTGGAAAATATACAATAGACCAAGTGTTTTGCTGGAACTTAAAATCCCAGCAAAACTCTTTCCAAGTTTGTGCTGGCAGAAAGCTCCTGGACTCACCTGCTCCTTTTTTCTTTTCCCCGTAGGGGTGTACAGCAAACAGTAAGCGGGAAATCGCTCTGTACAGAGTTTGGCTGAGCTACCAGCACATTCCTGTCCGAGGGCATGTTGCAGTATGGGCTGAGCACCCCAGTAATGCTCTCTCTTGTTTAAACACAACAACAACACGGCAGTCTTTTTCCAGAATACCTTGGGGTGGGGAGACAGGGAGCACGTGTGTGTGTGTGTGACTGTCTGGATGTCCATTCCCCAAAGGTGGAGGGAGGAAGTTTTACCTTCAGGAGTGAAGGTAAAGGATGCCCATCTGGAACTGCTCTACCAATGTGAGAATTGAGAGCACGAAATGAGCACAGCGCATACTCATAAAACACAGTGTCAAGCCTTTTTTAGTTCTAGGTCTAAGTTAAACCCCACATTTTGATAATTACGCACCCAGAATGCCTAAGGTACTGATTGTTCACCAAGAGCCCAGGAATGATGGAAGAATGCCACTTCTGATCCAAAAGGAGAAGGAGTGGAGATTAGTTATATTAGCTTGGTGTTTGATCACCAGGAGAATGGGGGAGGATCTTGGAGTATTAATGCTTTTTTATACCTAAGAAGGAACAAAGAGTAGGGAAGACTGTAACTGCAGAAATTTTTAGATGTTTTCAATAATAATTGACTAAAAATACGTGTTTTCAAAATATGCTCCACAGTACAAAAAAATGGTACGTAGCAGATGTTAAAACCAGAACCCTTTTAATTCTAGTTCTGTCTATTTTGTGTTGTAGAAACAAGTGTTTGCTTAGTAGCTTTTATTTTGATAACTCTGTTTTCCCTTTTTGTGCTGATTTCTGTAAGAAAACCAAGAACACTAAACCAACCAAACAACACAAAGCAAATGAGAAAGTGAAAGGAATTCTCTCTACCCAGCATTTGGAAGTAGTGAAAGATATATCCAGCACCTGAAATACAGGTATTAGAAGTATCACCATCTTCAAATCTCGAGGACAGAGCAAAAAGTAAAGCCTCTGAGTCTACCAAGTCTTCTAAAGATGTTTTAGCTTCAGGTGCTGCCAACAGTTTTGGTGGTCATGTGAGGGATGTCAAACAGGCGAGTCCCTGCAAACATTAATGTGGGGACAGTTGCCTAAGTGGTCCATGGAGTCAGTGCTTGTCTGCAGGAGCCCGGCTGCTGCTGCTGATTTGGGTTTGTTCTCAGCAGCTGTAAATCTCACGTTTAAAATACCGGAGTATTCCAGATGGTATCCAACACTCCTCAGTGCAATTATCTGCAATGGCTTATGGGGGGTATGAGTAGGTCTCAAAGGGGAGCAAAACCCACTCAGCATTAGGATGTAGTTCTTGCTCAAAAATATACAAATCTCTGGGTTAGGCTTGTATAGCCACAGCATAGACTCGGAAGCCTTGACTGTTTCTCCTGACACTTGCTGAGATACTAAATTTCTGTCTAAGTAAAACTAAAAAACTGTCAAGGAAGAAGAAGGAGTTTTGTAGTGTTTTTCCTTCACAGTGTGAGATGATGATTTTGTTGTCTCTTCCACTAACTAGGTGATATTGGTCAAGCTGCTGGACTTTGTGCCTTGGGCTCTTCAGCTAGATAGTTGTGGATCTCTCCCTTGCAGACCTGCTGTGAAAATGCTGGGGTTCTAAACCACTGCCTTACTTAATTTGTGATATTTGTTGCTCTGCTGGGCACTAACTGTGGGAGCTGTATTCATCTCAGATAGTGCTTTCCTTCAGGATGTCATGTCTGTTGAGACAGACACGAAAGGTCGGGAGTGTGCTCACCAGCAGCATTCGTGTCACACACTGGGTGCATCTCGTGCAGCACACTGCTGGGATCTCTCATAGTCTCTCAGTGTGTTTCTTATGGCATTTGCTTGACTATCAAAATTATATCCTAGTGTTACAACTTCTGCTTGCTTTACTTGGAGGGGCTGGAGCAGAGATGGAAATGGCTTGTAGGCAGCAGTGTCAACACAGAGGGAAAACAGTTGGAATAATCTCGGACCAAAGGCAACATTTATCAGTAGTGGAGACCTTTATTTTTGTGTCTGCTTTTTGCCAGTACAGTGGAGTAAAGAAGCAGCAAATAGTTTGGGGGGATTTTTGCAGGACTTGATGTCTTCTAGTCTGACAGCCCTAGCAAAAAGTATAATGAGCTGTTTCTTTACCACTTCGTTTTCTGGACTTGTGTTCTCAAATTCAACTGAAATTCACTGCAGTCCATGGGAAAGGAGAGCTTTCTGCATGCACGTAGAGAGGCACGGCCAGCCCCCTTGCAAGAACTAGTCAATGGACTTGTAACTGAACTCGTTTGCAACCCCTCCTTTTGTGTTGGCAGTGCACCTAAGGGCGCATTTGTGTCAGGTGCCCAGCACTAAGGTGAATCGTGTTACAGAGTATTCTCTAAGACAGATTTTGCAGTAAGTGTTTCTTCAGTGTTGCTAGTTAAAAGTGACTGTTTAATGCCCACAAACCCCAAAGCCTGTCATGCTCCAGTAACAGATTAGTGGTGTGCTGTGCTGGGCACAGACAGCTCTGTGTCCCCCATCCCTGCTTACAGAAACCATGTGTTTTGTCTTCCAGACTCCGACCTGAGCATGCGAACGCTCAGCACACCCAGTCCAGCATTGATATTTCCACCAAATTCCCCTGGATTTCAGAATGGCAAAGCATCATCAACATCTTCCTCCTCAATCACTGGGGAAACTGTTGCCATGGTCCACTTGCCACCTCCAACCCGTCTCACTCACCCTCTCATCCGGCTGGCATCCAAGCATCAGAAGGAACAGGCCAACATAGACCGGCTTCCCGACCACTCCATGATCCAGATATTCTCTTTCTTGCCTACCAACCAGCTGTGCCGCTGTGCCCGCGTGTGCCGGCGCTGGTATAACCTTGCCTGGGACCCCCGGCTCTGGAGGACTATTCACCTGACTGGTGAGACAATCAACGTAGACAGGGCTCTTAAAGTGCTGACTCGGAGGCTTTGTCAGGATACACCCAACGTATGTCTCATGTTGGAGACGGTAATTGTTAGTGGCTGCAGGCGGCTCACAGACAGAGGACTCTACACCATTGCCCAGTGCTGTCCAGAACTGAGGAGGCTGGAGGTGTCTGGATGTTATAACATCTCCAATGAGGCGGTCTTTGATGTTGTGTCACTATGCCCGAACCTGGAACACCTGGATGTGTCAGGTAACAGAAAATATTTCTGTTGGATTATTCTTATTCTAACAGTCTCATGGTCACCAAGCCCCTGGCCCCACAGCTTCACTCCCTCTGCTGGAGACACACGAGCCGAGATGGCCCCCTCCAGCAGCACAAGTACTTCTCATACATTTTGCACAAAGCACCCTTACACCTGGGGGTCTTGTCAGTGGCTGAAAATTCTTTGGTCCACAGCTCCTGCTGATAGATAGGCTACAGGCCAAAGGAGATTTTTTTAAAAAAACATGGAAAATTAAAGATTATATCAGGTCTCAAAATAGATTCTTTCAGTGTCTGTTTTCATTTGTGGTTTCCTCAAGCCTGTTACTTTTCAGACGTGGAAGATGGTGTCTGTTTCCTAAGAGCTCATCAGTTGGATCCAAAGCATACAAGTAAAATATTTGCCTTTCTTTAATTTTGTCTCATCAATGGGACAGGAAAGTAATTAATGTCACATTTTCCTAAGTTGTAATTTCTTTTTGGAATAGGTGAGGGAAAAATTCCCAGTTTTGAACATACTCAGAAGGCAGAGTGTTTAGGTTCAGACATGGCTTTTGCTGCATATGCCTGCAAACGCATTGAGAATAGTTGACCTTGGAGTCGTGTTTTGAGTCCACCTTTTTCATTCTGACTTTGGAGGATGTTGTGGAAGCAGGATTCTCTTTTCCACTCCTCCTGTCTGTAGTTAGGAGGACAAGGCTTGCTCCTACCCACTCGAGTAAGTCTCAGGACTGGTTTGTTTCCATACTGAGAACAGAGGCTGGGTAGTTAGCTGGCGATAATGCTGTGCTTGTGGCTGGGTAATTTAAAGCCAGTTTACGTCTAGCTGAATCGCTCTCCTCTTGGATGGATACTTGGCAGCAATAATGTACCAAAACCTTTAATGTCAAACCCAGATGTTTGTATTAACTGAGAGAGTTTTCCACAGTGTAAGTTCTGTCACTCTCAGCATCCACTTTGTGGGCAAGTCTGAGAAATCTCTAGAAGCTGGTTGAGATGGACTGTGAGGAGTTATCTAACATGCTAGCCAACATGTTTTTCAATCTCTTTGAAACTACAGTCTCCCTTTTAAAAATCAGTTACACTTCCTTATGGAAAAACCTGTTACAAGAGCTTTGATTTTACATTCTTTATTATTTAGGACAGAGAAATTATTGTGAACCCAGGAACCTGTCATTTGGCCTAAAAATCAGGCAGTTCTATATCAACATGGATTCTTATTCTGAATATCTTTCTCAGGAATATTTTACAGTGTAGCCAAAGTAACTAGACACAGTGATGCTGAGCTTGTCAAAACAGTGATCACAGGCTGATGTATGTGACTCCAGCCCTCCTGGAAGACTTCTAACCCATTTCAGTTTCTACTTGTGGTCATTAAAAAGCTCCCCCTTCTTGGATCTGACAGAACGTTCTTCTCAGCTTTGTGGACTTCTCATTCTCACTTAGCCAGAGTTTAAAATTGAATTCTGGTCAGCATATAAAATATTCAGACTGACTCTCTAATCCAGCAGCCTCCTTGGGCAAATGCAACAGTGACAGATCTGTCAGATCCAGTGGAACTCTGCCTAGGTGCCAACTTCTTCTGTGGAAACCTAGCCCAAGGATGGGAATGCCTGTGGTGCTTTTTCCATCCTCTACTCCAAAGAGCACAAATTTTACACCATTAGTGTTGTACAGCTTTCCCTTTAGAAAAATCACTTTGCCTTACTGCAGGTGTATGTAGCACTTCTTTGAAGGCAAACTGTTTCCAGAGATTCCACCCTAACGTGGACTGAGCTGCAGCAGCCTGAAGGGGAGATAGCAGAGTTCAGGTTTACAAAGGTGTTTGTGGAACAAAATACTTTGCTGCAAGGTCTCAGAGCTTCTGTGTGACCTGTGCACATCTTGCCTGTCTTGTGTGAGACCCTGAGTAAAATTTGCATCTCTTCATAAATACGAAACCTAAATTAAAGAGCCATCTGCAAAATCAAATGATGAATGTAGAAATCTAACTGAAGGTGGCAAACTGTTTTGAGTCCATCTCCCATGCTTCTTGCAGCATTTATGTGAGCTTGCTGGATTTTCTCAAGGTTTTTTTTTCCTTTTTAAGAACTGAAATGCATTTGTATAAGATGAACAAATGAGAACCTGCTGTCATTTGTTTTGAGGTGGTCTTGTTTTTGAGGAGCTCTCCAAACACTGTCATGTTTTTTGCTTCCAGACTACAGGAGTACAGGAGTTTCTGATACATGGAGCTCTAAGATGGTTATCCTAACTTTCTGGCTGTTGGCCAGTATTTTAGCAAGACTGAGGAGCTGTTTTGATTCTTAACTGAGCACACCTCTTCAGGCATAAGCTGTAGAATTTGTCAGAGTAGACTCTTACCGCTAAAACTGTCCGGCCTTGATCACTAACAGGTAGACACCCCTTTTTCCTTGCAGTGTTTTCTAGCTACACTGATGTAATGTGCTCAGCTGAACAATTTCCCTGCAAAAGGCCAGGCTGCAGTGCAGCAGAAACAGCACTTCCCAAAGCACCGTGCACAGAGTGGAGGTTATAAGCAGGGGAAGTCTGTGAATCCATTCAATCTAGCGCTTTCTCTTTTCTTGCAAGGTCTGGTGTTGTTCCTCAAGTCCTTCTCTTTCTTTGTCTGGCCATGTCCCCCCATGCCCCTACCAGTCTGTTGGCTCCTGCTGACTCTCCTTAGGTTACCCAAACCACTCCCTCCGGCAAGCAAATAGTCTTGACATTGTTTTGCATTCTTCCCACATTGCAGGCTTGGGGCTGGATTCACATCTGTTCTCCAAATGCTTCTTGGAGGGTGGGTGGAGTTTGTTGTCTTTTTGTAATGGTGTCGGATGGTGAAAGAGCCTCTGATGTTGGTTTACAAACTCAGTCCATCAGCAATGAGACTGCTTTTGATCAGAAAGCTCTGTTGGTTGTCCTGTAGTACTGTTTTCTCAAATCTCACTGGCAGTACGAGATCATAGGCTGTCCCTAGATAAACCTAGAAGCATCATTCTGGAACCAGGTTGGGGATGTGGACAGAATGGGTTTGTGCTCTGAATCCTAAAGCAAACTCACTGACTCCAGCAGAGTTTAATTTTTTTTTTCTGGTGTAGGGACACATCACAGCAAATTCAGACTAGGCAGTCACGAAGATTCTGCTCTTGCAGCAGGAGGGTATCTTCCATCATGCCCAGCATGCAGTTTCATGACCACCTGCCCAGTGTTGCCATGTGAATTGTTTTTACCACCTATTTAAATTTGCTGTTTTTCCGCTTAGGCTGCTCCAAAGTGACGTGCATCAGCCTGACTCGTGAAGCCTCCATCAAGCTGTCTCCCTTACACGGGAAACAAATCTCTATTCGCTACTTGGACATGACAGACTGTTTCGTCCTGGAGGACGAAGGACTGCACACCATTGCCGCCCACTGCACTCAGCTGACTCACATGTACCTGCGCCGCTGCGTCCGCATCACTGACGAGGGGCTCCGCTACCTGATGATCTACTGCACCTCCATTAAGGAACTGAGCGTGAGTGACTGTCGCTTTGTCAGTGACTTCGGCATGCGGGAGATTGCCAAGCTGGAGTCGCGCCTGCGATACCTGAGCATCGCCCACTGCGGTCGGATCACTGACGTGGGCATCCGTTACATAGCCAAATACTGCAGCAAGCTGCGCTACCTCAACGCGCGGGGCTGCGAGGGCATCACGGACCACGGTGTGGAGTACCTCGCCAAAAATTGCACAAAACTAAAATCTCTAGATATTGGCAAGTGCCCTCTGGTCTCAGACACCGGCCTGGAATTTCTAGCCCTCAACTGCTTCAACCTGAAGCGCCTGAGCCTGAAGTCATGTGAGAGCATCACTGGGCAGGGCCTGCAGATTGTAGCTGCCAACTGTTTTGACCTGCAGATGCTGAATGTGCAGGACTGTGATGTCTCTGTGGATGCTCTGCGGTTTGTTAAACGACACTGCAGGCACTGTATTATAGAGCACACCAACCCTGCCTTCTTCTGAGAGGACACCCCATGCCTGTCATTGCAATGCAGTATTAAAAATACTGCTGTGTAACACACCTGCTCCCACAGTCAATAACGCTCTTTTCTATCAGCTCTTGGGAGTCAGCTTTTCTTTTATATTGTGGGTGAAGGGGTCGGTTCTAGAGGATGATTTTGTTTGCTTTATGTATGATCAGTTTTTAAGGTGCAGTGGGCCTCCATGGAGAGGCTGCCTTAATGTAAAAGCAATGAGTGCTCGGCATCTGCAGTGGGGTGCTACTTCCATAACAGCCATGATCTCGTACCAGGCTACAGTAGCCACCTCCAAAGGAAATAGCACATAATCCCTCCTTTGGAAATGCTGCTAAGCTGTGTCAAATCCATCCAAGTTTCCAGCAGTTCTTACGAAGCTGACTATGCAATGTATGTCTGTGTTCCCCAGCTTCTTCCAGTATGGCTGATAAAGCATCCCCTTGTCTCCAAGTTGTTTCTCTTTGGTAGTCATCCATTGTCATCCCTTGTCATCCCTCAGGAAATACTGGGTAATGTTCGTAAACATACTTGGGTGAGACAGAGTAAGACCTTCTGGCCAGTGCTCAGCACTCAGCTGAGTGAATCGGGATTGTGCACAACACATGATTCCTTCTGGAAAGCCCACCTCCAGGTTCTCATGCATCATCATTATTTGCCTTCACGTCTAAATCTGCCCTCTTCCAGTTATGTAGTACCACCCTCTGGTAGCAGACAGACACTTCTGGGTCAGACTCGCGTGAAGGAAGGAAAACAGGCCAGATATTGGTGGCCCGGCAAAAGGAAAAGCCAGCAAATGAACCCAAGAAGCTGCTGTACTTCTGTGATGAGCTCAGACAGCACTGTAGCACAGCAGGGTCTCTCTGAGGCACTGTGAAGCAGCTTGCACGTCAAGTGCCATTTGCTGTCCTGCACAGCTGTTGCTGGAAAGTCTGTTCCTTCACTGTTCCCTTCAGCAGCCTGGCCACCTCTACAGGTGACAGTCCTCAAGCAAACCAGGCATGTGCAATGACATAAATTCAGCCTATGCCTTCACACATACAGAAGCCTGACCCTTTTCTATGGCATTCCAGTTCAAAGGGTAGGTGGCTGATCTCAGTACTTTAGAAATGTTGGCCTGGTGTTAGGTACCAACCCTGAAGACTGACGGGCTTAGAGTGTTATTTACATTAGATTTAGTTTTTGTGAAACCTTGTCTGTGTGGAGCTGCTGTACAACAAGGAATCAAAACGTCAGCATTGTGTTACGGCCCTTGTACTCTCATGGTCGCTCTTGCATGTTGCAGAGCAAGAGCGGTTTGGAGGTTCCCCCATCTTGTTGCCTCCTTCCCCGGAGCATGTAGCTATTTCACAGCTGCTTTAGTCACAGTTTTCCAGCAGCCAGTTTCTGGGCATTTTCACATGCAGTGCTCAGATCTGGAAGCCAGACATATACGGGGCGGTGATATTTTCAGTCAGGCCCCCTGTGCCTGACTGACAGGTGAATTCATACGTCCAGTTCTCTGCTTATATCTCGATAGAAAGCATAAGGAAAGGACTATGTCTGCTTTTTATAGGCAGCAGTTCTGTCATCTCCACACAGCACTAATAAAATCATCAATACAAAATGGAAATCCGACTGCCCGAGAAAAATCTGTAACTGCTGAGAAAATACTTGTAGCAATGCTCTCTCAAATTACAAAAGCCCCAGTAATTTGGACTTGTCCCTGCAGAGGGAACCTGTGCTACCACTACAAAAATTCCTATAACTAATGTATGTTCCTCCAGTTGTGAGTTTCTCAGTGTACAGGGTGTCATCAGCTCTGAGTTATAAATTAGACTGTGGTACAGCAAAGAGGACCATGAAAAATGAATTTGCCATTGCTGCTGTTAGTGGTCAGCAACTAATAGCAGATGATGGCATCCTCTGTAAGTTAGTATCACTTCACTTTTCCTTTCTACATTTTTAAAGTTAGAGATTCTTCACCAGCAAGTAGTACAGTATATTTTATCTGAGCCAGCTGTCCTCTGTTTATCCTTTATCTCAGAGTAGCCCCAAGGACAGTTAAATATTTAACCCATTCCTGAAGATGGTGGGATTTTCAGCCATTTGCACTCATGAAATATTAGGCCTCATTTAACTGCTTATTGAGGAAAGGAGAAGCTACTTTTCTGGTTATGGTAAATGGAGTCAATAGTGCTACATGTTTTTTAAAGTTTCTGATGTTTAAATTGGCCTGTACTGTACAAATCTCACTATAAAGCCTTAATTTGCTACCGAGAAATAAAGCAATATATTGGTAACGGATGGGCGTGCATTGTCGTTTGCACTGATGGATGAACTTCTAGTGAAGAAGATTAAATACTGCTAAAGGTAAGTGAATGAGCACACCAGGTAAGTGGATGACTATTAAAAAAGGAAAAAAGAAAAGTTACTGGTTATAACCTTGCCTGTCTGTCTCTGTAGACTTTGATTTTTCGTCTTGCGATTCTTCTTCACCCTGGAACATAATCTGGAAGTGTAAGTAAAAAACAGTACATAAAAACCTTACATGTAAAAATGTCTGGAGGCTTCTGTGTTGGTTTAAAGAGAAGTTAATGTGTTTGATGTGAAAAGTAAAATGAAATAATTGAAATGCAGAGGACTTACTAGTGCAGTGCTGCCTTTTGAATATTCCAGAATACCTGCTCTGGGGGTGCTGGTGAAAATTAAGCAAAGGTAGCTTTTGTAAGGGAAACATTTGTAGGTGAATAGTCTGACAAGGTCTGAGTGGTGCTCTAGGACCGCTGCCGTCTTAAGAAAAGGTGCATTTGACATAGTGATACATCTTGCTTGCTTTGACTTTTAACCTTTTTTCCTATGTCTGCTTGCACAGTGACATGACCAGGATTGAAACTGAAATAGTGCCTGCAGAGCAGAGTTTCCTGGAAAGGCTGCAGTGTGTGACTGAGGAGTGACTTCACTCCAGTTTGGGGCTGGCAAAAACTATAAATTGCCTGAGTAATTGTTGATTCTTGAACCATGAAATTTGGGCTCAGGCACTGAAGCTTCTGCTCTGCAATAGGGTGTGGTGGTGTCATCAAAGAAAACGATGAATCACATCAATCAGGCCAGCATGTTGTTTGTCTTTGGAATCACTTCTGTCCTGTAGAGTAAGGTCTCTCTGAAAACGCCCATCTAAACTGTCATGCCCAAAGCTCTGCATCTAGGCATTTTTCCTGGAACTTCAGCAGGGACACTGCTTACTAGACCTGGTTGACTAGAGCCCCATCCAACCTGGTCTTGAGCACTTCCAGGGATGGAGCGGCCACAAACTGTCTGGACAACATGTTCCAGCACTTCAACATCCTCACAGGGAAGAATTTCTTTCCAAGATCTAATCTACATCTCCCATCTTTTAGCTTGAAATCATCTGCCTTGTCCTATCACTAGAGTCCCTCGTAAAACGTCCCTTAGAAAACAGAACTTGGGTTAAACTGAGTAAACTGAACAGTTGTGCCAATTGGAGCAGTGAGAAAACTAGTTGGGCCAAAAAGAGAGCCAGAAGTACTTGCATAAGGTTCTAGGGAGACCTCTGCTGCTGGTACTAGTTCCACCTTCAGAAAAATTTTACCACTCAAACCCACATATTTGATTGCAACTTACTTGTTGGTAGTTTATTAATGTTATGTAAAGAAATTACTTATTTAAAATGGTTTATTTATGACTAAATAGTTTGGAAATGGAAGAAACCACCTGGAAAAGAAATAAATCAAAGACAGCAGAGCTGGTGCCCTGGAGTTGTACCCTCTAGCTGCATAGGGTAGAAAAGTATGAGGCAAGGTGCTCTCTGCTTTGGTCATTTTGTACCCTGTTTTCTGGAGCTGCTTATGATCTTGTTAGTGGCACCTTGTCTCAGGATGATCGACACACATAGTTTACAAGCTGAAGAGTTGGAGGCCTGTCCATCTGCCTGGGAATTTGGCCTGAAGATTTCAAAGCAAAAGCTGCAGAAGTCTGCAGCAGCATGGGCAGGGATCTGACTAGCAAAGGAGTGCCTTAAGAAGGACCTGGGCATCATTACACGTGATTCCTCAAGGGCCAGTGAAGAAACTGGAGAGGGCCCAGAGGAGGTCTGCCAAGATGGAGCTGTGAGGGGAGTCTGAGGGACCTGGGCCTCTCTGGCCTGTTGAAGCAAAGGCACAGGTTGACTTACTGAGAGCCTACAGCTATGCGGAGTGATGACCAAGCCAAAGACTCCTCTGTAGCGGCCAGTGATGTGACAGAGGGAAGAGCCACAAGCTCTTAGGAGCTTCACATTGAGCCTTAGAAAAAATAAAATAGACCACTGGGACTGGAAAGGCCCCCCAAGTCAGACACACACCATCTAGGAGGATCCTGCAAAGCACTGAGGATAACCAGTGAGGAGAGGTGAGCTGCTGGATCCTGTACTAACGAAGAAAGGACTGGCTGAAGATGTGAAGGTTGAGGGTGATCTTGGCTGCAGTGCCCATGAGATGGTAGAGTTCAGGATTTTGTATGGAGGACCTCGAGCAAGATCACAACCATGGACTTGAGGAGAGTTACCTCTGGCATCTTCAAGACTGCATAGGTCAAGGCTCTAGAAGGTAGAGAAGTTCAGGAGCTTCCTCTAAGGTCAAGTTTTATGCATCCCTAAGAATAAGAAATCCAAGGAAGAAGGCAAGTGATCTGTATGGATAAGCAAGGAGCTACAGGAAAAATTAAAATGGAAGAACACTTATAGACAACTGGAGAAAGGGACTGATTGCTTGGGAGGAACACAAGAATATTGTCGGAGGGTACAGGGACACAAGGAGAGCTAAGGCACTCTTGGAATTAAACCTGGCTGGGGACAGAGAAGGCAGAGTTGCTGAATGACTTCTTGGAGATGGGCATCACATCTGGCCCACTGCAGGGGTCAGCCAGCACTGATGATAAATGATGAAATGTGGCTTGGGGAGCAATCTGCCAACTCCTTCAGCACTCTCCAACACACATCTCTGTCGATCAGCGAATTGTTTATTTATATTCTTGATGGGGCTGCTACAAAGGGAACCACAGATCAAGTGCCAGTGGGGAGCCACCAGCACTGCTCCACCACAAGCCAGGGGTACACCACACCCTTTCTTGGCAGGATGGGGAATTTGAAGGATTTCAGTGAGGCAGAAGGTTTGCTTCCTTTGGCTGTGGAGGGGTGCTGTAGGGCTGTTACCCACTCTTAGTGCCCTCAACCCCCTGATATCCCTCTGAGACACCTCTGCTGTCAAGACCCCTGAGATCCCATTCCCAAAAGCCCCAAGACTTCCTTGACCTGGGCACATGTATCCAACTGCAGGGAAGCAATGCACCAAAAATTTGATAACTTAGTAACTTTGGAGTTTTTTTCTTTATAATTTGGCAATGGACGGGGGGACCTAAAGTCTTATGGATAAAACAGCTGAATCCTAGCAAAGTTCAGCTGAGCAGTGGTGGCAGACTGGCTATGCCAACTCACTAATCAGACTTCAGGACTGGGCAAAGAGCAATGGTGCAGCTGGTACCAAATGTGCTGGTGGTGCAGAGCTGAGCTGGGACCAGGTTTGAGGGCTCCTGGATTTATCCCCTGCTACGGCAGTAAAACCCACTCAGAGGAGCAGGGGTAGGAATCCATTATTAGGAACCCTCCTGGCGATGTCAGAGGAGCAGGAGCGGTTAATCACTGAGGTGGGTCTTCTCATGGCGCTTGACGTGAGACCTGCGACTGAAGCTCCTGTGGCAGGTGTTGCAAGCATATGGCTTCTCACCTGTGTGGGTGAGGTTGTGCCGAACGAGGAGGCTGTTGTAACTGAAGCTCTTGCCACAGTCAGAGCAGGTGTAGGGCTTCTCATCAGTGTGGGTGCGCATGTGTTTGACAAGATTGCCACTCAGGCTGAATCTCTTGCCGCATTCAGGGCAGTGGTACGGCTTCTCACCAGTGTGGGTGCGCATGTGCTGGGTGAGGTGACCACTACACCTGAAGGTCTTGCCGCAGTCAGAGCAGGCGTACGTCTTCTTGCCAGTTTGGACGTGCCAGTGGTGAATGTAACTGGACCTTTCACTGAAGCTTTTGCCACAGCGGCCGCAGATGTACGGCTTCTTGTTAGTGTGAATGCGCATGTGCTGGGCAAGCGTGGAACTGTCTGTGAAGCTCTTGCCACAGTCGCCACAGGCGTACGGCTGCTCGCCAGTGTGAGTGCGCATGTGCACGGTGAGGGTGCTTTTGTACCTGAAGCTCTTGCTACACTCAGAGCAGGTGTAAGGCTTCTCACCAGTGTGGACAAGGCGGTGGAGGAGGTACTTGGAGCTGGTGCTGAAGCTCTTGCCACAGTCAGCACAGGGATACCGTTTCTTGATGGTATAGATGCACCGGTGCTGGGTAAAGGCAGTCTTCTTAGCAAACCTCCTACCACAGTCACTGCAGATGAGGGGTTGGGTGCTGGGGCAGGTGCACCGGTGCTTCGTTGGCTTTGAGACAGGGGAGTAGCCCGGCCTGCACTTTGAGCACTGATTTGGTTGCTCAGGTGGCACAGAGGGCATTGCTGCAGCTTCCTCCACATTCTCAGGGCTGCACTTTGGCTCCTCCAACTTTCTTCCTGATAGCTCCTTCTCTAAGCTCTTGCTGGCAGAACCCAGGGGCTTCTGGAGGTCCATGCTCAGGAGATGGTGGTGGCCAGCCCTGGACCCACGGCAGAAGCCCGGGGACACTTGGGAGGGACCACGTGAGCACGGCTGGACGGATGGACAGGCAGACGGACACGAGGTGGGTCGGACACACACACGGCTCGGGCTCTGGCTCCGGCTCCAGATGGTGGTGGCAGCCCCTAACCCCAGAACCTGTCGGCTTTGCGTGTGGATCAGCTCTTACACACCTGGGGAAAGAACCCAGATTAGGGGGTCACGGCAGCGCCCCTGCCCTCGTGGCCCCGTTACGCCCCCGACTGAGGGTGGGTAACGTCCCCTAAGGGACGGATGGAGCCCTGTCCCCAACTCTGGGGTTTGCGGGGCTCAGGGAGGCGATTTCGGCCTGTGAACCGGTCCGGTGTGCCTTTCCCTGCGGACGAGGATTTGCTGCGTTAAAAACACCCCCCGACCCCACCAAAGCCTCTCGACAGACCCTGCGCGCCCCATGACCCTCCAAAACCCCCGCACAAGCCCCCATCCCCGAAAGGTCTCGCTGCCCGCATCTCTGCCCAACAACGTTACGCGCCGCTTTCCCCGCGCGGTTCCCGCCCGCAGAGCCCCGCGCAGTACCGATGGGCATCGCTCGCGGCCGAAAAGCAGGCGCCGCCGCCACTCCGGAACCCGCTCTCCGCGGCGCCGCCTCTTCCGGGAGGGGCCTGCTTCCCCCGACGGCTGCACTGCTTCGTGTCCGCTTGTTGCCGCGGCGCTTGGGGGGGGCTGCGCTGCATGAATACAGGTGGGATTGTGGCCTTTCTCCAGTCGCCCCTCAGCACACGCCGGCCAGTGTCACAGGGTGTGTGTGATCTCAGTGATGGCAGACTTGGGAACGGGGTGCTGCTGGGTACTGCGGAAACTCCTTCAGTCCCTCACTGAAGTGACTCGGTGACAGTAAAGTGAGGGGGAAAGCTGAGGGAGTTGAGTTCCCAGCTGAGCGCCCGCTGTGACTAGCAGTTGCTTTCTCGATCGCCAAAGCTGAGCAGTGCTGGCAAATGCTGATGCCGAAATGTGCTGGGAGATTCATCCTCCTAGTTTTGTGTTGCCACCAATTTTGCTGAGAGTACCCTCAATCCCTTCATCTAGGTCATTGATGAATATGTTGAACAAGTCTGGACCCAGTGCTAATTCCTGGAGGACATCACTAGCTGCAGGCCTCCGGCTAGACTCTGCATCACTGATCATGACTCTGAACTCTGCCATTCAGCCAGTTCTCAATCCACCACACTGTCCACTCCTCCAATCCACAATTCCTGAGCCTTCCCACGAGGACGTTATCTAGCTGAATTTTGTGGTAGATGTGCAGTACTCCCCTCATTTACTCAGCTAGTCAAACCATCATAGAAGACTGCCGATTGTACTCATAGTGAGGAGTTTCTTCTGAAGATCTAAGTTCTATAAGACCTCTTCGTTGTAAATAAACATCTGTTTATGTGCTCGAACAAGAACTAAAGTTTTTTCTAAATGTAAAAATCAGTGGCACAAGGGCAGAAGTATCTAGGACAGTTTCCTGGCTGCTTGACAGAACTCGAGGCTTTGCAGCCTTTTTAAGGCCAGTGGGAAAGATGAGAGCAGACATCAGACATCTGACTACTTTATACTTGTGATGGTGGAAAGGACTTGTAAACCTTCTTTGCCTTATGCTTGTGAGCCAACAAATCTTCCCTTTGAAACCTGTAAGAAGTGGTCTTGTGTAACACGAGATTTCTCTGTAACTCCGACAGACAGCAGCGAAGTATTCTCTCCAACTCAGTGTGTTGGCTACCTGAATCTTCCCAGCAGCGTGTGGGATTGCTGAATGCACTGGTTACTGTTCCTTCACGATGGCAAAGTGTCCTACTGTCACAGCAGCTACTGTATTATCAGTGCTCCAATGACAGCAATCGTAAATTATGTCTGACCTTTCAGATATAAGAGGCAAATATTGCCTCCTGAAGAGAAATCTCACTTTAATGACCTGTAGCAACACTTGCAAGGCAAAAATTTTGCTGGTGCTTCCAGCTATTGGTCTGTTTCAGCAACCTGTGGTGAAGATAGGCAGTTCTTGCAAAGAAGGGGTCTTTAGGAAGACTTTGTAAAGACTTGTCTGCTCAGTTTGATCGTCTTTCAACTCGCGAATCGATGCCATCCAGCCCTTCAGATAGTTCCACAGCCTAGGCTGAGCCGCAGCTCTGCAGGCCCTTGCTTCGGTTGCTTCTCTCAAGCTGGGAGCACCATCTAGTGGAAGGCCGAGGTGGTCCAGCAAGTCATTCAAACCGTTTCTAGAGGGCAACAGATTCTGCTTTTAGAAGCCTAGAAGTAGGTACGTTTGCTTTTATCCCTGTTTACAAACACAGGAGGACAGTTTAAGTCTGGAATGACAAGTACAATTATTTAGAAAAGTGTTCTTATTCTGTTCTCATTCTTATCAAGCCGCCGTTGCTATCAGTATTCATTCAAGTTGCAGCACGTCACCTTACACAGTACTTTCTTTTTGAGAGCTGTGGATTCCCCACTGGTGTTTCCATTTTCACAGTTACAGCTCTGTGTCCTAACCAACTACCTTAGACTGCGTGTATGTGCCTGCAACTGTCTGAACTAGGACAGAGGAGTGCAGAAGAGTTTGGTGCAAAGGTAAAGTCTGTATTAAATGAAAAATAAGTGCAGCAGAAGAACATAATAGGAATTACAAATAACCATAGAGATAAATACTTATTCTTTAAATTTCCATACTTGATCTGTAGTAGATTTTGATATAAAACCCTCAAATCTACCTCCTAAGGTATCATTTTCTAACATTTTATGGGAAAACTTTTGTGCTGAGTTACACAAATACATGCTGAAGGCTAGGAAAGACCTCAATGAATGTGTGACAGATACTATGGTAAAGATCCTCTACTTTTTTACTATATTTGCGTAATGTGGCAAGTAGAGTGCTTTGAGTGAAGTTTCTGAGCAGCATACTTACACAAACAAAGATGATGTGCCTTTATACACAATTTATAGACAAAGCTTAGAATTCATTGTTTCAATGTATTGTGGAGACCAGAAACAGACTTAAGAAATGTGGTCAGGCATGTTTCTGGAGGATGGACCTTATGTGGTATTTGAACACAGCTGCGGCTGGGGACATCTGCCATTTGCTACTTAACTGGAAGCTAGTAGGATTTATCAGTCTTGGGGAGAGGAATGGCTGAACTGGTACAGATCATGGGCCAACAAATCAATGATCCTCACTCTAACAGTGTCCAAAAGAAGATGGTTTGGGAACAATAAAAGCAAATCCACAAAATACTTAACTTTCAAATCTTCCCCAGCTGAGGGTATTTCTTGCGTCTGTTGTGGTCTGTGTTGCAACTCTCAGGATCTTTTAAGTGCTCCTGTAGCCTCCAGCTGTTTGCTGTAGCCCACCAGACTCCTTGTAGCCACAGCCTCTTGCATGAGGAGTTTCTCAGCTCTCTGTTGTGAGGTGAGCTGCTTCACTTTGTTTTGAACATGGCTGCTACTAAATGAATTTGTTGGATTTTTCTGCTTGTACTGGATGAGACAGGGAACGGTCAGTCCCTTCTCCATCAAGGATGTTGCACCATCTATCACTGTGAGTGGTTGCTGTCCCCATGTGTTCCTGGAGCACTGCTCCCAGGCTTTCTCTCTTCCTGGTGCGTAGTGAAATTTCATCAGATTCAGCTGGTGTTTCCACGTGCTTGGGGCTGCTGTACTCCTTTTCTCTATCTTATATGTTCCCTGACCCTGTTCCTGGATGTAGCCTCCTGTCTCCCATCTTTGTATCAGCATCAATGTAATTCAAGATCTGCACCTGGAATAGCATCTGTCTGCCTTGAGCTGTACTGCCTGGACTTCCAGTGCTGGGAATGCTGCACAGGGACCCATGGGCTGGGTTTTCCCAGATTGGACTGAGATGGAACCAAATGGGCTTGAAATAAACAACCCAAAAGACAGGTTGTCCAGGAGCACAGCTCAGCTCATAAACTTTCTAAGACTTGAAATGACTGTGCAGGTGCTTCACCTTCCTACCAGAGACCCTGGTGTGTGAGGGGTCCTGGAGAGAAGGCTGGGCGTGTGCAGGCTGTCAGAAAGGCAGTGCATTGCAATGGCTCTGGGGCCAGCTGAAATAAATCTGCCCGTGGAGCCAAAGCAGGCCACTCCAGCCTTAAACAAAAGTGACACTACTACATGTCTCTATTTTGCCATTTATAAATTGGCCTCTTTATAAATGTGGTAACTGGTACTGTTACCTACGTTAGATTTTTACTGATGCAGAAAAGCTGCTTCTAGACAAAGCTGTTTGCTTGAGACAACATTTATATAATCCCTTTTCTTATCTTTGCTTGTCTTTGTTGCTTTCCCAGACTCTTTCTCTCCATAACTTTGTCACACGTGCATTTCTTTTCCTTCCAGCCTAATGGGCTCTCATGGGCTGTTATGTACTCTGCAGAAAGGGGAATGTTAAGGATGCCTATCTTTTGGTGAATTTGGTGTATCCAGGTCACTGATGTTATTGCAGCTGAGCTGGCTGTCTTGGGAATGGAGTAGTGCCATTTGAAACAGCAGCTGCTCCTGTCTCAGTCTCCAACCTTGTAAGTATGAATTGTGCCTCTGGCAGCAGAATTAATGGCAAACATAAAAGCAGCAACAGAAAGCAGGCGGCCTCTTGAAAAAGCAACCAGAGTTCCAGGTCCACATTTTTACTATGGAGCACATCACCCACCATGCATTTACTTTACCCAAAGTATTTTCTGTAACCCTTTTCACTAACCTCACTCCTTATTTGACCCACGGTCCTCCCAGAGATCCATCCAACAGCCTGGGAAATTTTACATTACGGTGTAATTAAAATGAAAGTGTTCAGACCTCAGTGGAAAGCCTGCAACACCCTGCAGCACTGCACAAGTTTGTTCATTTATATTTACTGTTTAGATGCTTTTATTTGTAAAAGCAGTAGAGTCATGAACACTCCCATCCTCAGAAGGTTATAGTCCCTCATGCAAGGCAGCTTCTAACTCAAGTTTGCATCTTCCTTTCCAGTTACAGTGAGTGCTGTGTCTTTGTTCGTTCAATTCTGTAACTCTGTGTTGCACTGAATGTGATCAAATGCTTTTAAAATTCCTCTTGGAGAGATGAGCTTGAGGCACAGGAATCAGGCAGGGCTCTGAATTTGGTTTTGTGATGTCTTCATGTAAATTTTTCTTCAGGTCTGCAGTCTGATCCACTGCACCCCTGGATCATTCCCTGACAGTGGCACAAAATGTGAACCTGACATTTTAAAGACTTATTTTAAAAAGCTGGCTTTTGAAATAGGTGAAGTGGGCAGAAGTTCTTATGTAAGAGCTGGCAGATTGGGGGATCCATCAACGTGGGTAATTAATCCACGTGCATCCACACCACGAGATACACACTGATACTACAGAACGAATTATTGGTAACGTTTTGTAAGTACTAAAATTAATGTTGTATGAATTTGTCATCTCAACAAAAAAGTTATGTATTGTTTGTATTATAATTTCATCTTGTTAATGTTAAAGCAGGAATTTTGCTCTCCCTGGTCTCTCGAGAGCAAAAAAGCAGTGTATCTAATTATCTGAACACTCAGGAACATAAAAGAATAGCAAGTGGTGAAATTATAAATCTATTGGAACAACTCCATGTTTTCTGATTAAACTCTATTTCTGGTGGCTCTCAGCAATCATGTTCCTCCTATGTTCCTAGTAATTGCATGTGTCAAAGCTGAGGCCTTGTGTAAACTGTACCAAATGAGTTACAATTTTAATTTAGAAGGAGATAACTGTATTTGCCCCTGCAGGCAGATTGCATCAGGTCAGAAGTATAAAAACGAATAAGAAAGAGACTAGGGAGGAGGCTGGAGGGCCTTCAGGTTAATAATAAGTAGAAAATCTAATAAGGTTTACATTACAACAGTTGAATTTTGGGGGAGGAGGAAAAAAAAAGTAATTTGCAAACATGAAGCCAAACTCTTGTTACTAGCGTCCTACCCATGTGTGTGAGGGCACATTTCTATATGCACATGGGTATGTCTGGCTTTGGTGCAGAGCTGTCTCTGTGTTTTATAGCTGAAGGCTACTCTGCACTTTACACCTAGTACTACACTGATGAAAAAATGTGGAAAAAAAGTTTTGAAAACTTGGAAGCTCCCCAAACCTGATGTATTTCCACTCATCAAAGACAGCTACTTAATCTCTATAATTGCGTTGTATTTTAAATACTGTCTGGTTTAAACAATGCACTAATTATCTTCATGTTATGTTGCATTTTGAAAATGTTGGTGTCCTCTAAGTAACTAAAATCTTGGGTTTTATTTGAAGTTTGACTCAAAACTGTTAGAAATATGTATGGATAAGGCTCTGAGGCTACAGTATGATGAGTTTCTGAAGCTGTCGCTTTAGCAATGGCTGGATGCTGTCAGTAATTTTGCTTGGTACTCTGGGTTGTGGAAGTTGTTTCTACCTGACCTTCTGTACAGAAGAGTAGTAAAACACAAGGAGTTGTTAGAAGGGAATGAGCTGGTAGTACTGCTTATGATTAAGACTTAATTTCATTTGTCTGCAGCCTTGCAAAGTTTCCTGTTTGAGGAGCATGATTCGGGCTGATGCTGTGGTTGTGCATGTTTGATTTTTACCTGAAATAGTCCAGTTGTTTCCCAGAGGGACATTATGAAGCAAGGCTTGTTTTGTACATGTAAACATTTTCTTTGTAATTGCTTCATTAAGAAGCCATAATTCCTTCAGAATTTAGTGCAGGATAATTAATTTATCCATCTTTCATGGTCTCCAATCTGCTTCTTCCTCTCTTGCCATGTTTCAGAACTACCCTCCCCATTAACAACATGTTCTGCCTTTAGCTCTTGCTGTGCTTTTCCCTGCTACTAAATGCCCGTGGTAATATCTTTCCCTCCTGGAGACAATTATACTGTGTAATAATTGCTCCTCTCAGGCTTCTCTTTGATAGGCTGGAAGAGGCTGAGGTCTGAAAGTCTCACTCTCAGACTAAATTTTTGCAATGTTTGTTGGACCTTTCAACTATCTCCATATTATGGATTGAAGGGCAATGCTTTCACTGGGTTTCTTTATTTAAAAAGAAAGGTTGTTCTTGTCTTTTTTTACTGTCCATGCTGTGTATTTATTCTGAAATGTTTCTGTCACTTCAGTTTGAGATCTGTTGACCCCAGATAATGGATATCCCTGGTCCTCAGCTGCAGGCGAAGTACCTGTCTTGGCTGCCTAGGGTGGGTTGTGGAGTTTTCTTCTCTGGGGACCTTTAAAACCCACCTGCATATGTTCCTGAGGGACTTGGTCTAGGTGATCCTACTGTGGCAGGGGGATTGGACTAAATGATCTTTCAAGGTCCTTCCAGTCCCTAATGTTCTGTGGTTCTGCAAGGGCTTCCCTCCCCGCTGCACATACATCTCTCCTCTGACTGCTTTGTATTTGTTTTCTGTGTCACTTTTGAGCAGGATTGCCTAAAGGTCCATCAAGAATACTGAAGTCTATAACTTAATACTTTGAAAATGACTGTAGCACTGATTTAATATTTGAAGAAGGATGAGAAGACAGTCAGCAATGTGGGTGGAAATCAACTCCTTTTCAGAGAGAAGCTTTAACGTAGTTTTGTGCCAGAATGAACCACAGATGTAAATGGGCTCATGCATTTTAGATAAAGGAAGGTGTTATTCAAACTAAGGGCAGTAAAATCAATTATGGGTTATGTATTCATTAGCAAAATGTTCTATCATTTCCATTTTGATTTCCTGCTACAAGAATTTCCTAGGATAGTTTCTGATTGGCTGAAGGTAGATGAAAATAGTTGAGTCTTTTGGCAAACAAACCCGATTCACAGTAGAGTCACCTGAAGTATTGTGTAATCTTTTGGGTTTTTTTCAAAACAGGGGTTTTTTTCCATAGAAAACACTCCCACACCCCAGTTTCTAGAGGGAATGTCTTCTTCTGTCTTGCGTTACTCAAAAGCAAAATGCCTTTAACACGAAAGCAAACGTGAGTTTATACAATCAGTCGGTTTGCCAGGAAGTATTCAAACCCAGAATAACATGACAAATTACAGCTTAGCTGATCCTCCTGGTGTTTCAAAATGACATAATTAGATGTTTATCCTGTTCCATGTGGTCTGTTAGCAAACATATCTTCACTGGGTATGGACTTTGCGTTTTCTCAGAAACAAGTAGTTGTCTGGCACTGGGAGATATTTAATAGCACGTGACAAGAAGCAGCCTTCTTTCTCTGCATTGTCGCTTACATTTAGATATTGAAATGTAATTCTGTGAAATAATCGCATGCACAGAAATGTACTGTGTGCAGGCAGTTTCAATATTAGCAGTTTTGAAAAGGAGCCTTTGGATTAATGTCCATGAGATGTGAATTCCAATAAAGGACAGTGGCTTCAGCTCTGTTCTCTGCTGTCGTCTAATAGGAGTGATTGCATTAGAGCAGTGGCAGCAATTGCAGCGTTACATCAGCGTTAAAAGAAAGTGCAGTCTTTCTCAAAGTAATGTAATGAGTTGCTTCATCCTGCTTAATCCCATTTCACAGCAGCAGCATCCTACAGCTCACATGCTGTTAATTACTGTTAGTGAAGCATCCTTGATTTCAATTGCTCCTCAGAGCCTCACTTCCAAATGAGTTGATGTGAGTGAAGATCTTTTCTGATTAACAACAACAAACAAAAAATATACTGCATCTGCTTTCGTTACTGCCTTACACTGTTAGCTGTTTCTTTCAAATTTTAACTCCTATTTGTTTATTGGTTTCTTTTTTCTATCTGGAAAGTAATCATACAACTTCATTCTTTGCATGAGTATTTTTATTTCCCAAAATATCTTACAAAATGTCCTGTGTAAAAAAAACCTGTAATTAAATCTTAACAACATTGTTCTTTAAAAAAGTACCTATGTGTAAGTGTGTACCTATGGAAGCGTATGTATCATATGTATAAGTATTAGAACAACTTTATA
This sequence comes from Rhinopomastus cyanomelas, assembly GCA_013400115.1. NCBI lineage: Eukaryota > Metazoa > Chordata > Aves > Bucerotiformes > Rhinopomastidae > Rhinopomastus > Rhinopomastus cyanomelas. Next base: position 190,613 of record VXBP01004231.1, read on the forward strand.
CAGTGTAGTTACATTTCTGTCATTTAAAATCCTTGCCATGTAACAGCAGTGCACTGTAATATTAGATGCTGAGGATCTTAAAAGCTTATCATTCTTTCAAAGTGCAGTGTTTTTTGTGCTTTGCTGTTTCACTATCCTTTTGTTGCTGATAGCTCTGCCTTGGTTATGAGACTACTGGTTTCTCACTATGAGCCAGGAGCAATCTCTGTCCTTTTCATCCAAGCATTCTTCTTTGAGGTTTGAGTTCACCAAGAGGAAAATAATGTGACTGATTTTAGATCTCTCAGAAATATCAGGCCTCGAGGTTGAGATGGGAGTGATAACACAAGAGTAAAGATGGCAGCAGTGATTTACATCCTTGGCAGCAGCCCAGCCTTTTTCATTCAGCTGGTCTCTTCTGTGTGTACCCAGGGCACTCTGGAAGCTTCCACTCTTTCTGCTTTGCCTGCACCATTCCTCCAGGCTGACCACAAGCCAGTGCCTCTCCCTGTCTTCTGCTTGGGAGAGCTTAAACCAAACAGAAGTGCTGTCACTGCTACAGACCACATCCAAATCCAGAGCCAGCAAAACCAGACACCGTTGATCCCCAAGCCTTTTCTCATTGCTCAGGTTCCACCATCTGACTGAGTAATGGTCCCTGCTGTGTAAATGACTGTTCCTTCTCACTGCTGATTGATCTTAGCGCTCCCTGCACAGCCATAATCCCCCTGTATGTTCCTTCAGAGCTGATGTGGAAATATTGAGGAATATTATCCTGACAGCTGATTCCTGAGAGACTTTATTAGGAAAGCCCTTATTATCGATGAGTCCTCATTAATAATTATATTTGAGCAACCATCGTTTAGCCATTTTACAACCAGTCTAACATGAATAATGATTTCTCTAGTGATTTTTCTTCAGGGGTAAAGCTTTTTTTTTATAGCTATGCCTAACATAGGACTATAAAAAGGTAATGAAATTCAATGCAGACTGAAATTGGACACAATCAATGTGTTGTGATGACAGTCATGGGGAATTCCTCAGTGTCCTTTTGTCATGAAATAATCAGTCCATGAAGTCACTTTTATTGTCCCTAGAGGGGGTCACCAAGATAGAAAATTTGTAACCACGGGATTCTACCTTTTTTAAGAAAGACCCCACTCAGAATTGAACTGCACAAAATACAGCACAAATAGAGTTTGGTCTTGCCTGCCAAAGATTCACGTGAAGGCTAATCCATTTTCATGACAGATCTTCACAGTGGTGTCAGATCCTGATTCAAAATGGACCCGTGCCATTCATTCGGATTCACCCTCAGGGTGAAGATGAGCGACCATCCAGAGCTGATCGCAGGGTTTGTAACATTACGATGTTGGCAAAAAAGAGCTTTTCCTTGTGTCATGTCCCAATCAATCAGAGAAAGGAGAAGTGACCTCATGCCATAGGTCTGCATAAAAGTCAAGTTTACGAAGCTACTAGATGCTGTCCTCAAAGAGAAAAGAGGAGAAATGGGAAAGGAGAGAAAATAGATAAGAGGTTAGCTCACCATTCTGGGCTACAGTGGTGTCTGGCATGGTCTTGACTCCCCCTTGCTCCTCAGCTCTGCAGCTCTCTGGTGGCTCTGACTGTCTCCTTAGTAATATTCTCAGTGTAGCAGCTCTCTGGATGGATGATGTATATTGGGGTGATTGGTTGCATTCTCCAAGTCCCCTTTTATCCCTTGCCGCAAGGGGTGTTTTAAGGAACTTAGACAAAACAGTGGTGAGGTGAGGCCATCTCTTCTTTGATGTGCATCTGGGATGCCTCAGCCCATCATGTTCCCACTGCATAAGCATACGTCTGCAGCTAGAACAGTGGTGCTGCTTGTCCTGCTTATTCACTTCTCCCTGCAGAATGCACATCTCTTGGCCAGCTGTAGTGGCCGGGCCCCCATGCCCTTCTCCTTGCTATTTTCCCTGCAAGGAAGCTCTTCACCAAGATAGCTAACTGGAACAGCACCACCATTTCCCACTAGGAAAAATGGGAATGAAGAAACAGGAACGGTCTGCTGTCACGTCAGTCAAAACTCTTCAGTTTAGAGGCAAGCCCATTGTTTCTAAACACTGTGAAATAGATGGGAATTCAACAGAGATAAACAATAGAAGGTAAGCTCCTTTAGTGAGGTGTGTTTGATCCTTATGAAACCCTGGTTGGAATTGCTAATTGAAATGTTTGAGTCGAGCAGGGTAATGAAGATGTGTGGCAGGAGCTGTGTGGCAGGAGCTGGGCACTGATATTTCGATATGAGATCATCCAGGATGATGTTTAGTTAGGTGTCCCTGCATCTACTGCCCTTGGTTTGCCTTGGGAAATGGAATCTCATGAACAATTTTAATGAACTAGCAAACAAAACATCCAGTCTGTGTCAAATGACTAGGATTTGGGTTCAGTATTTCTCAGGTTAAATTCTTTAGTCAGACATTGGTGTTTATTGCAACAGAGAATTGACTGGGTCTTGTAGGGCACAGAATACAAATAGCAGTGTCATTCACCAGTGGGTACCACAATTTCCTCCAACATGTTCTGAACGCTTACCTGCCTTTCCAGCACCCGTGGAAGAGAAACAGTAGAGAGAATCAGTGAAACACACTTCTTTTTCATTTCTATACCTTAAATAAGCCTTGAGGCTAAGGCTCAATGAGTGACAGCCTGGTTTATGTTGTTTTAGTGTACTGAAGTGTTTTATCAAACCAGTAGTGCTGTGTGTCAGTCATATGTGACCTCTGTATGGAAAATGTTTACATGATATTATTAACTGTTTTGCTGCAGGGTGTCCTCATGAATCTGTGACACTCTCTGCATTAACAACATGAATAGCTGTTACGTGTCTGCAGCCAAGCTTCTTGGATCTCCAACCATCTTTCCAGAAGCAATGGTTTGAAAATACACTCCTGTCATTATATTATCAAGCGTCTTTATTCAGATATTTTGGTAACAAGTGGTTATAAAATTTCAGCTCATTAAAAGCATACTCCCTTCCCAGACAGAGCAAGGTGGTCAGCAAGGTGCGACCACACACAAGCAACGCATCTCTCCACCTTTCTCCCAACAAAGCCCAAACACTGTTTTCTTTCTTGTAGTTGTAAGGCTACAAGCTCATGCAGAGGCAGGCTAGACACGGCCCACAGCACAGGTATGTGCCGGGAGCTTCTGCGTTGCTCAGGTCATGAACTGTGGCGATTTGTTTTTGTCTTGCCAAATTCCACGTAGACTTGGCAGAGAGATGGAGCGGTACAAAAGATCTTTTGCTAGCGTGCGTTCCCCATGGAAACGCAGGATGTCAAGCGAAAGAAATAAGCCCGTATGCCACAACGATTAAAAGAACAGGCCAGCCTTCTTGTGCGCCAGCCGGGGAACGCCGGATTTACAGTTTCAGTTTGGCTTTCGTTTCAGCTCTCTTGCACTCCTGACCCGCGTGGTGCGCGGCACGGGAGTCATTCAGGACAAGTCGCACAGACTCGCGCATAGTAAATCTTGTTTGTTTGTCTCTGGGATAGTTCAGCCCTCTTGCCGTGCTCTTTGGTACAGAGAGCCTCTGCCGCAGCCTTTCTGATTTATGTGTCACAACTTTGCCTTATTTGTGACTTGTTAAAGCAGAACTTGTCGTTACAGACGTGCACACGTTTAAATAACAGGGGCATTTCCTCCCAGTGAAGTCTTGGGTGTTAGAAGACTAATACGTCAGCTTAAACATTGGGTTATAGGCACACTGTGGATTTAAAGCCCCCACTTCAGTGGCCACATTAAGTCAGATGGCAAGCAGTCAACAGGGCTGATGTAAGTTGGTTACAAACAGTAATGATGAGTGGAAAGGCATTTCTGAGTCTTGTGCTCAGCAAGAAATTGGAAGCTGACCAGGAGGTACCTGCAGCTAAGCGGTCTGATGTATGAAAGAATCTAGTGTGCTGGCCATGTCAGGTAGGGGTCTGCTGAGGAGTCAGGAAAGCCTCCTGATGCTTGGTGCAAAACCAAGCAACGTTTTGAGCTGGTTGTTAAAAACTGCTTATGGCACTGAGTGCTCACACGGCGATGTGCATGTTCAGGAGATTCACAAAGCCTGTGCAGACTGGCCAGCTGTGCCAGTGAGGCCCCTTGTCCTCCTCCTGGTGTTTTGGACTTTGGTTGCAGCAGATGAATCTTGGCTGAAGCAAGACCCCAGATGAGCTCAAAGCACTGATGGAAGAGAGTCTTCATGTTTGGGAATGTTACTTTTGGTCCACCGTGAACCCAACTTGAGAGCATTTGTAGTGCAGAGAAGACAGGCATTGTTTATAAAGTGCCAGCTGTACTGAGGGACGAGGAACACATTGCTGCCATAGCTGTGTGCAGGGTGTTTGTTGGACCTTCAGATGTAAAAAAATCACTGGGGTTACTGGGAAGATCTTTAGAGGTCCCTTCCAATCCCTAATGTTCTGTGATTCTGTGATCTTGTCAGCCAGCAGTGATGAAGAATGAGATTTTTCCAGTTGTGCAGCTTGGAGTTTGGTGCATCACTGGCAGCAGTTTGCACCCTGGTAGATGAAATATCACAATGTGTCAGGAACAAGCACAGACCTGGGGAAACAGTAGACAGTGGTTCAGACCAGGCCAGCCTCAAAAGATACGGTTTGAGTGAGGGGATGGCCCTTGCAGGGCCACAGAATGGTTCATGGGGTTGTATGTGGTGTGGCCACGTGAGATCTAGAACAGTCTTGCCTGGGATCATGAGACAGGTGGTGCTAAGTCTGCCCAGTGCACATGAAGTATCCCAGAGCTTTAGTTCCTTAAGCAGGGCTCCTTTTTTCTGTCTATATAGAGAAGTTAGTAGAGCAAAGATTATAACCAAATAAAAATGCTGGATTACAAATACATTATAGGAAACATAGAACACAAGAGTGATTTGTAATTCAAAAGCTCTAGTCATGGACCAGCTCAAGGACTGTGAAGTGAATGCAGGAGCATACATAGGGGAGTAACTTGTAAATCGGGACTTCGTGCATCAAGTAGGTGGGGTGTCCATTCTTTGTTTGACAAGGTTTGTCAGCAACCCAAGACATAAACAGCATTATAAGCAGTACTTAAGAATTTTCTTGATTTTTAGCTAGTAAGAAGGAGGAGAAAAAAGCAGGTGTTGTTTCTGTATTTGCCACACAGGAGAGGCTGAAGGAAGATCTCATTTTGCCACCAAAAGGCCACCTCTGTGGGGGAATGCTTGCCCTTGGCAGCAGGGATCAGTGCAGAGATCTCTCTGATGGCCCTGGCCTTGCTGGGCTGGGGGCCATAAGTCGTGCCCTATGCTGACTCGACGTGCCGTGCTGGATGGATTCCCTTATGTGCTGGATCATGGCTGAGGGTTTCGTGTTCGTATCTCTGCAGTGTGCTCCGCTGTTGCGTGCAGGTGTCCTAGCTCCCCCGCAGCCAGATGGGTATCTCTGCTGTGCACGACACTGCACTGTGTACACACGATCTCTGCCAGCTACATATCCATTACAAGGTCTTGTGGAAGTGCCAGGACAACTTAACAGCCTGGGTAAATAAATCATGACCGAGTGGCAGAGCCCAGTGTGATGGTGAGCTGGGAAGCAAGGCTGAACCTGGGTGGCTGGACTGGGTGGGCTATGTTTGGGGTGCACGGCCAAGCTCTTGCTGTAACTGAGTGAGCACTAGGAGGTTCTCTGTGATCCTAGACCTGTGAAGCATGAGGCTGTTTACTGCAGTCTCCAAGGAAGCAAGTTTTCACCATATTACTTAGCTGCTCTGGAGTGACCTGCTGTGTTACCCAATGACCTGAAATATAAGACTTGGTGAAACTCCCGACAGTTCAATAGACCGAGATCGTGTGAACACGCAACAGTTGCAGTCCCAAAGTTAACTAGCACTTCTTTTTTTCCTCCCCAAGATTTAGTTTGCTCTTTCTTTCAGTTTCATGGGCTTTTATCCTTTCTCTTTAGAAAGATGAATGATCTTCATCTAAGTCTGGGCATCTTCTCTGTTTCTTAAAACTGTTTTGATTTTCAAAATCTGAATGAGCTCTTTTACATTTATGATTTTTTTTTGTTTTTGAAAGATGAAGTTTTAAAAATCATGAGGAGCAATGCAAAGCTCATCTGGGATTGCTCAGAGCTGCTAGCTGCTAAAACAGAACTTCTTTAGAAAGGCAAGGGTTTTTTAGGAAGTTGTGACTATTTGCCATCATGGCAGAGGCCAGGCAACTTCCATGTTCACCCATTGCTGTCTCTGCTGCAACCAAGCACATGTCCTCTGTGGTGGGTGGGCCAGCAAGTATCCACACCCAATTGAAAAGAAAGGCAGAAAACACGTCTTGAGGACCACGACGTAATGATGAACATCCCCTGTAGGTAAAGAAGGGCACCCTCTGCTGATAGATGGTTTCCCAGAAGAATGGGTGTAAGGACCGGATGATAGGTGCTGTGATGTTGCAGGAGGATGCAACGTGGCAGTTACCATGGCTTAGCTAGCCACCAGATAGTAGCCCATGCTCCACATACCTGTGCACATGTCTGGTGGTGTATGCTGGGAAAGCTCCAAATCAGAGACAAAATGGCTCTGAGAATCTGGCAGGACCACAGTGCAGATGTGGGGAAACAAACACTGCTCCTGGTGGTCTCTGGCAGTGCCCTCACTGGCAGCCATGGAGGCATCCTAGAGAGAGGTGGATTGTTTCGTGTTGGGTGCTGGCAGCAGGCTTTTGGTTTTTGTCAGAAGCAGGATGTTGTTCCAAAAGCTGAGAAGCAAAGATAAGAGTCTGCCTCATGCATGAACACACAGAAAAGAAGAATTAGCACTGATCCTTCTTTTACTTTACTGGGAAAACAATGTATGCTGCAATACTTGCCCATTAATGACTACTGAGGTCTAATGACAAGTAGCTGTCATTTAAATTAGTAATTTCAGCTCCATGAGATGAAAATTTGAAGAATGTGCAAGAGTGATTGAAGTTTAGACCGATGGGTAGCATGACAGAAGGGTGCATGTGCCATGACAAACTAAAAGCTTTTGTGGCAGAGCAACATCTGTGTCTGGACTCATGGAAAAGCACCTCTTGTATCTGTATTGCACATCAGCCTTCAGCAACAGGAACCTCTGCCTGTGTCCTTTTGGATTTCAAAAAGCATTAATGCAGTGACTAAGCCTCAAAACGCCCTTCTGAAGTGAGCGATCAAATACTGCGATTCATAGAGTACAAGGCAGAGTGAGACTAGCTGAAAGCTGTTCACAGGTTCCTGACAGAGTTTTGCTCATGTTATCTGTGTGCTGTTCCTTCTCTTGAATTCATTATGTACATGGAAGATTAAAGCACAACCAATAGAAGGGAGACAGACGCACACACGACACTGGTCAGACTCTGTGGGAGAAGAAACTCTTGTCTTAGTTTGAGTCTTCAACCCGTGACTACTTTTCTTCACCAAAGAAGTAGATAAACCTAAAAAGAATTTACCAAGTCAGAATTTTTTTCCTGGTAAACATTTTTTTGCTGGTAAATATTTTTTCCCTAACTCCTGCTCACTTCCTTTATGGATGGACCGTACCAAGAAGCCTGCTGCAATCTGTGGTGCGTCTAGGAGGTGCTTGTATGCTGTGGACTTTATCACAAGGTGATCGCAGAGGTCCGAGCCTGCACCAAGGTGCAGATCAATCCTAGCAGCTTTCTGCAGCCCCCTCAGTGGGGGATTGCTCCTCAGAGGATGTTTGCAGCTGTGGGGTGTAAGACACCTGAGGTCTACCCAGCTAAGCTGTCCTGTCTGTGCCACAGCATGCTCCAACCCCAGGCTGGGTGCTGCTCAGGGAGGTTTAAGTGCGACTGCTTAAGGCTAACATCCTGCAGTTTCATGTACTTAGTGGAGCATGCTGTTTATTTTCTGTTTCCAAAGAGGAAGGTATGGACAGGTACCAGTAAGACAGTAGATGGGCTGGCCATTGCAGAGGTGCATTTGTGACTGCAGAGCTCACATGCATCCCCTGGCTTATTATTCCATGTTTCTGATACCTACCCTGAATCTTGTTATTTGGGATGTTTTCTTTTTGTATTCAGGACGTTTAATTTAGGATGTGATCCTTTTTCTGAGCATGACATATCTTAGTTACAGGTCAGAGCGTGGCTTTTCTAATGCTATCATGCCAGTCAAGTGAGAATCGTTTAACATCACCCAACACTTGGAGCTGTCAATGTCCTGATTATGATAACCTGCTTCCTCTTCCCTGCAACATGTCACCCATTAGCATTCCAGCTGCATTACACACTCTCTTTAGGGAAACAAAGTTAGGGCACCAGGCTTTCCTAACAGTAAACAAGGTGACTGACGTGTTGAACACTCTGGGTTCAGCTGTAGCAGTTAATAGAGGTGAATGCTTGCTTGGAGAAAAAACTTTCAGGTGGCTAAATTTAGGAAAAAATACAGAATCTTGAAGTGTATTTCAGATTGACCCTTCAATTCATTTGGGATTTTTCAAAATTTGCATATTCAATAGCAGTTGTTATTTAATTGAATAATTATTTACTTGGCATCAATTATTTAATTGAAAATTTTTAATCTCATCTCTGTATTTGTTGTAAGCCTGTAGCCAGCTCCTGGCTGCTGAATGCACTGAAGAAGTGACTTTGATTTCAAAGCTCACCTTGAATTAAGGAAGCAATCACAATTTTGGTCAAAGAATCATAGACTCATTAGAGATTGGAAGGGACTTCGGAAGATCAGATCATCTAGTCGAATCCTATGACACAGCAGGATCAGTCACACAGGAACACATCCAGGTGGGTCTTAAACGTCTCCAGTGAAGGAGACTCCACAACCTCCCTGGGCAGCCTGTTCCAGTGCTCTGTCACCCTCTGCTCCTTCTGATATTTATATGGAACCTCCTGTGTTCCAGCTAACACACATTGCCTCTTGTCCTATCACCAGATGACATTGAGAAGAGCCTGGCTCCATCCTCCTGACAACCACCCTTCACATATTTATAGACATTAATGAGGTCACCACTCAGTCTTCTCTTCTCCAAGATAAAGAGACCCAGCTCCCTTAGCCTCTCCTCATAAGGGAGGTGCTCAACCTCCTTCATCATCCTCGGTGCTCTATGTTGGACTCCCTCCAGCAGCTCCACATCCCTCTTGAACTGAGGGGACCAGAACTGGACCCCTCAGTGGTGTCCAGATGTGGTCTCACTAGTGCAGAGTAGAGGGGGAAAAGAACCTCTCTTGATCTGCTAACCACCCCCTTCTGATCCACCCCAGGTTGCTTTTGGCCCTCTTGGCCACAAGGACATACTGCTGGCTCATGGTCATCCTGCTGTCCACCAGGACCTCCAGGTTCCTTTCTCCTACACTGGTCTTTAACAGGTCAGTCCCCAGCTTATACTGGTTCCTGGGGTTGTTCTTGCCCAGATGCAAGACTCTACACTTGCCCTTGTTATACTTCATTAAATTTCTCCCTGCCCAGCTCTACAGCCTGTCCAGTCTTGCTGAATCCCAAGTGTTCCACTGGAAAGACAGTAAACACTCATTCAGAGTGTATTTATATTTGTTAAATTATTATTTAGCGACAACAACAAAAGATACTAGAAACCAAACCAGAAAGGATCTTTTGAAATAAAAATTCCATCCATTTGCTGAAATAAGACTGATAGTTTTCCTTGTATTTTTTCCAGTCCAATTTACAAAGTCCTAGGGGATATTAAGTAACAAATGAGACATGAGCTTCCCATATGCTGTTCCTATGAAAAAAAGATCAATGTGGTTTTGGGTTGCATTCACCAGGCACCCTATCATCATCTATCGGAGCAGGAAGCTAATAATCTTCCTTTATGTGGTTTTAGGATGCACAACATGCTCTTGCAATGCTGTGTTCAGTTGTGGGCATCTTATTACCAGAAAGATATTGACAGATCATAAAAGCACAAGGGCTCAGGTCATCTTCATTTGTCACAGCAGTGTGACATTCCACCCTTCTCCTTCTCCCAAGAGTGAAAAAAGCACAACAGGATTTGTCTCTAGAAATATTCTGATTTATTTATTAGCAAGTTATGGTAATAAATGCATTGTTCTCATATTGCATTATGCAAGTTTAAACGACCTGCCGGTCTTGTGAGAGCAGTCGGGAGTCCTCGCTATGTATAGAAAAGCCAGAAGGCTGAGAGTGCAAATGGGAAGTATAAGATGATATTGCTGTGTATTTCCTGCATGAGAATGGCAAAGCCATTTGCTAAGAGTTGTTGATATTTAGGAGTCTTTGCAGGACACCAGAAGACCATGTCATGTCCGTAAGGACAGCTGTTTTTCCCATTCGTGCAGGCATTACTATTATTTTAAATTTTTAGAAACCTGTAAATACTCTGCAGCTGATCACACTTGTCTCCTTTGTAGAGTATTATTAATGCTGCTTCGTTAGTAATGTATTTGTACCACAATCTTCTGTGATTTTACAGATTTAACCAGTGATTTCATTAGTCAGTGCCCAAAGAAAACATTTCTCATTTCCTCAGTTGTGGAACCTGGAAACACTATGAAAAGGCAGAAGGTGCACTTTGGGTCTCTCACTCTTGGGAAAGCTGAAATTCTTCTTTAAGCACCAAAACCAATTTAAAAATGTAAAGAGTCTGAAGTTGTGTAAGAATAGTAATAATACTGCCAGGACTATGCATTTGCATGTCATGTTTCTGTTGCCTTCACTACCCCAGATAGACCCAGTGTGCACTCACTGCATGATGCTGCCCTGAGTTCCCTCTTCCTTGGAAGCAGCGTTTTCCACAACAGGGTATTTGCTCAGATCTCTGCTTAAACCTTCGTACTGCAGTTTGTGCAACCTGCATGTTGTGCTGAAAGCTCAAAAGATTTGTAGAGAAGAACCAGGATGCCTGCTGGCCCTTCAGTCCTGTTCCATATGTACGCACTTCCAAATGCCACAAAACCGGGAAATTCCTCTTGCCGCTGACACACACGCGTCCTGAGGAGCTGCTGCCTAAGGCGAGTTTGTGCCAGCGTCCCGTTCCCACTGGCTGCGTGCACATCTGTGCTGCTGTGCTCCTGGTCACTTGGCGCCAGGCAGGGCTACTGCCGTGCTCCTGGTCACTTGGCGCCAGGCAGGGCTACCGCTGTGCTCCTGGTCACTTGGTGCGAGGCGAGGCTGCTGCTGCCTCTCATGCAGTGTGCGCCACTCAGTGAGATGCAGATCTCAGAGCCTCGCTCCCCTGCCTCAGCCTTTCCATCCCCTGCCTTCACCCCTCAGCTCCGTGACAAAAGTTTGGCAGCAGCAGTGCTGCAGCTTTTTGTTTGCTGCAACGGGAACTCTGGGCAATGCGCGAACACGTCTGCCCTGCTGAGGGACCCTGTCTCGCAGAGAGCATCTCCAGTAGTTCCAGTGGCTCATCCTGGACAGGCTGCACTGCTCCGGAACAACAAATGGTGGAGCTGTTGCTTTGAGAAATGGGGATGATCCTGTCCCCGCTCCCAAACTGGTGCAGAACGGGGAGCTGGCGAACTGCTGAAAGAACAGTTCTGTCTGTTAGACAGATGCCAGCGGAAGACAGAAACGCATTATAGCTCAAAAGACTTTTTAGTTGTCTTTAATATTAATAGTACATTAATTAATATAAAAGCTATATTAGTATTTTGCTATATGAAAAAATTAAGCTGCCTTAGTTTTTATAAGACAGCTACAGTGAAAAAGTTGGCTAAAGTAGCCTTCTGATTCTATAATCTTCACTGTTGAAGCTGGCATAAACTAGAGATAAACTAGAGATAAATGTACCTCACGTGTTCCTTTTAAAATTCAAAAATTCTGTTCACGCGTAGCAATTAATATCTTAGCTCTGTAACAACAAAGAAGTCAGGTTTGCATTTTAATGCTTAGAAGGTAGAGAAAAAGTAGGCTGTGGATTTTCTAACACACTCAGTGTTCAAATACTTGTTTAATACTTGCAGTATTTTCAACAAAGCAGTTCAAATCACTCATTAGGAATTTATGGAGCTGAGTCAGAAAAGGCAGTGTAAGAATAATATCTTTTATAATATTATTCCAACATTCCAAGTTGTATTTCCTGAATTCCTCAGGAATCTTTATCTGTGTACAAATCTTTATCTGACTACTTTTCAGAGATCTGTCCTAATGAATGTGTAAGGTCCACAATTTCAAATGAGACAGTAAGGACAGGGTTGAAAGAGCTAAAAGTAATTCATACCATGCAGACATCGTTACGAAACACAGGTAATAGATATGGATGTGACTGCTAGAGTAGTTTACCTTCTCTAGATCCTTGCAAATGGATATATTTCTAGGACATAAATGTGTGTGTGCAGGTTTAAATATCTATTCAGCTATGTCTGCATAGACTAGGAAGTCCCCCTCCCCAGATAAGTCTTTCACCCCTGTCATTGCAGTACATCTGCAAAAGCACAAACCTTTGCTCCACTGGCAGTGCCACAGCCTAGACACTTGCTAGTGCCACCCCAGCTACTGGTATCGACAGATTTGGGCCAGAAAGATGTGGCTTGTCCTCCTTAAAACTGTGAGTTCTGCTTGGATACACAGCCACCATGTGGTAGTCAGTAGGACATTCATTACGTGGCAAAGTCGCTAGCATGTCCTGGCTTTGCCATTGCACGGTGTGATTGGTAACTTGACCGCAGCTTGTTCCAGTCAGTGGAAACCCAAACTGAAACAGAAGGCCCCCATGCCCTCAAATCCAGCCTTCCAACATGCATGGAAGCTCACATCCAGCTCCAAAGAGCATGGAGCATTGCAGTGCCGTTTGGTTCTGAGCAGCTGTGTGGAAGCTGGCCAGCCAAGAAAGCCCCTCTCTCTGTTTCTGCAGTCGCCATTATCTTTTTCTTCAAGTGAGAGAGACTGCTTATTGTCATGTGACATCTGCCTTTGATATTCCTCAGCAAGAATAATGGATGGGGTTCTTCTCAGAGCCTAAAGGACCTACCTGTGTCTCTAGCTGGCAGCAGTGGCAGACACCCTCAGGGCTGTGCAGCCAGTCAGCAAGACCTGGGCAGGCTGCAGAGTTGGGCTGAGAGGAATCTAATGAAGTTCAACAAAGGTAAGTGTAGGGTCCTGCACCATGGCGGGAATAACCCCATACACTAGTACAGCAGGTTAGAGGGGACCTGCTGGAAAGCAGCCCTGGGAGTTCTGGTGGACAGCAGTGTGCTCTTGTGGCCAAGAAGGCTAATGGCTTCCTGGGGTGCACTAAAAGACTGTGACCAACTTGCGGAGGGAGTTTCTTAACCCTACCTACTCTGCCCTGGTGAGGCCACATCTGGGGTACTTTTTCCTGAAAGAAAAGTGGGAGGAAGCATTTTATAATGTGACAAGATATAAAAGATGATCAGACATTGCCAGAAAGCTGAATGGACACCTCTAGAATTTGAAACCTACCGCTGGCTCCTTTCTAAAAATCTGGGTAGTTGCAAAGAGGCTGCTGCTGCTCTTCAACTGAACCAGCGACAAAGGTTTTAATTTATATCTCATAACCAAAAGCAGTTTGGAGAGTGTTTAAACTTCTCTTCTACAACGGAAACCTGTGCTTGCAAAGCTGATGCTGCCACCAAATTCCCAGGGAACACTGGTGTCCTAGTCTTCAAAGAAGCAGAAGTGGTGCTGGAGGGAGGAAGGGCTCACTCTGGAGGTGCCTCTGGATCTCAAGCATTCTAATCAAGTTTCTAATTTTTCAAAACCTTCTCCTGGAGCACACGCACTATGGCTTTAATAACTCCTTTTGGTAAGATACTATATCACAGTGACAAAATGCCTCAATTATATTTTTAATCTTTTATTTAAAAAACGTCTGAAATGTAATCTGACATTGTAACAGGAAGATGCTTAGTTGGAAGTGGATTTGGGATCTTCATTAGAGTCAGTGGCTTGGAAGGAGGCATTTAGACCCATCCCATCAGTTTCCGTCTCTGATAATACCAGAGAAAGCCAGTCTAAATAGCTGTCTGGAAAGATTTTCCCCCTGTGGTGCTGTGCTTTAAATGAGAGGATTATGAAGTTTTCAATGCAGCTATGTGTAATTTATATTAAACTGAAGTAGATCTTATTATTTCTGAGGCTACGCTTGAGCCTTTGGTTTCAGGGTGATGAATTATTTCAGCAGTATTCTGCGCATTAACTCCCTTCTTACAATGGATGCAAATGATTGAGAGATGGGAAGCGACTGCGTCGCTTCCTTACTTTGATGCTGCAGCACTACAAAGCACAGAAAGTAGATGTCAAAACTGTTCAGCTTTTGCCAGACCAGTATCTCTGCAAATATCTTCATGTATTTCTCATGTAGGAATTCCCAGCAAGATCAATCTGCTGATGGCTGATGGCCAGAACTAAGACATTTGTAGGCTATTAAGGTCCACAGAAGCTTGAGATCTGCAGCTACCTTGAACTATTGAGTTCTCATGAAGACCAAAAACTATTTCTAATTTTCTACTAAATTCCAATTTGAATGGTTTTTGGGGTAGTTTCCTCCTTTACTTGTTTTGCAGACCCCGTTCACATCTGCTCTGCCATGCATGATGAACAGCTCCTTGTACGAAGCTAACTAGTTTGAAGCTGGCTTACGTTTCCTTGTGCCACAAGGTACTCCCTGGCTGTCACATCCATGCTGACTGCAATATATATGTACTGATAGCTATAGACAAGCTGGCACCGTGCTACTCTTACGAGTACCAGCTATACCCACTGATAGTTAAACCAGACAAAATTTCATTTCCATTTGCCCGCAGAAAGATTCATTTGTGCTCTCCTTTCACATTTCCTCTGGGAACATGCTGTTGGATCTCTTCATCTGCCCTTAAAATTCCTCTTTATTTGCTTTTACAGACACTTAACTTTTTCCCCCCTGTAACACTTAGGAGGAGAAAGGTAAAGATTATGCAAAAGCTCACTCAAGGATGTTGATTTTGAAATCATCTGCTTCTGGAGGGAATACCCTAGGCATATTCTGGGGAAGTTAAGCTGTCAGACCTCATTAGCTTTGCCTTTTCAACCCAGGAAACATCTTTCTCTAGTCTCTTCAACACTTATTAAGATAATTCAAGTCATAATTTTTTTCCTAAATAAAATATATAGGACTTGGTATTAGACTGATGCAAAGTGGGGAGTGTGTTCCAGCTGAAGATGTAGCCCTGTGAACAGCCAAAGTGCAGATTAGTTTGCAAAGACTTCTGTGTGCAGTCCCAACACCGATGAGGCACGAGCTAGCTTTGCACACGTACCTAGGCTGTCTCTTTTTACATGCTGAAAAAAGAGAGTTACCACTAATTAAGACTTTGAAAGCCATAAAACATCAAGAGGTTCAGTGTGGGCTGTATAAAATTTAATGCTGTACTGGTGAAATATTATTGTACAGTCTATATTTGAGAAACAGAACATGACTCTGTAAATAATTCTTGCTATTTTCACACTCTCAGTTAGTTACTCAGCACTTTGCAACCAACATCCCGGAGCTGTGTGTTTTTACCTTCTCATAAGGTGTTTTGCAAATAAATATTCATAGATACTGGAAATACAAGGCCAAGAGTTTGTCTGGCAAGCAAAGGCTGTTGCAAGACTTCATGGATGTTATCGTTCCAAAGATGGGCAAAAAAATGTTACTGAGGTAGCTGAGTAATAATGAAGCTAATAGGAACATTTTAATACTAGCATTTTTTTTACCTGTATAATCAAGCTTGATTATATATGTGTACATATACCCACACTGACCAATGAACCTCAGGAGTCCTTTACTCTTCACTAAGGCCTGTTGAAAAATGAATGAACTTTGCTGGATTTATCTGTACTTGGCTGCTTCTGTTGTAGAGGCTAAAGCACGCAGTTTGTTCACAGTGAGCCCCTGGTTAGTTATTTTGTACACGCGCTAGCACTGGTTAAATTAATCCACGTTAAGCGACACCAGCGTTAACTCTGATTTAGCAGCAGGTATTACCACCCAGCACGTCTGACAAAGTAGTTTTGCTAGAAGAAATATTAAGGCCGCGCACGCTTGCAACAGCAGCGGGCAGTTAAGCTGTTGTACTGCAATTACATTTCACTGGATGGAGGACTTCTATGCAAAACGTTGCTGTACGACTGAACACTGGATCATGTTCCTGCCAGCAAGTGATGCATCTGATCAGTGTGATTACAGTCAGGACTGAATCAGGAAATGAACTGTCAGAGTCAATCGACAGTTATCCTGCTTTTGGAGATTTGTAGCTGCATCGCTCAGAAACGGACTGGAGAGAGTGGACCAGTAAATGCTTATGAGCTGCTGAAGAAAAAGAAACCTGTGGACCTGAAACCAGACACAACCTGAGGAGCAGCGTGTGCTTTGCCTTCATACAGGCTGGGATTTGAACTGTTTCACAAATCCATCAACTAAACCACAGCATAGAAACAGGAAAAGAAACACAGCAGAAAATGAATCCACTGTGCTTCTGACATCAGCACGAGTGGAGATGGATTTAATCTTTCTTCCCAACATAGCATCTAATCACCCCAAACCTTATTGCTATCACAGTCTAGGTGCTCAGGTACTCGCCAAAGGTCTCTGTAATAGCCAAACAATGGGAATGTTGATGGGAAATGTTAGAAAAACTCAGTGATTCAAGGTATTATGGAGTGGTGGCATGAGGAAGGAAATTTGGACCCAAACATCCTGGGGAGCTCCTCCCTACTGCCCTGTTACAGCAGAAGCAGAAATACAAGGGCGAGAAATGTGTCCTTGCAGCAGCAGTCTCTGATTCCAGTCTTTCTTTCAGTCAGTTTGGTGGCTTCCTGAATTGCAACGAATGTGAAGCTGGCCCTTCCATCCCTGGGAAGATTGTGTGACCCCTGGCACATACCTGGCCTCATCCTGCTTCCTTCAGCAGCCCTTCAGCCCCTGCTGCTCTGGCAGACTCCAACTTCTATGAAAGTCTCTCCTTTCCTCTTCATGCCGCATCCCAACACATGGAAGCTTCTCCCTCCTGGTAACTGCTGGTAACTGCTCTAGGGGAAGGACAAGCAGGACTCCACTCATAAATGCATAAAATTGAAAACAAACACTGGAAAACTGAGAAGAAGGAATTGAAGCCAGTATTGCTCTTCAGGCTGGGACACTCCTTTCTTTGAAAGCATGACAGAAAGAGAAGGCACAGCTGCATCCCCCTTCATCCAGATGCTCAGGGGACACCTCACTCACCTTTTTCTTCCTCCATGACTTTCAAGATCCCTCTCATCCCGTTATCCCTGTACTGTTAACTGCTTCCTGCTGAAGTGACTTGACTTCAGCAAAGGGACTTGGCAGAGTCCCCATCACTGGAGGCTTTCACGGTGAGATTGGTATGTAGCAGATAGCCTCATCAAAGCATCCTTTCCCATGAAAGTCTGGACCAGATGATCTTCTGAGGCCTTTTCCAACCTGGGCTGTTCTCTGATTCTATGACTGTTCAGGGGTTAACTGAGCCAGAAGAATTCTGCATGATTCTGCAGAGAAAGAAATGTGGCATTCATGTAGAAAGACTTTTTGTATCAGGCTAGGGCTGATAACGCTGTTCCAGTCTAAGTTTACTTCGGCATGCTGGCAGCATGGCCAGACCTTCACCTGTGTCTCTACAGAGCACGGGAACATGGTCATCCCCTTCCATTAGTGTTGGGCCATTGGGCACCCCAGAATGTGAAGCTGCACTACAGAAAGGAGTCTCATGACCTGGCAGTTAGGGCACCTGGCTAGAAGTGGGAAATCCTGGGATTTGCTGCCTTTTCCTTTGATGTAAGTTTTGCGCTGAACACACTTTAGATAAAAGTGAAACCACTGCGAAGTCTGTTCCTGGGATGTTAGAGGAGAGGCATCTACACCAAGAAGCCTGGCATGAGTGAAAGAGGAGGGCTGTAGAGATGCTGGTGTTCAAAAGGTGAGTAGAACTTTCCAGTCCAGTTTAGTATCCACAGACCTTAGAATTCCAGAAACAAATGAGCATATGGATATCAGAGCCTATATACTGGGGGTGATATTGCAACTGTAAGGAAAGAGCTGTGCTACTAATGTGCCTGAAGAATGCTGCCTCTACCACTGCTGCAGAATCAAGTTAAAACACGGAAAATCTAATGCAAAAATACAATATTGCTGAAAATATTTACTCTTAGGGGGTTTCCCAGCTTTGAGCCAAGACTGCAGTGCTTAGGGCGGGGGGAAACGGTGCTAATGGGCATTTCAAAAGAAAAAAATGAATCAAATTGCAATAGGATTCACTGACCATTGTAACAGATTCTAGTCCCGACTGGATTGTCCTGTGTCATTCTGCACATTTTCATGGAATCATAGAATGCTTTGGGCTGCAAGGACCTTTAGAGGTCATCTAATATACCCACCCTATTCGAGGTTCCAACCTTGTTTGCTGCCAAGTCCTTCAGTGCTGTGCAGATTGGTTCTAGGTGATGCTGCTGTGGCAGGGGGATTGAACTAGATGATCTTTTGAGGTCCCTTCCAATCCCTGATGATTCTGATTCTTATCTATGAATACTCACAGCAACACTGGTGTAACAACTGGTCTGCATAGGGCTGGTGAAATGGGACCACCTTGTCCTGCAGATTGTTAGATAAATGATGCTCTCCCTTCCCTTTTCCCTCTCCCTCATTGCCAGACTTGTGAAATGTAGCAGTAAGATTTCATAACAATGTCTTCCTTTTGGGGGCTTCAAAGGTAGTCTATTGGAGACTCTATGTCTTTCTCCAACCATTAGATGCTGAAATCTGCTTCCTAAGATTTGATGTCTGCTTCCAGTTTGTTTCTTTGGAAGAAAATTGGTTGTTCAAGTAAAACTGTTCTAACAGTAGTTGTTTAACCAAGACCAGTTCCAAGTGATTAACAGTCTTTACAGTGTAGCAACAAAGACTGTGTGTTTAGAAAAAGATTATATTTACTCACTTAGAATAAACACTGAAATATTTATAGCAAGATATAAAATCATGAGTAGGTATTTGCTGTAAATCAAAATTTAACTCTCTAGAAAAAGTAATTGCTCTTTTGCTGTATTTCTATTAAAAAATAATTAATAGGAGTATCAAACCCTGTGGTGACACAGAATACATTGTGTGTGGATTAGTTTTGCCAGTTACCAAAATTAAGTATTAGAAGGCATGAAATCTGCTTTATGTATTAGAAACTGTGAGTTTTTCCCAACAGAAAAAACCCAGAATACATTTTTCTCAGTTCAATTCAATAAGGCCAAACATGCCTTTTAACCCCATGGCCTATTAGATTGCCCATGGAACCAAGATTGCTCTTCCCACCTTTGTCATAAATAGCATTTTGGACCAGAATTTCCCAGTCATTTTTTAGTTATAAGATGGAAGTTCAGCTTTTTCTTTCACTCAGGTCAAGTTTAGACACTTTGATCTTATTTCACAGCAAGTTAACATCAGAGCCAGGCCTAGGAAAGAGATCCTCATTGCCCATGACCATGCTCCAAATGTCCTTTCTTTCTATAGAAAAGGCCATTTCATTTGCCCCAGGTAAAAATCTGTTTTAATTCAAGGTGTCTGCAGCCCTGGGCATATAGGTAAATTAATAATACGAGCATTATTTTATGGATTTGAAACACAAGGCTCCTGACAGAATAAAGACCAGATTCTTTGGTTACACCAAATAAACCTTGTTACACGAACAGACACATTCTTTTTAGTGGGTTTTGATGGTAAATCATTACTCATTGGGAATTAAGGTGTTAATGAGTGAGGCAACCATCTGTCACAGTTTCACCTCTCCCAGCAGGCGTCAGGCACAAGACAGAGTTCGTACTGCCCAGTTCTGAGCCTGTCACACGGTGGTGGCCCACGAGTCAGAAGAGCTGCTGTGCCTTTCCTTACTCAAACGCAAATTGTCACGCAGAAAAAAGTTCTCTGCAACGACACTGTGGTTTGACGTGAGGCACAACAAGACTTGTCTCTAAAACAGGGTGGCTGAACAACATTGAAGAATCATCTTAAGGAGTTTCTTGATATTGCATTACCTTGTTTCTCTGCCACGCCTTTGAGTGAGGAGTCCTGCCTGCTCGTGAGTTTTACTTGGGCCTGAGAGATCTGCTCGAGCGTAGCTCCACAGCTCACTCCAAGGCAGGACATCTGTAGGGGGCATCTGTAGGGGCTGCTGATGAACAGTGGGGTGCTGCTCCTCCTCTTCCTTCCATTGACTCCTTGAGAGCACTTTTTGTTGCCAAGCAGAACAACTGCCCAGTGTGCTTATTAAGTAGCCTAGATAAATGTCCAGAGGATACACAACTGGAAAGTGAAGGGCTTGTCCTCAAACAAGCCCAGGGTGCATCGAAAGGATGGCATTGCTCTCTTGGTGCAGCTTGACAACAGCATCACCCAAAATCTCAAGAAAAATCCCTACCTAAAGTAGGGAACAGGTCTTCGATGCAAAAGTAGATGAGTAGAACTTTCTGAAGTTCTCAGCTTTAGAGAATTCAGAGAATTGGTTTCCAGAAATCAGATGTATTTATGAAACCTGAATTTGGATTCAAAGATGAGTGTTGTAATGCCTAAAGGTGAAGAGATATATGTGGCTTGGGCTTGAGTTTCTGCAAACTGGGAAGATTGTCCTGGCCAGCAGCCATGTGAAACATGGTCTGTCCCGTGTTATCACAGAGAGACCTCCCGTGCTAATGGGTAATGTATTGAGCCTACAGTCAGGGAGGCTACAGAAAAGAAATGGCCAGTAGAGGGGAAAAGAGAAAGAGGTAAAATTGCCACCTGATCCTCCCTGAGATCAAAGAATTCCAGCAAGTAGTGCAAAGTGTTGTGCTGCTGCACTTGTTAACTGATTGCACAAGAGGAAAGACAAAGGAGAAAAGCTTAGTCCAGGCATCTGCTTCTCTGTGAACTGTGACAAAGACATGAAGAGGCATTTACTTGTTATCATCGGCCCAGGGAGAGCCGTTCTGAGAATGGAAATGCTAATCATCAATCTCCCTGTGCATGCAATGTCTCTGTTTAATAGCTGATAGAGCGTCTCCAAAGGGGCTTTTTTTTGCTCTTTGTTTAAAATGACATATAATGGACCTGGACTTATCAGTGTCTCTAAATGCATTTTCTGTGCTTTATCCTTACTAAGGGATTTAGTCCGTTCTAATGAATATGTGCAGAATTGATTTTGAGCTTGGTATAATTTAATCCATCAATTTAACATTAAATTAATATGCGAAGGGGGTCTCTTTGTGGATGAAAAACAGAAGGGGAACATTCTTATTAATTTAAAATGGACTTGAGAAATGGAAAGAGGCTGCTGCTATTAGTATCTGCCACTGGGCTCAACCACTGGTTAGTGAGTTACCTTGCGTGAACAGTGCAGCTGCTAAAGGCACAACCATCCTGAGATCTGTAGCACGTGCCAGCCTTGGAGGCTGCCCTCGTGTCTGCGCGTCTCGAACTGCTGAGCGATGACTTTCCAGGAATTCTGATGGTTGAAGGCTCCTTTCCATCATCCTACTGAAGGTGGCTTTTTCTAGACTGGCACTCCCCAGACAATCCTTCACATGACAGAGGAATCCAGATCGAAGCCAAGTCGCAAGCATCATTGAGCACTTGCGGCTGTCATCACATATCACAGCTGGCTCCTTGCTTTTGAATAGGAAAAGACACCCAAAAGTGGACATTATACAGCTTCATCAAGCAGCACAGCTTTAAGCCCTGCTTTTAACTCACCTGCAGTGATCTAGCTGAACTAGCGATGGTGGCACATAGATAACAGCTAAGGTCTAGAAATGATGGGTGTGATTTTAAACAACAAGATATGTGAAGGGCACCAGCAGCTGAAGTGAATTCATCCAGGGCTGCATGCTTTACAAATCTTTATCAAAGTACCTTTTTAAACAGTCCTTTATTTTCCATGGGATAAAGTCAGGCTAACAGGCTTCTAACTGATCTACATGTTTTAACAGTCACACAACAACAGGAGTGCTTGAGGACTAGGAGGAAGTGGACCTCTAGCTTGAGACTAGTGACCCAAAGGATTGTTAGCTTCAACATGCACAATTCCTGGAAGCCGTGTGCTCCAGACTTGCCTTATCTGTGGGTACTTTCAAAGTTGCTGTTAGAATCCTCTAGGATGATGGAAAGGGAAGAAGGTTTTTCACCATAATCATATGAATGTACCCCCTGCCTCTTACAGACTTGGTTCATAGTAAAGAGACAAGTGGTTATCATGAGCACCATGTTATATATTACATATAGATAAGCATTTATTATCCTACCCTCTGGGCTGCTTTTATTCATCATCTCCCATTTTTATGGAGCTCTCCTTTTCAAAATTTAAACTGTCATCATGTGTATTCCAGGCTTTTTTCCACTGAAGGGAGAGCCAAGTGTGAAACATCGTGTCACATCACTGTGGCTCTTCAGCTGTAAAGTTTTGGGTTGGGCTCTGATCAGGAGCGGCTTCTTTCAGCACAGAGATGTTGGAAGCCACCTGCTGGACTCCTGGTGTGAAAAAAGCTGTGAGACTAGGTGGCCAAGCTGCATGGAACTGTCTGGAAACACTATGCTTCAGCTACAAGGTGAAGTAGAGGTGGCAGATGCCCTCCAAAGTGTTATTGCATTTTCCCTGCAGCACAGGAGGACCCATCACAAGCAAGACCTGACACCACCAGCCTTCCCGTGGTGACCCTTTCCATGAACTGTGGTGAGGGGCAAAGCCTGGGCTTAGATTTTCCTGTTCTGCTGTGGTCCTATGAAAGCTCCTGGAAAGACAGTGATGGTGGTCTTCGAGATGGAGACTGGAGGAGCAGAAGATGGGTGTATGGGCCACTTTGTCAAGTACCAGTTTTGGTTTCAATGGACCAGTATAATGTAGAGTCTTGCTTCTGAGCAAGAACCTCAGGTACCAGTATAGGCTGGGGACTGACCTGTTGGAGACCAGCGAAAGGAAAGGTTCCACATAAATATGAGAAGGAACTTTTTCCCTCTGAGGGTGACAGAGCACTGGAACAGGCTGCCCGGGGAGGTTGTGGAATCCCCTTCTCTGGAGAGGTTTAAAACCTGCCTGGATGAGTTCCTGTGTGACTTGGTCTAGGTGACCCTGCTGTTGCGGGGGGATTGGACTAGATGGTCTTTTGAGGTACCTTTCAATCCCTAATTATTCTATGATTCTATTAGTCTAAGTTATGAGGAAATAACTTGTTCTGTGGCAGAAGGGATGGCTTGAGGGGCAGGAAGGCATCGAAGACCAATTTTTGTGGGAAACAGATAAAATCCACACAGGCTGTCCTAGGTTATTGGAGATACTGCTATACCTTTGATGGTACATAGGATGACTCAGAATTTTTGCACACTTGGAGAAAACCCCTACTCTGTATTTGTCCTGATAACAGATACGGTTAGCAGAGCTATTATTTGTGTCTTGACCCGTTCCTTTTCCAGGACAGTCATTTTTTCACCATCTTCACCATTTGACTAAAAGATGAATGAATGCTGCTTTCACAGGTGTGGCTGTGCTGGTGAGTTTTATATGTTTTTGTAGATGACAGCCTGGCATGGGGATCACGGAGGTGACCAAGTCTTTAGAACAGCTGGAAAGGTTCCTGTGTGAGCCGCAAAGATATGCAGTAGCTAAGATTGTCTTTGTTCAGTCTTGCTGTCTGCTGCACTGGGAGAGAGGCACCTGCTGGCTTCCCGTGTCTGAGGGGTGAGATAGCTCTTTAAGCTCAGTGACTGAAGAAAAAAATACATTTATGAAAAGTAAGTATTTTCTCAGAATGCCAAGAGTGGCTCTGTTGAAGAGTTTACGATGGAGGTGTAAGTCCTACCATGGATTTACTGCACGTCACAGCACAGCTCCATCAGTGGCTGGCAGGCTGGATAACAGAGGGGCTGTCATCTGTGCCATGAGAGGGCTGGGTCAAAAATGCAACTGAGAGCAATCACTGTGGCTAGACAAGACACATGGTGGACTTCTGCTCTTCATGTAGGCAATATCCCAACAGTGACTCTCATCCCAAGATTAGAGTCAGCCTTTCAAGTTAGAAAGATCATGTAGCCATAGAAGATTTACTAAGTGTAAATCTCCGGGTGTCTAACCTGCTGAGAGTGTGACATGAAGGAAAGCAGTTGACATGTGTACCCTGATGGGGCTTATCTCAAATTCCACCTCACTGTTGGTATTGGAACCATTTTAACCTGTGACGACTCATATGGTCGAAGAACTGCAGTAAAAAGCTCCTTTGTAAAAAACACACCTCCTGTCAGATATGCTGTGAGGAAGCCACTTGTCTAAGATAGCTGACCAACGGTGACTATGACCCCACTGATTGTGACTTCAGTTATAGCTGGATCTCAGGAGGTTGTGGCTTTCTGTGACACTTGACTCTTTGCAGTGTGGTGCCCATAGATAAGAAATGCTGCTGCCAGAAAGACACTGATGAAGTGGTATCTCATACCCTTTCCCAACAAGCAGCAAAGAGGAAGGGGCATTTGACAACACTTCCTCACAGACTTACTCAAAAACCTCTTTTCTTTTGGTTTAAGCTGTCATGAACTAGCCAAGTGGAAAAAATGGTGACACAGGTACCAGCAAAATAAGCCTTGAGATCAAACCTTTCATCTGGAGGGAATGAGAAGGGCGGGATAGTTTGAGTGGTGCACGGAGGATTTTTTGGGGATGGAGGAAGAAGTTTGTAGCGTGCTGTATGGTCCTGAGGAGAGTCATGGTTCGGGGAAGGAAGCTGGAATTCATAGAATCATAGAATCACTACGGATTGGCTGGAGTCACTGATTCTCATGGTGTGTTAGCTGTTCTACATCCCAGAGACAAACTCTTGCCTGAGTTTCTTCACTGAAAACGATTTTGGGTGTTGGAATAGGCTGCCCAGGACAGTGGTGGAGTCACGATCCCTGTGATGTGTGGATCTGGTGCTTAGGGATATGAGTTAACTCAGCCTGGCAGTGCTGGGTTAATGCTTGGACTTGATGATCTTAAAGATCTCTTCCAACCAGATTCTGTGATTGCTCACCAGAGGTAAGCACAGCCATAGTTTTATCGCCTGGCTCTTCACACATTAATGCCATTACCATTTCAACTCTCTGAAATGTATTGAGAAGCCTCTTCAGACAGAGTAGAATGTGAAAAATGGTTGAAAACAAACACCCATGTATGGTCTCTTCCACTCATGCCCTTTGTGTAGCAGTAGGTGCCAACCAGCCAGGGTATTGGTTTCCATCCACCTTGCACTGTTAAGAAGGGGCTTCTTTAGATACAGATAATTGATACCTCAAAGCACACAAATTGTGGGGGCCCAAGGTTCACACTCTCCCTGTGCTTAGTAAGAGTCATATGGAGACTATAAAAATGCAATCCCCATTAATCAGTATGCGAGGATTCTGAGGGAGAGGGAAGGAGGATAACTGATGAGTACCCATAAGAAAAACAACATCTCTGATGGCATCATTTGCTTTTCAAAGCCAGATTGTATTTTTAAATTTTGATTTTACTTGCTTGCTTTTTGTGTGGGGGTGGATAATTCCTTATAGTTACTTTCATTTGTTTTTCAGCA
Source organism: Rhinopomastus cyanomelas (assembly GCA_013400115.1). NCBI lineage: Eukaryota > Metazoa > Chordata > Aves > Bucerotiformes > Rhinopomastidae > Rhinopomastus > Rhinopomastus cyanomelas. Next base: position 216,130 of record VXBP01004231.1, read on the forward strand.
GATGCACTATCACTTTATAGGGAATCTAAGTCATCCATCCTCTGTCTATAACTGGATTTTGAAGTCTTCAGGTGAAAAGTAGCTTCACTGATCAAAACCAGAATCAAACCTGGACACCCTTGTGAAAGTTTAATGCTTAAAACATTTATGAATGACTAGTTTTGCAAGAACCTCCTTAGACCATCTGGTATTGAGCTGTTCTTTGTGATCTCCCTAAGGAAGGCTGAGCTTGGAGTGAGCCCCCGTTGCTGTGTGTCTTTGCACGTGCTGAGATAGTTATCCTGCTACACTGCTCACGCAGAGAACGTGGGGCTCTAGAAGGTTTTGTGTAGTGACATATAATACATGGGAAGTTATATAAATGGACATTTCTTGACTCAGTGGAAAGAGATGTGTTTTCCACGTGCAGTGTGTAACACCTCAGATCTACCTCTGAAACATGATGGCATCGATCGTCTGCCATCAATGAAACTTGGCAGCAGCTCTGGCGAAAAAAATCACTGTACACCCATCACGGTAAGATCTGGAAGGATGTTGCAGTGGCATTGCTGAGGAGGCTTCCTCAGAGAAGCAAGGCACTGTGGTGAGCACTAACATATTAAAAGGTAACTCCTCATAACAGCCCTGCATATGTATCTCTATATTTGCCGCCTCTAGAGTCTTGGTTCTGACTCTCAATGTCTCTAAAGGAATGAATCACGAGGACCTGCGCTGGAAGTGCCTACTCTGACAAAGCTACTCCATCACTTTACCTTCTCTCTGCAGCTGTATTCCGACACTCCAAGGGACTCTGAAGAAATACTCTAGCAGACAAAAGGACCTTACCTTCATGAGATTGCTTTTTGTACACTTAGAGAGTCATCTTTGGATGCTCTACGTTGTCATCTTTTCCTTAGATGGTATCACAAGCAGAGGATATGTCATCCTCATCCTCAAAGTGTTGTGTTTGGCTTCAGTAGGTGATTTGCCCCAATTTTCCTATAGTCTTCCTGACTGCCTGCGTAATTGTAACTGCCAGGCAGTGGTTGTGTTTTCTTAGAGATATGGAACTTATGTGTCTGTAACGATGCCGTTTTATCTGCAGATAGTTTATCTCCAGGCTTATTGTTATGGCTAAAATTATCGTTTTCCTTCAAAAAGTTCCTTAAGTTCTGAGACTAAAGGCTGTTATTCCCTCAAGAAACTGCTACATACAGTCTATCTATAGCTCCAGGGCCATTCTTCACCAGAGGTAGTTGTCTGGAACACACTTTTTTACTCTCTCTCTTCAGATTTTTTATTTTATTTTGGCAGTTACATGAAACATTACTTCATCCCTTATTATTCTCTTGCCATTCCTGAGAAGTTGTGTTTTAATTTAAAACAGCAATTTACAATTCAATTAATATATAACAACACAATCCATTGTAATCACAGTGCGATAAATTTGTGTTTTAAGTAATTTTTAATGCTCACAGCAGCTGGATCTGTGAAGTGTGGAAATAGCTCCCATTTTTCACCATGAGCAATACTGCCTGTGCGAGGCACCACTTTTTAATTAGATCGCCACCACAGCCCAACGTATGGAAAACAGAGCGACTGTAATTGCAGGAGAAGAACACTTTTGCTTATTGTATGCAGCCAATACAGAAAATACAAAAGCAGTGCCAAGGTGTAATTAGTACAACTGATATAAGGGTGAGTTCCCTCACTGATAGTTAAAGACTTGCTTCAGACTGGTATCTTTTAAAAGGCAAATATTGCCTTAGCTCAGCCGAGGAAGAGTTACAGCATTACTACACCTTCCCGCATTCCTGTTCTCTAGAAATTGTAAACATTGCATTATTTACTTACTGGTGGAAAATTTTCCCTCTTCTGTGCCAGTTACACACTTTTCAAATGCTTGCATTTCTATACTATGTAGGGGGAAACTTCCAAAGACCTAAACAAGGTGACAGCTCCTTTGACTTCAGTGAAACTAAGTTAATTCTGACATATTTATCACTTGTCTTCGCCTGTAGTTTAGATGTTAAACGTGGACAATCAAATGCCAGCTGGAAAAAGTCTATAAACCATCTTCCAAGTTCCACTCTGAATAGACTCCTGCTCTACGTCCTACCAAGGCCACTTGGACTGGCTATGAATGCAAGATCTTGCTGGTACAGAGATTTATCAGGAAAGAGAGACTCTTCACTCTCTCATCAATATTTTTTGCTCTTTTAATCAGGACTAATCCTGATTAAAATGGATGGAATATGGTGCTGTAAATGCAAAAGCGTAAAAGGGTCTCGGTGAGTTTCTTCCTCTCCTAGCTAATAAAGCATTAACACAAGGGGTTCTCTAATCCTGCTTCACTTCTGAAGGGACTTCAGTACAGCCGCTTGCCTTTCATTTTCCATCCCAGTAGTGTGCCCCGTGTCAGCTTGCTCCTGGTTACATGGAGGGGACTCATCAGAATTAATAACTGTACTAATGAAACCTGTAATATAAGTGCTTGAGGCTTACAGTTTTTGAAAATGGGAATTAAGTTGCTCTCACCAACCTGCCATTTGATTTAGGTGATTTTTTTTTTTAATTTAAAAGCTGTAGAAAAATGTCCTCAGAATTATGAAAGATCATACATACTAAACAATACCAGAATATATCTTCAGTTTTAAGTTATGACATAATCAAGGGACACCTTAACTGACAGAATGCTATGATTGTCACATTTCTGAAGGCCAACAGGAAATATGTTATATTGAAATTGTATATTAACAATTAATATAACGTATTAAATTGTATTTAATATGTTATATTAAAATTGTAATATATATTTAGTGTTGTGTAAACAGAAGAGAAAATAGTGAAGTTAGTCACAGGGAAAAGTATCTCTATGAATTGGTTATCCTCGTAGAATCATGGAATCATTAGGGATTGGAAGGGACCTGAAGAGATCATCTAGTTCCATCACCCCCAAAAGAAATGCTTTTACATGAGTCATTTCTATTCTGGGCTCAGATAAACGTGTGAGAAATAAACATGCACGTTCCTTTACGAGAAGCATTGTTGTAGTACTCTTCGTTAGAACACACAGTGTAAACGAAATGCAAGACTGTTGGTACTGGAGCCCTCTGTTGTATTCACAGAAGTTGGATTGAGTTAAAAAATTTAGAAGTTGGACTTGCTTGGAACAAAATCAGGACTAAGACCCCAAAATGTTCATTTCCTACTACTCCTTATTCAAATGCAAAGATCGTGTCTCTGGCCACTGCGCCATAGAGAGAAAAAAAATAAGCTGTTCTCTTATGTTATTACTGGCTTTTCAATTCTTGCATTTGTCATTGATATATGTGGCGTGAAAGTAAAAAATGCATACATAACGTAGGGCTGAGTAAATATACATTAAGGAGAACTAACCCATCAAGTGATTTTGCCCTTATCTGCATTTGCAGGTTGGTTAGATCCATCAATGTAGGTAGAGCCAAACTCTGTAATTCCATTATAGAGGCAGGAGGAAGTAGGTGGGAGCCTTTGAGGTGATGCCATGTGTTGTGTAGTAAAATCCAGCAAAGTTTCATTTTCAAATATCTGGTAGAGAAGGGGCAAAGTATCTCCAGTAATTTTAAGGACATTTTCCAAATGTTTATTTAGATAAAAGATAGATAACAGTAAAACTATAAAACCTGCAGCCAGATAACTAGGTTTTATTAATGACCTGCCATATACCGTGGCCGGATAATTAAAGTTCTCCCTCCCTCCTAACCCCCTCCTCCCAGAAAAGGAGAGAGTGGACAAATTTATTTGATAGTTTGATAACCGGGGGACACTGGTTGAAAACTATCGATACAATCAGAGTCTATTCCATTTTCTCACGACAGACACTCCTATCTGCTAATTTCACCTGTGAATAGTTAATTATGCCCCGGATGCATATGGTCGAGCCATTAATAAAATTTGTCTGTCATAGGTTTCAGCGTTTCCCTTTTTTGTCACCCTCATGTGCATTTTATCTGCGGGAATCTTCCCCCCGGTCTTCTCCCGTAACATCGCAGAAGACAGATGCTCGCGGGCTGGGTGTTTCAGCGGGCTGCGTTATAGATGGCGGGCAGCGCGGGTCGGGATTGCTCCTTCAGCCCGGAGAGCCTGGGCCTGTGTGCACAATGAGGCTGCTGAAGCACGGATGGTAGTGGAGTTCTTGGCCACTGCGCGTTTTCAAGCTGTGCTTGGGGGATTTCCTTCCGACCAAACAAGCGCAGCGCAAGCGCGATTTTTTGGCAGACTGATGGGGTTCTGCTTTTACAGGGAGGCTGGTTTTACCCTGTTTCCTTTAAACCTGGCTGTTGACCCTTTTCTCAGATCTTCAGTGAATGCAGGTATCAAACCCCAGATTTTCTGCCTCTGATCATCTGGATTTCATAAAATGCCTCTTGTGTGCTGGAGCAGTTGAACCTCTGACAGACCTCTCAGCACTCAGAATTCACACTTCACAGGGGGGTTGTGGAGTCTCCTTCACTGGAGATGTTTAAGACCTGCCTTGATATGTTCCTGTGCAACTTGATCTAGGTGATCGATTCTGCTCTGATAGGGGGATTTGTACTAGATGATCTTTCGAGGTCCCTTCCAATCCCTAATGTTCTGCGATTCTGTGACTGTACTGTGCCAGACTTCCCTCTTGTTCACTGGACAAAGACAACATGTACACCTGTAAAAATAAATGCTAGTGGTTACGGGGGCTGAGGAGTGGGTGGGGGGTGGAAGGGTGTTGTTACTTGTTTTCAGAGTATGTATGAGTGAGAAAAGGATTTATGGAAGTCTTTCTGAAACATCTGCTCAGTACTTAGCTGCTATCTAAAGGCAAGTAGAATGGTAGGAACTGCTGAGACAGAAATAGAGAACAACATAAAAAGCATTATCATGTCATTGTACAAAACAGTGCTGTGCCTGGGGATATTTTGTGCAGTTCTTGCCCTCTTTGTCATTAAAAAAAGGATATTATAAAACTAGAAAATGGGCAGAGAACAGTGACTGGAACCGCTTCTGAAGTAAGGAATGATTCTCATAGAAGAAGAGATTAAATAGACTTGTTCTGCAAATTATTGGAAGCTGGGTGAGATACTGCTCGGAGACACTACCCCTTGCTTTGCTTGTGAGGGAGAAAATACAGTGGACTCTACACGATTCAGTGTGACTCAAGCAGAAGCTATTTATTAGTTCTCAAGCTTTGCGTTATATACAATCTCTCTGTCCCTACAGGTGCTCTCACAAGCTATAGTAAGCAGTGCTGTCTTGCTCATGAGACAATCACACCTTTTAGCTGGCTTTGCAATTGCTTCTTCCTCAGGCCCAGTTGGCAAGCAGGCAGAGTTTCCCCTCTCCTGTGCCCAGGTGCCCCATCCTTGTCTCTTCTGGCCTCAGTTTATCTTGTCTCCATGGCACCTGGTTCTTCTCCACCAGCCAGCATCATTCCTTAGCTATGATGTCTTAGGCCTGGAGTAGCATCTGTTGTTTTATGTTACCACATGCTTGGATGCTTTTTTCTGCAAATGCTGAGTATTTGGTAGCTGTTGTGGACATGGCTGAGGGAGCTGGAGCTCTTCAGTCCGAAGAAAGGGAGGCACAGGGGACAACTTTTGGCTGTCTACAGCTACCTGAAAGAAGGTTGTAGAGAGCTGGGGGTTGGTCTCCTCTCACAAATATGCCATGGACAGGAGGAAATGGCCTCAAGTTGCACCAGGGAAGTTTTGGTTAGACATTAGGAAAAACTTCTTTATCAAAAGGGTCATCACACAGTGGAATGGCTGCCCAGGGAAGGGGGTGAATCACCATCCCTGGATGTGTTTAAAAGCTGTGTAGATCTGGAGCTTAGGGACAGGGTTTAGCAGTTGGCTTGACAGAGTAGATTAATGGTTGGACAGAATAATCTTAAAGGTCTTTTGCAACCTAAATGATTCTGTGATTCTATAATATCGTGAGCAATGACACTGGGTTGCCTTCCAGGATTAGTTTTCATAGTCCTGCCTAAGTGCAGCCGTTTGACAGTGTGTCCTGCTCTGTGTAGCAAGTAGGGTACCAAACTGCCAGCATCAGGGCTTGCAGAACCATTTACATTGTACTGTGACTAGCAACCTGAGTTACTTAACCTGAGGGTCTTTTGCCCAGCCCTCTCTGGTAGCTGGTTTCAGATCTGTGTGGTTTGAATAAGATGAAAGAAACTTAAGGTAATAGCTGGCAGTTCTCTGGAGAGCAGAACTGCTGTTGGTCAGCTATGGAGAAGGCAGATGCTGACCATCAGAGGGCTACAGCAACTGGAAAACACTGTCAAATCATAAGGCAGTGTGATCTTTCTTCAGCCGTGTGAGCTCCTGTGCAGCCCTGAAACTGGTGTGTATCATGGGAAAATGCTGAGGGGCTCTTGTGCCAGCAAATGCCAGCAGTGAGCTTGACTGGCTGCCAGATGCCATGACAGACAAGGGTATGGCTAGAGGGCTGTGAGCCATGGGTGGTCTTGAAACTGAAAGGAACAGAGCAGAAGTGATCAAACAAACAGCACTTAAAATCAGCATTGACTGAGAAGCTTTAGTCTGGGAAAGTTGGAGGTATCAGTCCAGAAAGATGTCATACTGGAAGGGACAAAGGGAAACTGAATTGCCATAACCAAAAGTGTCTAGGTCATGCAGAGCTGACAATCAGAGGCGGAGCATCTCAGCCCACTTATCTGTCTTGCTCCATCAGCTAGTTCATGAAGACAAACAACTGACTGTAGGGGCAGTCCCATGTTTGGAAGTTCAGGGCAGCTTTGCTGGACCTTCCTGAGTCTTTCAGCCTGGGACAGGGCATGTGGGGCAGAGCTGTGGGGCACTGAGCATAGTAGCAAGAGCATGGGCATGCTCAAGGTCAGTAAATGTCCCCAAGTCTATGAAGGCATCCTCATCCCTGAAGAACTCATCCCCATCCTCACACTCCTTTGGCCTCTTTCTCCTTTAAGGAAGGTGACATATTCTGTCTGCCCTCCTGACACCACTGTGCATGGCCGTGGTGAGCTGCCATAGTTTCACCTTCCTCCACACGGAGCAGGGTAGGAAAAGGCAGAGAGAAGTGTCACGGTGCTCAGAGTGGTTTGTTCTTAGCAGGGCTGTGTTTCCCAAAGAATGTGGCAATAAATTTTAAATGTAACAAATGTTCTCTCTCACTGAGATGAATCATCTCCTGAATAAAAAGTTAGGCTGAAAAAATTTGAATATTCATTTACACTAAAAGGCTGAGGAATCACTCTTTAGCAAATACAAATGACAAAACCCCCAACCAACCAAACCTGTCTCACACTCAGCATTTGAAGACGCTAGAAACGAGTTGAACTGTGAACCAAACTTTGTTGTGCCTTTGTGTGCACAGTGTGGTTATAACTGAATTTTAGGAGGTACAGTCACTGAAACAAGTGAAGTTTCTGTGGAACAATGAGCTGCTTGCACACGTGTAGACCGCCGTGTCGTATTTTGAACTAAAGGAAGCTCCAACAATTAGGCTGTAGATCTAATTGTCCCAGGAAGAGTCAAAGAGGGAGTTTTTCCTACGAGCTGTTGTTAGGAGATTGGGATCTTCCCTTTCTCTACAAGATGCATTAACCTCTGCTGCAACTCGTTGTGCAGGTGCGATTCTTCTTTTGATCCATTAGCAGAATACGCAGCAAGGAGGTCTATCTCACCGCCAGGCGTAGCCACATTAATCCTGGTGCTTGTTATTAGGCATTTACATGCAACGTTATCCATCCTCTGCGTGTTTTGCCAGACAACGGAGGGTCAGAATACATATTTATCACTAAGGATAAGCAAATTCTTCCTCTGTTGAGCATTCCTGTAGCTGAACTGAGCCCTGCGAGCTACATGCCTAATTTGATTGCGGTGTGGATAGACAGTGCAAATATCTTGTTGAACAAATCAGACTGGCTTCTTGAGACAAATTCTTCTTCTGATAATGTTTGTTGTGTTGTTTCAAAGTTTCTGTTAGTACTGAGCAAATGTGATGGTCAGACCTTTTGAGTCTGGGCAGAGAGCAGCAAAGATGCCTGTCTAGTACCAGGGACAGTATCAGGATCAAATTCCAATGGTTGCCCTTCTTTTGATTATTTCTGTAACCTAATAATTCTGTAAATACTGTTTCCATTAAAAAAAAGCATTTTCCTCTACCTCCAAATAATCTGATTGCATTTTGAAGCCACTTTAACATTTCTTTTAGCTCAAATACAAAGAATAACAAGAGGAAATGTTGCAAGAGACCAGTATATTTGAGCATCACAGCTGCAGAAATGCACCCCAGTGCATCACCTTGCATTGTCTTTTCCCCATTTGAAAGAAGAGTGTCTTTGCAGGCAAAACCCTTCCTTTTGTGTGACAAGCTACCATGGGGCCAGTTATCAGCATTCAGAGGGGCAAAAGCACAGAACCTGTGTGGAAATGTCAGCTATTACCAAATAGCTGGGGACCCAGCTGTGTTCTGGACACAGGTCCACATGCCTGTGGTATTTTAGGTCAGAAACTTTGGTTAATACAGGTTCAACCCCCCCCACAAGCAACATAAACACATTTTTATTAACTTGCAGGTGAAATATTTGTGCTTATTTTGGCATTTAATTTCCTTTGTGTTGTCACTACTCCTTCACGGACCAGCCACCAGCCATAATTATGCAGCACTTCAGTAGCACACAGTGCAGGATCACCGAAGACCCCCATGGTCAGATTTCTTTTCCAAAACCATAGGAGAGCCACTGATTCCTTCCACGATGCTTTGTTTCAGGGTTATTTTGATTGATGGCTGGTGGGATTTGACTGTCTTGTGAGAGAAGACCCTTACAGAGTGAAAACAGTTGAGTTTGTGTTGGCATAATCATGCGGTGCTGCTGACCAAAGCAACACAGAGTGGTCCTGTGTCAGAGATGTGTCTCCAGTACAGGTCCCTCTTCGGTCCCTTAAAGATAATACTCCCATGCCAATGGCTCTTTCGTTGTGCCTGGTACCACCACCAGACTTACTAGTCTGTGTTTATCGAGATCATTCCACTTTTCCTGTGAGAATGCCCATTCAAGAGTGGTTTTCCCTCCATTCCCAGCACTTTTGTTACAGTTTCAATACTGTTAAACATTGAAAGCATAAACCTATAGATACCCTGTCAATTTGTTCAGTTATTAGAATAGTGTCAGCTCTCATTCTCCAGGCAGTGCATTGAAAAGCCATTGCTGATTCAATGTTTAAGTTCAGAAGACTCTATTTCTTCATGTTGCCACTACATAATGTTAAAAATAAGGACGTGAACAAAATAAATTGGTATTTTAGAAGAGAGTCCCTACATGTTACACTTCTGATGACTATTAATCACCATTTCCAGATTTTGACCCCTGATCCAAAGGGGTTCTTCCTGGTTACCGGGATTCCTTTTGCTGCTGCTATACAGTTAGAATCATCCTGAAGCAGACTGTGATAAAGCCTTCATCAGTACATTCCCAGGATGACTGTATCCCTTGACAGTTACAGTCCTTAGTATAAAGCATGCATTATTAATTAAATAGGCCTTTTAAATTACTTACTAGTTTTCTATTAATATATTGCTCATTTTGTCATTTAAAACAGCAGAGCCACTTCATTACTGAAGAATTATTGTTTTTGATGGTTTTTGGGGATAATGGTATTGATTTTCTTTCATACTTTCTTGCTGGAATTCTTCCTTCTGAGCACTTCTGTTCAAAACTATTTCCAGCATTAGGACATTGGCCTTTTTTCCTAGATGCCTAATGAAGGTCCCGAGTGCTTCAGACGCGTGCGAGTTACATAATGTGACATGTGTGAGGCTGACAATGTATGTGCCTTGTAGGCAGGAAGAGGGGCTGCTGAACTGGGCCAAGCTAAGTGTGAGGCAAATAAGAGACAAAGGTGATGCTACAAAAACATGTGACCTGAGCTGCAAACCTTTAAATTAAACTTCATTCACTTGCAAGATAAGGTCTGTTAATACTATTTATTAGACTATAAATGTTGTCCTGTTATTAGAATATTAGGGTTTGTGTGTAAATAGTATTCTTGGATGTCAAATCATATTAAATACTTATTATCAGTTTTCTTTTTAAAGACTTCTATTCATTAAATATTAAAAATATAACTTTTTTGGGGATGGCCATGGAACAGAATGAGTCACGGTCATGATATAGGAAGAGAAACTATTCCATTTTTAAATTCATGCTGCAGTCAGCTACCGGGCAGATGTTGAGGTTTGTTTTGCTGGTGAACTGATTACCACTGAATGTTATAAAGGCCAACATTTTGCCCAGGTTCATAGAGCTTTTAGATAAAGTCGTGGAGGAAAAACCTTGCAGAGCTATTAAGTAAAAAAATTATCCTCTCTAGTTCATGAAGGGAGCTTCATATTTTAAGATACCAGAGAAATATTTAGTGGAAGCACTTGCTAGCCAGATGCCATGATAATGTGGCCCAGTGGTTCTAGGACTCACCATGTACATCCATGCAGACACTCCTGTTGGGTTATCCAGTCCTGTGAGCTTGGCTCATTCCCTGTTTCACTCACTGTCTCTGCTTCCATCACTTTCATCATCTTCTTTGCTCCTGGAATGGGAGAGGCAGTCGGCACTCTGGCATGGGTCAGCTGGCAGGAAGACCAAAGCTAAAACCAGAAACAGTCTGGGTAGGGCAGAACCAGGAAGATCTCCTTTCAGGGAGGAAGATTGAGGAGAAAGATGTGGAGATGTTGACTGGATGGTCAATTCCCACAGTCCTACTCTGGGATGATCCTCTTGTTTAGGGGCAGCCTACATGTATCGTTAGTGAATAAATGGACTTTCTCTTGGCGGACACTGTGCGCCTAGACAATAATGTGCAGAGAAAGAAGAGACTGTCATTACCTGTGTACCTGAGTACAGGGAAAGAGGAGAAAAGCAGATGTAAATGAGAGCTTGTTTGATTTCTGTAGGGACAAGAAGCTGCTCAGATTCTGTTCTGATGCTCTTCCAGCACTTGTTGGCCTCGTGTCTATTTGATGTCTTAGCTTCCTGGTTCAGGGCTGCTGCTGGTTCCAGAGTGGGCACACACATACCTGAAGGCTGTAGTCTCTGGCCTTCCAAGTAGGTAGGAGTACTCTGTGTCCCAGAGGTCTTAAACCAATGGTTCTACTTCCACTTCATGCTGGAGACAGAAGACTGCTGGTGGTGTGGAAACCCTGTGAGAAGGTGTCCAGTAGGACTACAGTAGAAAATACAGGGTCAGCAGATGGGGCAGCACTGGGCAGGGTTTTGGCAGTGTGTGGCAGAAGGAAATACCCAAGAACCTGCAGATACAAAGTGGAAAGATGTGCTGTAGCTGGTAGGCCACAAATCAGCTAAGGAATGCGGCTAGCTTGTGAGAAGGACCAAGTGGCATGGTAACAAGATGAAGGAGAAGGCACAAGTGAACATCTAGAACCTGGGAACTGCTGACTCCTGGGCATAGAGGGTGGAAAAGGGTTGTAAAATATGTAAACACTGCTTGTTTGCTAACTAACCTCACAGGTGAGAAATAGTGTAAAAGGCTGAGTGCAGAGCAATAGAGGTCTTTTCTTGTACCCTGAAAGAAGAGTCTACGTCATCTGCCACCACAGCAGTGTGAGCACTAAAGAGAGACAGACAGGTGTGTCATCTTCTGGGGCAATCAGTGATCATGTGCAAGGCACAGGGTGTGTGAGTTGTGCCAGTGATGTGCTGCGAGCAAGTAAAAGGGACCCTGGGATATCTACCAGGTTGGGTGAGACTCCAAGTGCTAAGGATGTGAGGAGGAGCTGTCTGCAGAGAGATGCAGGTCATGCTGTCTTACTTGGCCTGAGGCAGGGATCGCTCAATAGCTTACGGGCTGTTATGAACTTCGTATTTGCCACTATCATATAGGAGACAAAGTCAAGTGTATGAGGACATGGAAATGTACAGGAATGTCACAAACCTTTGCTGGCTCTGTGTGCAGTATCATGACAGACCTGAGATTAATCTTTAATGTTACGGTGAACGTGACTATTGCTTATATAGTTACACTCATTCTTTTTCAAAGCATCCAAAACCTTGAAAGAAGCCATGTACTATCAAACAGGTGATGCTGGGTTTTACAAAAGGTCTTTGCAAGTATCAGGAGCACTTTTTCTCTGTGCTAGTTCGACTAAAATTGATGTAAAGAGGGCAGCCGTTTCCTCTAAGATTGCTTTGATGTTGGAGCGAATATTTCTGGGTTTGAAAAAAAATGTTGTTTCTAGATGAAAGTAGTAAAGAAGAAAAAGTCTGATCTGTCTTTAAGAAGAAAGATAGGCAAAACCAAGTTGAACAAAAACAAACAAAAGACTCTAAAGTGTAGCTTCAGCAGGCTTCATCACCATGTGTTATAATTCTTCCTCCCACTCTGCCATTTCACCACAGTGCTTTCTCATCCTGTGCTAAGATTAGAAGCAGCAATTGTATCAAGAAAGGGGTATCATGGACATAGAAAACAGTTATGAAGTTCATGTGTAACAGTTATTTCTGTATAAAGACTACCAAAATAATAAGAGATCTGATTATTCTGCCAGTTATTCTGTTAAAAGCTAACAAACCCCTCTGCCAAATCTGATTCATTCTTATGTAACCAACTGGAAGCAGATTTTAACCATGAAGAAGTATTAATAGTCATGTTTATAGTAAAGACAATAGGAATTTTGTGTTCTTCATCTGGAACTGCACTGTTTTGTATTCTTCAGAACATCTGTCACAGATTAATACACCACGCTTTGCAGATGAAATAAGGTTTCCATAATAGATGCATTGTAGTTATGACAGAACTTAGAACAAGATCGTAGAACCATGTAAAAACGTACATCAGAAAGGACTTGGGGTGTCATCTGACCCAAACCCCTGCTTAGAGTGTGGCTGACTTTGAGGTTAGATCTAGCTTTGAAGTTTGATCAGGTTGCATACAATCTTTTCTAGTTGAGTTTGGAGCATTCCCAAAGAAGGGAATTGCAGGACCTCCCTGGGCAACTCCTGATGTCTGACCACCTGACTGTGGAATTGCTTTCCTAATATCAAATAGGAATTTTCCTGCTTTCAAGTTAAGCCTGTTGCCTATTGTCCACTTGCTGTCCACCTCTGAGAACAGCTTGGTGATGCCTTCTCTGCAACATCCCAGTAGGTAACTGGAGAAAGTGCTAGTTCTCCTCTTAACCCTTTCCTCTTAAGGGACCCCTTGGTGCCTTAAACGTGTGAACGAGGGATGACCGTTTCTAACTTCTGTGAGTGCACCTTTCTTAAACAACACTTTGCAAACCTTTGTCCTTTCAATATCGGGTGGCACAGACTATTCTGCTAAACTTTTGAGTCCCTGACAGTGCGTAGAGCCAAATAAATTCCCTTTAGCCCATTATTTGGAATCTAATGATGGTTCGCGCAGTAGCTTGCTAAACTTTGATGGCTGTACCTCATTTTGTGTTCAATAAAAGATAACATGAGAGATCATTAGAGTAACTATGTCAGATTAAATGTATTTCCTTGTACAAAAGTCAAGTCCCTTCAGGAATCATTGCAATTTACTTTGTCTCATGGAGAACAATATTTTCCCGCTAGACCTCAACACAAAGGGCCATTACAAAATGTGATTCATATTTCATATGTTCAGAAACGTTCAGCACAAATTACAAATGGAGGCTTTAGTGAAGTATTTATGTTCTGTTACCAACAAGCTATGTATAAGTAATACGTGTCCCAGGGCTCCAGCCTACACCACTTACATTTATTTGTTACAGACTGCACTTATACTTTGCAGTTAAACACAAGGTAAGTCATGTTGCTTCTTTGAAAACACAGAAAAGTGCAGCAGACAAAACCATTATTGTTTCTGAGATTTTCCAGCAGCTGCAGGACCGAGAAGGGGCTGTATGTGGCTAAACTGGTAAAGCAGTGGTACCCTACCCAAACTTCAAAAGACTCTTCACAGGACCTCACCTCTTCCACCCTGAAAAACCCGAGGCTGCATGGGTGTATTTAGAGACTAAACGAAGCCCTTATGGAGTTCCAGTGAAAATTACTCTGCCCTGTTTTGAGTGTAGGCACTTACCAGTAGGTGTACTGGTAAGGAGGTGGCACACAGCTCTTGCAATGCCCCCTCTGCCAGGGGGCACTCCCACTAGAAAGGGTTACTCAGGGCTACGATTTTGGCTCGTGATTGCCTATTTTCAGTGTGGCGACACATGCCCGTGCTGTCCAGAGCACGAGGGCACAATGATTTTAAGTGCTGCAGACTTGTACAGAGCCTTAGAAACAAAAGATGCAGATCAGTAAAATAATTCCTGTGGCAAACAGAACTTTCTTGCAGAAGGGTTTAAACACTGTGGTGTGTGTTGATAATTGTACCCTGCTAAGCGCAGCAGAGGGGTGCAGAGTCCTGTCTTCTCATAAAGCTGTTGCTGTTCTAAAAATAATCTTCTGTTGCATAAAAACTGGTTCATCCAGAGGTTTTCTGGTTCAGGATTAGTCTGCTGTTCTTTTTACTGTGCTCTCTTAAAATCACAGCTTATATAGCCACAGTAATGGGAATTTTAAAACTCCAGTGAGTTTTGCACTTCTTGAGTTCAACTTTCCAACAAATTATAAGCACTGAACATTACTGCAAGACCAAGTCAAAGAAAAGCAGAGTATCTGACAAGTATAAATGTATTCTGACAAGTATAATCACTTATTTTCATTGCTAAGCAATTATAAAGTCAAGAAAGTCGAGATCTCATCCTGCAATATCAATTCTGACTCACAGTCACTAGCTGTTATTGTCACAGTAATTTTCTTTCGTTCAGATGGGTCACCTATCAGGGGCCACGTTAACTTTTGTCTTCCAAGAACACGCTGGTCAGCAGCGCAGCCAGGCAGCAGCGTGGCACAGTGCCCAGTTCCTAAACCCAGTTCCTAACTTTATGCCTAGGTTGCCCGAGAGAGAGACACAATCCCTTCCAATTTACCAGTGCCTGTGTGCATGAAACTGCCTGCATGTTCACAGATAGTTTTGACAACAAATCCCAGAGTCTGGACTAGCACGGAGGCTCAGCGTATCAGGCACAGCGTATCAGCACCGTTTGTGACTGGTGGTTTGTGTTTTGTGGGGGCACCAGGCCAAAGTGACATCACCCTTTTTAGCTGGGCATGCGGGTGTTTATAGTGACTTGCTAATTTACTGCAAATCCTTCAGAAAATAAAGCAGCTAATAAGGCTGTGTAGTACAAACCAATAGGAGAAGAGCAAGTTGCACTAGAGATGGAAGTCGCACCAAGACTCATGCCAAATTATTATCTCCACTCATACTGTCCATTTCTATTTTTGAAAGAAGTGGAGAAACTGGAGTAAACAGTCAAATGCAAGAGGCAAGTGCTGTAAAATATGACATTGGAAGGATTCAGTTTATCGAAAAGGATATTGAGAAGTGATAGGAAGGTAGTATGACTAAAGGAAGAAAATATCCAACAGTAACAGACTTCATAAAATTCATTGTATAATGATGTAATTTAAAAAGGGAGTTAAAACCAGGCAAATTCAAGTCACCATGGGGAAACAACAGACTTTCCATCTTCACATCCAAAATGTGTGGGTTCCTTAAAAATGTTCTGTTGTTATACAGGAAGCACATTGGGAGAGAGTCAAGTGGACCAGACTTCTGCCCTTTATTTTACAGGTGACGGGGGCACAAGGTGATCACTGTGGTCCTGTCAAGGGTGTTTTCTACTTTAAAACAATTTCTGAAAGAACAGTAGAAAAAACAGAGAGAAGAAAGAAAACTGTGAAGTACAGTAAGAATGAATCAAAACAAAGTCTTGTGGGATTGAGCCGTTGAGATTGTTATACAAACAAACAGGGGGAGTAGATTTGTTGGTTTGATTTGCATTAATGGACCTGGAGAAGTTCCATGTGAGAGATCTCAAGCAAAACTAAGGAAATAGGAGTTACTGGAAGACATGCAAGGGAGGTAAGAAGCAAAGAAAACATGGGAGCGAAGACTGGCACAGGCAGTGCCAAGAGGGGCAGCTGAAATGAAAGCCCAAAGTGTTACTAGCCTGGCTCATCAACTTTGGAGAAAACTTGACTCCATATTTTCATGAGTGAACATCACAGTTGTTACAGAGTCGTTCTGATAACACTTGTTCAAAGTCAAAAGCTCCCACCTAGCTTACTGCAGGAGGTTGTTTTCACCCATGACCACAAGCAACAAACTGCAACTGGATCAGGTGCTCAGACATGCTACTGGGAGGGCGAGAAAAGCAGAGGATACATCTTTATGGAAAGGACATTGCAGAAGGCTGCCTTGTTTATCTAAGCAGATTGTAGTGCAGAGGAGGTTATGATTGCAACCTATAAATATATCAAGGGTGTAAACACAGCAAGGGGAAATAACTATTTAAATTAAAAGGCAATGTTGGCATAAGAAGAAATAGATATAAAAAGATTATAAATTATTTTAGAGCTGAAATGAGAAGGCTCCTAAGCATCATTCTCTTTCTTCCAGAGAAGTCACTGCAGTTAAAAAGGCCTCACTCTGAAATGAAGTCAAATAATTGATTAAAACAATTCTGGGATACAGTTGCTTATGATATCAAGGGCCAAGACTCAAGGAAGATCCTGGATCTATGTTCCAGTGACCTGTCTGCAAAATCTTTTTCAGTTACAGGAACAGAGTTATGCTACAGGACAGCACCTATGAGCACCTTCCTCTGTGCTTCTAAGAACAGAGACACCTCTGATTACTGAGGGACAACAGCAGACATTTCTCCTCCAGCATGGCTGATGATGCAGCTCATGATTCTTTTATAGCCAGACCTGCGACACATGTAGTGTGACAGCCTGTGGAAAAGCACCAGCGTGAAACACAGCCTCAGGATCTGTTTGTCTTTCACCCAGTGAAGGTACTGTGAGAAATTGTGGGGACAGTAATACTGTCTGTAAAGGACTGCTGAGGTGGGTAATCAGTGCAGCCTTTGAGATTCAAAGAATAATGAGACAAGAAATGCAAGGGGTACAAGATATCTCGATTACCCCAATTACAGGGAAGGATTCTGAAAGAAATTGTGAAGGCGGTTCTGAAGCAATTTCAAAATTTACTGGGGAGATTGTATAAATTCATGCCAGCTCAACAGATTATCTCAGAATCCTGAGAGTCACACAGTATCACAGTATTATCAAGGTTGGAAGAGACCTCATAGATCATCAAGAGTCCTTAAGTGGCTACTTATAAACCTCCTTGGAGGTGTTTAAGGCCAGGATGGATGAGGCTGTGGCCAGCCTGATCTAGGGTGGGGTGTCCCTGCCCATGGTAGGGGAGTTGGAACTGGATGGTCCTGTGGTCCTTTCTAACCCTGACTGACTGTATGACTTGGTCTAGGTGATCCTAGTGTGGCAGGGGGATTGGACTGGATGATCTTTCGAGGTCCCTTCCAATCCCTAATGATTCTATGATTCTATGAAACTCCTTCTGCAAAGCTATTTCTCACATACATAAGGTTTACTCACTCCAAGATATACCTTAATTCCAACACTGCTGGTGCAGATTCACAGGGAAGCCAGACCAAAGTAACATACGTCATTGTCTCCAGACAATGCACCTCCAGTGCTCAAGAACCACCAAGGCTCAGCCACCATTCAAGGACAGAAATCACGGCTGTATTTTGTCTTTCTCTGTGGGACAGCAGCTGGGACAGAGTTGTGCCCTCAGCAGTTACGTGTGAAGAATTCAGCTCAAATCCAGAATTGAATTACTGCATGATAGAAGAAACACTGTGTCTCTAGTTCTTACTTGACATCAAGGTTATGCAGCAGGAGTAAGAGACTGAGCCTAGAAAAGAAATGCACAGAGCCATTTCTTCTTGCTTTACCGATGCAGACGTCCCGCACACAAGCCCAGCACTCCTGGCTAGCAGCTGAAACACACGGGTAGCTTTACAGCGCTGTGCTTAGACACCTCACGTGCTGTGATTCTTCCTCGCTCACACTGTTGGGGTTTACCAGTGGAAGGACCATTCTTTTAAAAAGTTGAAACAATAATCAGAGAGGGAATGGACGTTGTCAGTCAGTCACACAGCACTGAGTGGCAGTTTCTCCCCAAAGAAGACAAGACAGTTCTCGTACCTGTAATAGATGTTAGAGGGAAAGGATGAGCTGGGCAACATCAAGATGTAAAAAGAAACACGTTTGGTTAAATAAAAGGCACTGTGAAGAAAAAACTAAGTAGAAGAAAGTAAGTTTTGTCAGAACAATTCACTTAGATTCTACTGCTTCTGTTCAAGCTATTTTCATAAACCCACTTCTCGAAGAAATAGTTAATCTGAAAGTGTCAGTATTGAGGAGACCATGGAGAAGCAATTACTAATTTCCTTTTTTTCCCTTCAGAAAACTGATTTGCTGCTGTTTCTCCACAGATGCCATGGCTGAAGTTTAATTTGTAGCTGAAATTTTTCCTCAATTTTTGATGTGGTCCATGCAGTCTTGACAACGTCTGAATCACCAGCACTTGTAAAGGTAAGTTACTTACTTCAATATTGAGATATGGGACTAAAAAACTGTGGGCAAATTTGACAAAGCAAAGGGATACTAGACCTTGTCTTATACCAACCACAGACTGTTGATTCTGCTCAAAATATTTCAGGTGATATGCTACTAGAGCTCCAAATTTGTCATAAATACAGATGGCAAGCCAATTTGAGAGAGCCATTCCCACTGGGAGTTGGGGAGAAAGTGACAAATCAGGTCTTTGAGAGAAGTAAAAGCAAATCTTACTTTTCTGTTACACCTTTTGGTTTCAGTGATAGTGTTGCAATTAAGAATTACAGTATTTTAATCTGAAAGTGAATCTCTTCCAACGATACAAGGTGGTGCACGGTTTAAAGTGTGCACTCACACGCTCACCTCATTGCATCATGCACTTCATAACTGTACTGTCTGAGTCTGTTCCTCCCCACTTGTCCTCTTTCCCCACCTCTTTCCACATAATACGCTGGTAGGTAATAAGAAGCAGAGCTGCTGCTACAATTTAATGGGAAATACAACTGTTTATTGAACCAGATACCCATTATTAATTTAACAACTGAACACGAATGCTTCTGGCAATCAGTGCAATAGGTCTGTTTCCTTGATTCCTTAAGGTTTGCCATTGGCCTCAGCAGAAGCTCAATCCAGCCCTCCGAGGGAAGCAGTGCTGCTTTTTGACACTTGTAAAGAGAGAACAAGTTCCAGCCTCATTCAGTTCTGCTGTGTGCATTTCCTCTGCCATCTCCTAGACACACACAGCTCTCACATGGCTTTAGGAATACACTGAGGCCATTCTCTTTCTCATAATCTTTCCAACGTTTTATGACTCAGTTGGAATGCAGAGTATGTACAGTCGAGGGGCTGCAAGTGGTGGTTTGTAATGATTGATCAGAGCTATTTGTAAGTGAAAGAAATTCACACCTTTGTTTTGAATTTGTATTACCTACTGTTTTAAGCAACCCTTGTGTCTTTCAGCCTGCAGTGATAGGACTCCCACTGCAAAGTGGAGCCTGTGGAGATGCTGTTTCAAAGCTAATCTGGACAGAGGAATTATTGCACCAGAGATTAATGTGGCCCAAGGAGACTCTAGAGGGCAGTCTTGGAATAGTGAAACAAATTGATAACTTCCCTGTCATGAGAAACCCAGCCATGCACGGTCAGTGCCAAGTGTTTAAAAGCTACGACTGTTAAAAGAAGGTATTTTAACAAAGTCCTTTAATTTAACATGACATATGAATATACTCTGATGTAAGATATTTACAGTAGCATAATGCAATTAAAAAATCCATATATTGTGGTATCACTGAGCAGTATGTCCATGGTGCGTAACAAATGCCTCAGAACCAAAAGTAGCAAATACATTCATGTCTTGAGTTTAGTTGGTTCCTGTGTGACTTGGTCTAGGTGATCCTGCTGTGTCAGGGGGTTGGACTAGATGATCTTTCAAGGTCCCTTCCAATCCCTAATGATTCTATGATTCAAGCCCTAGTAATTTCATGCGATGCCTTTCCATCAGCAGTTTAAAGCTCTACTAGAGTCCATCAGAATTCCTTTGCTTAAAGAGAGTAGGAGAACATCCAATGTACAGTGCAGATGCAAATTTAATGCCAGTTTTTAAAAGATGTGTTTTACTTTATAAGTAATTAATCTTTATACACAAGTTTTGACTATTGTTGGCAGAAATCAAAATTGCGTGCCTTGTAAATTTTTAATTGAGCAATTCTTAGATTAAAAAAATGCATTAGTAACTTCGACTATGTTTAATATTTTAGAAGAAGTTGTTCTGCAAGAAAACAAATCATTGGTAATGAAAAACAATGTGCAGCTTGTAAGTACTTACTGTGCAAACTTTTGGAACATGTAACCTTTGTTTCTTTGTAGGCAAACAATATTGCAGGCTTGTTTTAAGGGAGGGACTTACTTCCTCTGGAAGACTTTAAGCTGTGTCTTTCAAAATATTTAGAAAGGACAAGAGACTCTTTATCCCTATTGTGTAGAGGGGCATTGCTTCCTCTCGTGGCCACAACAGCCATACTGCAAACTAGTCAGAGTGACAGGGCAGGGCTGGCCAAGCGTTGGTAGCTGAGGTGCTACACAAGGAGGATGGAAGGTGCAAAGAGTTGCTAGACAGACAATAAACCAAGCTGCAGTTTCATAAAGTTCAGCTCGTTTGTCCTTAATTCCTGAAGCAATTACAGTTCCTCAAAACCCCTGTCTTCAGGCTTGACAATTTGGAAGAGAAGACATCATACTTCTGCTGATTGTCCAAACAAGACAGACTATTTTGCTCTACTTGTTTCTGCTCATGCTTGAGCTGGACTGCAAATGTATCTGCTTCTCTGGCCACATCTCATGCAAAGGTGATGAGTTGTAGTCTCGAGGCCTCTCTACATGCTGGTTTTGGTAGCCAAAAATATACCTGTATACATTCAAAACACAGTCAGACAAAAAGAAGCCACATGCAAAGAAAATTATCACCTGGCTACAAGCCATTTTTAATCTGGCTAGTAGAGCCTTCAGCCAGTACACTGAGGTTGATTCAGTTCTGCCTCTGTCCCAGGGGGTTCGCACGATATAATGTGCGAGTTTGTCCTTCCTGTTATGGGGTGTCAACCTAGGCTGAAATAAACACATTTGCAGGGCTAGCCAGAGAAATACACGGGAACTTGAAGACAGACACATTGTAGGGATCTCCATGCTAATCCACAGGCAGGCTGCGTTGCCCTACCAGTTACACCAGGTAGGAGGAATTTACTGACCATTTATGACTTCTCTATGGTGTAACTATCTTTTTTTAACTATGTAAATTTATCCTTGGCCTGTGCTCATGCAGTGCGTTAAATTAATAGTAAAAATGATTGGATATGTTGGAAGTCCTGTTCTTGTACTGCTTGTGGGTGTGTCTTTCACCTCTCCCTGAAAGCATCAAGCTATGGGTCCTTTTGGTTCGATATTTGAATTTTCCACAGTTCCTGGTGACCAGTGCTTCTGCTGTTTCACAGGTTCTCTGAAAGTAGAATAATTTCTCATATACATTAAAAAAAAATACATAGGATCATAGGATCGTAGGATGTTAGGGGTTGGAAGGGACCCAAAGAGATCATCGAGTCCAACATAAAAATCCAACCAACAACACTCCAACTTCTGTCACTGCAATCTTCCAAAAAGTCAAGAAGGTGGACCCAGGTAACTATAGATCCATCAGCCTCACCCCCATCCTGGGAAAGGTGATGGAGCAATTTATCCTAGACTCTGTCTCCAGGCACATAAAGGACAGGAGGGTCATTAGGGACTGTCAGGATGGCTTTACAAAGGGGAGGTAATGCTTGACCAACCTGATAGCCTTTTGTGAGGGCATAACCAGGTGGAGAGATGATGGCAGAGCAGTGGATGTGGTCTATCTTGACTTCAGTAAAGCATTTGACACGGTCTCCCACAGCATCCTTGCAGCCAAACTGAGGCAGTGTGGTCTGAACGATCAGGTAGTGAGTCTGGCTGTAGGATAGAAGCCAGAGAGCAGTGGTCAATGGGACAGAGTGTAGATGGAGGCCTGTATCTAGTGGAGTCCCCCAAGGGTCAGTACAGGGACCAGTCCTATTCAATCTAGTCATTAACTACTTGAATGAGGGATTAGGGTGCAAGTTTGCTGATGACACAAAGCTGGGTGGTGTCACCAACACCCCAGCAGCCTGTGCTGCCATTCAGTGGGAACTGGAGAGACTGGAGAGCTGAGCGGGAAGAAATGTAATGAAGTAGAACAAGGGTAAGTGTAGGGTCTGGCATCTGGGCAAGAACAACCTCAGGCACCAGTATGGGTTGGAGACTGAGCTGCTGAAGAGCAGTGTAGGAGAAAGGGACCTGGGTGTCCTGGTGGACAGCAGGATGACCATCATCCAGCAGTGTGCCCTTGTGGCCAAGATGTTGTGCCAACAGAGCCACAAAGGTGGTCATCCTGCTGGCCACTAGGATGCCAGCAGTGTGCCCTTGTGGCCAAGAAGGCCTACAGCATCCTGGGGTGGATCAGAAGTGGCGTGGTTAGCAGACTGAGCGAAGTTCTCCTCCCCCTCTACTCTGCCCTGGTGAGACCACATGTGGAATATTGTGTCCAGTTCTGGGCCCCTCAGTTCAAGAGGGACACAGAGCTGCTGGAGAGAGTCCAGCGCAGAGCAACGAAGCTGATGAAGGGAGTGGAATATCTCCCTTATGAGGAGAGGCTGAGGGAGCTGAGTCTCTTTAGATTGGAGAAGAGGAGACTGAGGGGGTGACCTTATTAATGTTCATAAATACGGAAAGAACAGGTGTCAGGAGGATGGAGCCAGGCTCTTCTCAATGTCAACTAGTGATAGGACAAAGGACAATGGGTGTGAGCTGGAACATAGGAGGTTCTATGTAAATATCAAGAAGGAACTTTTTCACAGTGAGGGTGATGGATCACTGGAACAGACTGCCCAAGGGGGTTGTGGAGTCTCCTTTTCTGGAGACATATAAAACCTGCCTGGATGCGTTCCTGTGTGACTTGGTCCTGCTGTGGCAGGGGGATTGGACTAGATGATCTTTCAAGGTCTCTTCCAATCCCTAATGTTCTATGATTCTATGACTCTCGTTATGTAAGTCTGCACTTTTAAAGAATTTTAAAACAGAGACATTTCCTTCAAAGAATCAAAACGATTCCTTTACAGAAGTGCTGCCTTTATCCACACCAGAGCCCCTTGCTGTACGCTCATTTTGTACAGGGTGTTTGCAAACCACACTATGAATTTTTAACTGGCAGTCTCAGGAAGTAGTACCATGGGAACGTCACAGTTGTGGAAACTCAACTGCAAAAAAATAAAAAATTCAGAAGTTATTTTATTTTCTTTTGTGGTGAACCTGTCAACATAATAAAGTGTTTGCATTTATCATTCTTAGCCCTAAAATATAGACTTAGAAATACAGACTGTTGCTGCCTCTTATAAGCATCCCATAGCTCTTTTCCTGTCACAGGGAGTTCATGTGCCATAAGTAAAATCATCTGGGCTAACAGGGCACAGATGAGAGGCAGGGCAGGGTATGGCAAGAGAGACAAGAGGGGCAGATCCTGAAGCTGGTACCACTGCTGGACATTTCCCCTGGAGGCACAACAGCAGAAGACCAATTGTGTTTCCCCTGGAATTTATTGGGACTTTGTTGCTTCTCAACAGACCAGCTGGTCCTGAGTGAGAAATGGAAAGAGAATACCCGAAGCACCTCACTTCTGTTATGCACAGCCTCGGCTATTAACATGGGCTAAACAAATGGGTCCTTTTAGTCCAGGCCATTTAGGCTGTTGGGCATGCTGAGACCTTGTGCTGTGACAATGAGCCCTGGGCTTCCCCTCCTGAGCAGAATACCTAACAGAGAGCTACAGCTGAAGGGATTCCAGCGTGAATTAAGAGAGGTGTAAATCACTGTCAAATTAACAAGGTTGATGAAGTGATTCAGAAGTTCAGCACTGCTCTCTGAAAGTGTGAAAACACAACAAAGAATACAAATGAAGCCTGCAGGACTCCTCTTCAATGTCATTAATCTTCATACCACACTAAGGCTCTACCCAAGGTGTGTTTACAAAACAGACGTTACTTTTGATCTGCAGAAAACCTCAACTATATTCAGATGTGCTGTTCTCAGAGATGTGTGGGTAAGGGGCATCCGGACCTGAGCAAACGCAGTGTGCTGGACGCAAGAGCGATCACAGGAGTAAAGTTAAGAGACCTCTAGCTGGCTCACCTCTGTGCAAGGGGGACCTTAGCTGGCAAAGGGCTAAGAAGTAATCTTTACGAGTATAAGGGCGCTGTCTCAGATAATGATTAATTGGGAAGGAGTGGCAATTCTTCTATCATGAACATGCTGGAGGATTAGATGTCTTGCTTTTCCCTGTCAGGATGGAAGATTATTCGCGGTTGAAAAGACCTGAGTGCTAGCAAGGTCAGCATTATTACTTTTGTTAATCTTGATGTGGTGCAATGTTTCTTATTTAATGCTTGCTATTTGTATATCTCCACGCTGTGTAAAAAAGAGCTGTTGTCTTAACTTCCAATTACGATGTGTGACTGAGATAATGTGAACGGGACGTCAGGAGTGGGAGTATGGCAGCACTGATGAGTTCTTTCTTCTACTGCTAAGCAGTTGTCATCCTGTTTGCTCTCTAAAATTACTAATTGCCACACTGCAGTCACATAAAAGCCAAATGAAAACACCACCCAAGCACTTACACAATTTTCTTTTGCTGGTACATGCAACAGATGTGTGAGTTAGGGCTCCAGGTATTTTAGGATGCTGAACTCTGTTTTCAAGCACATGTATAGGAAAGAATGTGTGCTGAAAAGTGTGTGTGTGGCTTTAAGCCATGAAGGTGTTGTGTGGAGATGTCCTGACACGGGAACTTGTATTAGAATTTGTATTAGAAATATAGGAGGGGGCCAGCAGGAGTAGGGCAGTGATTGTCCCCCTGTACTCAGCACTGGTACGGCTGCATATGGAATCCTGGGTTCAGTTTTGGGCCTCTCACTGCAAGAAAGGTGTTGAGGTGCTGGAGTGAGTCCAAAGAAGGGTAACAAAGCTGGTGAAGGGCGTAGAGCACAAGTTATGTGAAGAGCAGCTGAGGGAACTGGAGGTGTTTAGCCTGGTGAAAAGGAAGCTCGGAGGAGGAGACATTCATGCTACAACTACTTGAAAGGAGGTTGGAGTGGGGTGACTGTAGGTTAGCTCTCTCTAGTAGTGAGCAGTTGGACTAGAGGAAGTGGGTCAAGTCAGGCCAACGGAGGTTCATATTTTATACTAGGTAGAATTTCTTCACTGAAAAGTTTATCAGACATTTGAACAGGCTGTCCAGGGAGGTGGGGGAGCCACCATGCCTGGAGGTATTGCAAAGACGTACCGATGTAGTGTTGAGGTACAGGGTTTAGTGGTGACCAGGCAGCACTGGAATCGATGGCTGGACTTCATCTTAAATGTCTCTTCTAACTTAACAATTCTGTGGTTCTCTCTCTCATATTAAGCATGTGAAAGAAGCTTTTTGAACCAGCCCAGAAATCAGCCCTGATCACTGTCAAATTAGGAGGGTCCTAACGCACAGTTGTTGTGGATGGAGTTACGCACCTCACTTGAAGAGAGAAGTAACAATGCATTTACTGATATAAAGCAGTGATTTAACAAAGTTTGAGCAGTAAATGTGACTGTTTAAGGAGGCTGGATGACAAGGTGCACTGGAGGGCTTACTGTAAGGAGGGCAGGGTCAGACAAAGCTGTTAATTTACCCTCCCATTTAAAAGACTATATGCACACAGTTAATACAAAATACTACCTTAATCAAGCTTTAACATCTTATGTGCTCTTAGCCATTTACTTAGGAGCTGTTGCGGCAAGGAATCGCTCAACCTCAAGGAGTATCCTTGACAGGCATCCCTGTCCAAAAGGAGATCATGGCGTGCAGCCAGCTGCTGTGCAGGCTTGTTCCTGGGTTGCCCAGTATTTATGGAGGTAAGATGATTGACTCAGTCATATTTACACACCAAACTTGCATCTAAGCCTCTTGCTCAAATTAGCCCTTTGCTATTGTACAGTTACCTGCTTCCCCTGAATTCATATGGAGCAGCATCACACCCAGCGGTGTCATTATTGCATCCTTAGCTCAGAAGTGGAGTGTGGGAGTCAAGGGCCATGCTGATGGGGGTGAAGCACACCCTCACAACATTCACATGCAGCTGTTGGACAGTACGTGAGACACCTGTGGGTACTCCTTGCCATGGTGTCACAGAGGAGCTAGAGCCCTCCAATATGCAGCAATAAGCACTTCAAGCCTAATGACACAAGTTGGAGCACAACCTGTTTGATATTCCATTACATCAAAGAAGGAGTGGCCGATACATTAATGAGGCCAACTATTATAGACAGAAAAATCTTTCCCTTTCTTTTTTCTTTAATTAGTGCCATGGGATCACGATCAGGGAGAACACATGCTTCTTTCTGTTCTAGTCTGGTATCACCAGTACGATCCTACCTCCTTTTAATTCTGAAGCGATTGGTTCACAAGGCAAAATAAAGATAAAATCTACGTTTTCTACATTCTTGTTTGAAATATTTCAGCTGGCAACTAAGATCTTTATAGCTTGTTGGTTTGCTTTTTTGGTTCTGCTCTATTAAAATTATTTGAGATTTTTAGTGCTGCTGCTGCTCTTTTTAGCTTCATTTATGTTACTATCACCCTTTATTGTTATGTTAATATTTGTTGGGATGCTTGGTGTTTCTTCCTTCATTTAACTGCCCTTTGTCACTGTTTTCCAGCATGTTCTTCAAAACACAGTTGAACAGAAGATATAGATGATGTTCAATAATAGCTGCTAGAAATTAATATTTAAGAAAAAGGTGTCTGTGCCAAATACAATCAGAAATTTCCCGCAATTCCACTCCAGGCAGAAAACCTGCAGGATGCTTTGCAGCTGAAGAGGGAAAGATGAGGATAATTTAATTGTTATAAGGAAAAAACTTGTTACAGAACAGGTAAAGCTGACAAAGCTGACAAAAGCATCCCGTGTGCATTTTCTCCTCTGCTCTGGAGAAGTGCTGGCACATCATACAACAGATATTAGAGAGGGAATAGGGATCTGCAGTTACAGAAATCGTTCTGTCGTGCAAACAACAAAAGAACTCTCACCTGTGCCCCACTCCTCCCCGGTGGTTTTCCCACAAGACTGTCTTTCAGCTGCCTTCAGCTCAGCTGCAGGGATTCCAGCCTTGCTGAGAGGTTCACGCAGATGCCACCAGTGCTGAGGGATGCCCTGCACTAGTCCTCTCAAGGACTCCACCACCTCCACCACAGAAGAGTGTTTGGCTCCCAAACCATGCAGGATGGTATTGGTCTGTGGGTGCCTGCCCTGCTAGCTCAGGGGTGAAAGCAGTGGCTCTAAGAGGCTGTAAGGAATGGTGAGAGCAGTCTGTCTGGAGGGGAAAGATCATTTTGCCCTGCGTGCTGTTGCTAGCTGTCCAATTCCAGACTCTGATACCAATCTCAGAGACTTTGTTTTCCAGGCAAAGCAAGGAAAGCACAAGCCAGAGTTCAGCTTCCTTCATTGTGACTAGTGAATTACCCAGCACAAGAGCTGAAGCTGCTACTGGGCCCTCTGCCACACACCCTGATGAGATCCAGGCAAAGCGGCCCAAGCCATTGCTATAGTTCCCTGCTGGCATCCTGTGAAGAGGAGTGTTTGAAGAAGGACTCACTGCTGGCTCTTGGTTCCCCAATGACTCTGTTTGACCAGGTCTGGCTGAAGAGACTTCATGCCTCTCACTTGGAGGTGCTTTCCTAAGTGCTCATCAGTAAATCTCTGGACAATGACTGTGGGTCTTCAGCCCAGGGCAACTCACGTTCTTGATCAAGTCTTCTGGAAACTACATGTTCCTTCTCCCAGGGAGGTGAGCTGTGTTCACTCTGCAGTTAAGTGAGGTGACTGGGTGCCACATATAAGCCCACCTGGATATGTTCCTGTGAGACTTGGTCTAGATGATCCTGCTCTGGCAGGGGGATCGGACTAGATGAACTTTCGAGGTCCCTTCCAATCCCTGATATTCTGTGATATAATTCCTCAGCACGATTTTTCACTGCATAGAGCAGTCATTTCACTACAACGTAGATAGAGTTTGGGGAATGTGACCCATTCAGGACAAAGCTCTACTTTCTGTTTCGATGATCTTTGCTGCTTCCAAGATCTCTAATTGAGTTATCAGGATATTTTGTCATTTGGCCATCTAGCCTTTAACCAAAAGAAAGTGATGGACAGGCTGAACCATGACTATTTTAAGATCATCTCCCCAGTCTCTGCTATAATTACCATCTGTTTCATGACTATCACAGGGTAACAGACATTTCTAAGCTGCACCTTGACTTCTTCAGATCCCGGAAACCTGTTTCTGTCATTAGGTCCACTATGACAACTGAGATAGAAAAGCACCAAAAAAGGTATTTCAAACAAAAGGTAAGGTCTTCACTGTAATGAAGCAGAATATTTTGGTATCAGAAATGAGGGTACATAAAATTCCTAATACTGGATGACTTCAGCAAAAACATTACAGCTAATCCTTTGAGTATTTTTTTCCCAATTTACTATATAGGTTTTGTCTTTGTTTGGGAAGTGGTGGGAATAAGAAGAGAAAATCACTAGTATTTTACCTTCAGTGAAGTGTTGCTGACATGCTTTTTGCTTTGAATGAGTTTTATTTTTCTTGACAGTAGAGTCCTAAAATTTGGGGTCAATCAAGTTTCTGAAGGAAAAGAATTCCACATTAAGAACACTCATCTTTCTCTTTGCTTGAGAAAGGCTTTTAACGCTTCTTGCTGCCAACTATAAAATATGGAGCGAAAGGGTGGGAACATTTAATATACTGGAGCCGAAACGAAAACCTAGACAATGAAGCATGAAATGAAGTATGCTTGATATCACAGAGAAAGAGAATTAACAAATAGGTAAGCAGAGAAAGTATGTAAAAGAACAATCCTTGTGACTGAAAGGACACTAGGATGATTGCATCTTGAGGAGGACCAGACCGAAGGTGGAATGTGTTTACGTAGCCATCAGAACGCTTAGGGATGCATCATAAAAATCTCTCTTCTCCTCTGAAGTATTTTCAAAGAGACACATGACTGGGTTGCATGAAGAACACTTAGTGCTTCGGAGGTGTTATAACACAATTAATTGTGCTGCCCCGTTTGACAGTATTACATACTCGCCTCTTTTGAATGAAGGACACTTCTGTTTCCAGTGACAAGCTTTCTTAAGGAGAAACCACAACCAGAGAAACATAAAGAGTTTCCATAACCTTGTAATCACACATGTCATACACAATGTACTGTTCTCCCTCTTTGTAGCAGAAATGCTCAGAAATAATATAGAGTAGATGCTTCAAATTATGTTTTCTGTGACAGAAGTTAATTCTAAAGTAAGTATTCCCTGAAAGGGAACCAGAGAAAACATTTTTACATGTCTATCATTTGTCCTTAGAGGACACAAAGCAAATATGTTTTTAAAGCTTGACACTGGTATTATTCCGTGTGGCCTCCGGCTATATGCTTTTTCCAGTTTGTAGAATTGAAAGGATAAGAAAACAGCTTTGCATTAAGAGGAACACATTGTACAGGTTAATCATAACCGTGCAGAAGCCAGAATGCTGCCAACAAAATAATGGCGCGGCAGTGCCAGGGGAGTCACCGGGACAACTGTGAGGGAAGCTGTGGGAGAATAACGGCTCCTTTGCATGTGGGGAAGTATTTCAGGCATGTGCTTCTAGATTAATTATTGATGTGGCTGAAACAGAAGTTTTTACTACTGTCGACAATAGCAAATACTCGTAAAAATTTAATTGGCTAAAAGTTAATTTCAGTGTTCCTCAATCATGAAATGCATTAATTGAGAAGAGCCTTTTTTAAGATGTTTAAATTTTAAAAGGAAATAAAGCAGAAAAGCAGAATCAGGCAGGGGAATTCAACAAATGTAAAAATGTTGACAGAAGTGAGAGCCATTTCTTAGTCAATATTGTATCAATTAACCAAGTTAACCTTAGTCCCTGATGAGAACTAAGCAGAAAGGCATAATTTTCTCGTATGTCTGACTCACTCGCATTGTACATTACGTGTGTATAGGAGTGTAGACAAATCAGGCAAACTGAAAGGCAGTGCCACATAGAATGTGGAAGAATGAGTCAAAATAGTGTTTGTAAGGATTTAAAATGTTCTAAATCCATTAAATAATAAATAAATCATAAGCTGTACTGGTGGCAGTTGCTACTTTTGAAGCAGAGTGGCTAGTCTGCTTCCAGCTACAAGCTTTCCTTAGGCTGCCTTGAGACTAACAGAGAACCACTTGCCTGTATTCTAAACAAACAGCATCCCAAGCCATCAGTACAAGTACTTAGGAATTTTAGCTTTAACTAGGGAAAGTATAACTGCAAAAAATTAAGAGCAAGGACCACATTCTTTGACAAGATGTGTGAGAACCAGCTGAGACTGACATAACGGCAACAACAGTCTTTTTAGTTAATACTGGCACTGAGTTTTCAATTCCGCGTGGCTGAGCGGCATAACATAGCCATATGTAAATAACCAAATGGAAAACTGCATTATTATTTGGGGGCAGGGCTTGTTAAAGGTTCTCTTCACTTACTGAGTTTGTACTCTGTGGTGACAGGTTGGACTTGGTGATCTATGAGGTCTCTTCCAACCTTGATAATACTGTGATACTGTGATACTTTTAGTCCTGAACCAGTAACATCTCTGTATCTCTGAGAAGCTGTTGAAGTTTTGAGAGGGGACAATATAAAAGATAACAGCTGGCAATTTTACCACTGGGCCAACAGGACAGCCTTTGGTTCCCTTTGAATCCAGGGACTTGTGGGTAACTCAGGAAAAGCTCATGCATTTGCTCTGCTTGCCAAGGGTCTGAACACAGCAATAAACTCACAGAAAGAGTGGACAAGGCCACTCATTTTCCAGATTTCTCATATAAGAAACTCTGGTGAAGCTTCCTTTGATGCTGGTATGGAAACCACAGAGGACTGTAAGTAAAAGTGTTCACAACACTATGAGATTCTCCCTAAATTCTGTGTTTTCTCTTTCTGAAGAACAGTGAGAGTGAAACATTTTAGTGACTCATTGATGTTGTTGGGTCACTATTTCCTGTAGGTAGCTTCCTCCAACAGGAAAATATGTAAGTCCATTTCATTTCGTTATAGTAATATTGATGGTCATAGATAGAGGATGTTTATTAAAAGTGAACAATTCTGTAATTTTCTTACTTTGTCTGTTAACAGGAAAAGAAAACACATTAGTGGTTGGTAAGGGCCAGGTTTTACATCTGTGATACAATTATTCATACAAACCTTCATTTGGACTCAACAGCACAGGAAATCTTCCTAGGATCATTTCAGCTGTACGGTTTTCATAGATAAGACACCCCCCGCCTCTAATGCTGTGATGGTTTGTGACCAGTGTGGCTACCTAACAGGTGCCCCAAAGCTCCTTCCCTTTGCACCTTATGCAGATTGATTACCTCATTGGGGTAATCTGCAGGTCTCTTCATGTGTAAGAGAGTTTAAGACATGCAAATGATGTAACACACGGCACAAGAGAAATCAATGCACAGTCTTTTGTTTGCATAGTTCCACTAACGTCAATAACACTGTAACTAATTAAGATCAATAATATTACCCATTGAGAATAAATTATGTGCAGTGTGAAGTCTGGATTTTGTAGGAGAAATTTTTCAGCTGTTCTTATGAAAAAGGCTCTGACGCACACAGCCAGTGGCAAAGGTGTCAGGCAGTGTGTGCTCCTGCTTGACTGAAGCTGGATCACTTATTAAAAGTCTTCTAAGGAGCTTATTCGTACAGAAGCTCAAGATTTGGTCTGAAAAGGCTGCTTCATGGGTTAATGTATTCACCTATAAATAAAAGCAGTGACAGCCCTCCTGTCAGGACATGCTGATGGACGGTTCCTTTTTCCACCATTACAGCCTTGTGAATGTGGGAAAATTAATTTAAGTGGTAGTTAATTTCTAATGAATTCCATTCAAGCGGTTAATATGGTCCCTTGATGTTATGGTAACCTTCATGGATCATTGCATTATGTAAATAAATTCTACTTTATGCTGGTTTATTAAAAAAAGAAAGATTGGTGATTCCAGTCAAACCTTCACGTATACAAACACGCCTAAGATTTTGTAAGAAATCACTAAAAATAGACTGTTTGAGAGGAGTACACTTGATGCCCCACAAAGCAGATCATTCATCTTTATAAGACATCTAATTTTTGTATAATTTTGGCAGGATCATCCATTATTTGGAGCTGAGAATATGAAGACTTTTGGAAAGGAAACTCTTCACTCAGAATCACATTACAGATGAAGCCTGAGTGTCCTTGAGGGCCTTTCCAAGCCCTTAGATCAGCTGCTTTGCGCAGGCATGAATCACTGGACAGGCTTCACACATTCCAGCTCCCACCTTGTCTCCTCTTGTGGGAAGAGCGTCCTGACAGGCTGTGCTCTGCAGAGAACATACAGCACATCTTACTCCCCATATTTTCCTGTTTCCTTCAGTGAGGTTTAGATCAGGCTCATTGTATTTTACTGAAATTCTAAAGTTTTCTTTAAAAAAGTGGGCAATATTTACTTCCTAATGTTAATGCATTCCAGTACCCAAGCTCATGTGCCTGTGCCTTCTGAAAGGTTGTGAGGGTTCCTTTTATTGTGTCATAGAAGCTACTGTAGGATATAAACCCCCTTGTGTAGCACAGAGCCCACTGTGGTGGGTACACCGGGTGGCTAAGGAACACCTGCAGAGTTTGACACTCCTGACACCATGTGTTGAAACGAAACTTTCCTTGTCCTCATCAGGAACTGAGCACACCTTAGGTAGTGTTTTAAAGCACATGGCTTTCTCTTGTGGAAATATGACCCCTTGGTCTAAACTTGGGGCAGATGGGACAGGAA
Organism: Rhinopomastus cyanomelas; assembly: GCA_013400115.1. Taxonomy (NCBI): domain Eukaryota; kingdom Metazoa; phylum Chordata; class Aves; order Bucerotiformes; family Rhinopomastidae; genus Rhinopomastus; species Rhinopomastus cyanomelas. Next base: position 249,130 of record VXBP01004231.1, read on the forward strand.
GACAGGAAATAGCCTTGGCACTTATTTCATGTTTCAAATATCTACTCTGCCCTAGTGAGACCACATCTGGAGTATTCTGTCCAGTTCTGGGCCCCTTGGTTCAAGAAGGACATGGAGCTGCTGCAGGGAATCCAGTGTAGAGCAACGAGGATGATGAAGGAAATAGAACACCTCCCTTATAAGGAAAGGCTGAGCGAGGTGAGTCTCTTTAGCTTGGAGAAGAGGAGACTGGGGGGTGACCGCATTAATGTCTACAAAGATGTGAAGGGTGGGTGTCAGGAGGACGGAGCCAGGCTCTTCTCAATGTCATCTAGTAATAGGACGAGAGGCAGTGGGTATAAGCTGGAACACAGGAAGTTCCACATAAATATGAGAAGGAACTTCTTCCCAGTGAGGGTGACAGAGCACTGGAACAGGCTGCCCAGGGTGGTTGTGGAGTCTCCTTCTCTGGAGATGCTTAAAACCTGCCTGGAAATGTTCCTGAGTGACTTGGTCCTCTGCTGTGTCAGGGAGATTGTACTAGACGATCTTCTGAGGTCCCTTCCAAACCCTAAAAATTCTATGAATGTATGATCAAAGACCCCAAAACATGAATTTTAAGGTTGGTAGGGAAGTGACTAAAAGTGAAGTGTTAAGTGAGTGTGCAAAACTCTCAAATATTTATTGGGTAGAGAAGCTGACTGCACGTCCCTTCTGATTTAGCACAAAGAGCAAGATGTTCAAACATGCAGGCAAGGTAGCAACAGGGCACCAACATGAAGGAAAATGGAAATACTGTATAAAAGGTAAAAATCACCGTGAACTGAAGGAAAGTAGGCTACTGGCTACTTTAGAACAAAGACCTGTGAATGCTGGTGTCTCAGGTAAGGATGCTGAGGCATCAGTGTAAGCTGGCCCACGGCAAACTGGCAAAGGCAGTCCTAAAATACCTTGGGTGAAGTGTGTTTCCATGAAATGCAGGGGCACCGTCATCTGTCACAATGGCGAAATCAGAAATGTTTGTGAGGACAGAATTATATAAAATATTTCAGAAAAGATTAACTCAAAAGTTGTGTGGTGTAGCAAATAATGTCTGAGAATGTGTGAGAGGAAATGCTTGTAGGCAGAGGCAATATCTTTTATTAGACAATTGAGACAGTTGGAAAAAAAGCTGTTAAGCTTTGGGCATACATGAGGATGACTTGTATACCCAAAAGCTTTCCTATTTTTTCCTAACTCTATCAGTAATCTAATAAAATATATTACCTCTCCTTACAAATCTTATCTTAGGAATTCAAAAGTTACACAAAAGGGCTATTAGGATGATGAGAGGAGCTGAAAGCCTGCTTCATAAGAAAAGACAAAAATTACTTGTTTAGCTCAGGAAAACAAAGATTGAGGAAGGACATGATAGCTGCTAGAAATAAATATCAAGTGGGTAAATCTCCTAGGAACAGAAGTGCTATTTAACATAACAGATAATGTTGGCATAAGTATAAACAAGTCCTGAATAAATGCAGAGCTGGAGTCAGATGCAGATTAGGAACAGGAGGGAAGTTCTATACTGCCTTTCAGAATGAAAACCAAAAGGCATTTAATTTTCAGTGCAGAATAGAATTTATTTAAATAATGACATTAGGTAGAATAGCAAAGAGTTGGAGTTTATGTACACACACTGCCTTTGTGACTTTTTCAGTGACTGCCATTCTCCCTGGTGAACTGGCCACTGTACTCGGGCAGCACCTTTTCAAGTGTCAGGAGACACTACAACTGCATCAAACTATAACTGCAACTGGGAACTATCATGAAATTTGAATGTCTTTTACTGTGATTTCAGGGCTGTTAGGAGGTGATGGATACCCTGTGTTTTAATTAGTGGTTCAGGAATCATATGGGTCAAACACAGATAAATCAGGGTAATAAAAATCAGCAAAGTAGTAACAATGGTACTGAAGTCACGGGGAAAATTTTACACTGCTCCACACACTGAACCTACTCTAAACCATTTTGATTCATGACATTCGTATGAAGTTGGTACATCTAGCAATCAGACACTGCAGCTAAGCCTGCAGAACAGAAGGCTGGGCAGTGTTAAGCAGAATAAAGACCCTTTACAGAAAGCTGTAGCCATAATTTGATCTTCAGATGAAGGAAGCACAAGATTGGAGAGTGCAAAACTCAGAAGCATTTTAACCACGGTGCTCAGCATCACTAAGGTTGATTCTGCTTATAGCTCTGTGCCTGTGTTTCCAAAAAGAAGTGGGAGGAGGGTACAGATAACAGAAAAAACAAAGGCTAGAAAAAAATACTTTATAGTGAGAAACCTAAGTTGATTAGTTTGATTAGCTTACTAAGAGATGAAACACAGACTGAATTTAGTGACTCTGTACCTTCAGAAGTTAAAAAAAAAGAACTGTAATAGAAAATGCAACAACAAAATTGAACAGTTGCAAATTAAAGAAGCAAGCTCACTTTTTTAACAGTGAAGTGACAGTATTTGGAAACAGACTTGTAGCTGCATGATTAGCTGTTTAGTTATCCACTACGTCATCTCTGGCTGCAACCAGTTTTAGGCTTCATGCCTTTACCTCTTCAGATCGAGCCTTAGGTCACTATTTACTATTTAGTGCATTGTCTCTTAAACACATCAAATAAATTTCTTTTTAGTGACCTTTTTGTGCAATGAGTGACCAGGATGGGGATCAAACACTTTTTCTTCAAACCGATTTGCTATTTAATAGCTAGATGAGCATTCAGAGCTAAACCAAAGTACTTGGCATGCAATCTCCACGCAAGGGTTCTTATCTAAAGCCTGAACTTCCTGTGACAGTGACCTATTTCAGCGATCTCAGTCACTGCCTTTATGCTATTCCCTGCCCATCTCCTTGCTTACTTTAAACCACTAAACGGAATCAATATATTTTTGCACCAAACAACTTAACAATGGACATCTTTTCCCTTTCTGCAAAAGGTGGCACATAAAAGCAGGTGGCTTCTTGAAAAACACTGTTCCCTTTCAACACTGTATTTGCATTTTGGGGCTGGACTAGATGTCCTTTAAAAGTCCCTTCCAGCCCAAAACATTCTCTGAGTCTCTGATTTACAGACAAGATATTTCAAAGTCTGATGCACAAGCTTCCAAGGTGAAATGGTGCATTTTCCACTTCTGGAGGCAGGTTAACTCCAGCAAGTGACAGCTTCATCTCGGGTGCCAATATTCTCCCCACACTCACTTTCATCATTTTTAGATCAGGTTCTATGTCTTCACTGTGATGAAGCTCTTATAAAGATTGCTGCCTCCGCTACGAGTGGGATATGGAGCAATAACTAAACTGCTGCAGTTCATCTCCCAGAGGTATAAAAGTAAAACACCACCACTTACCTAAATAAACCGGGCTGTACTGTTGTGACAGTTCAATAACAGCTTTGTGGGCAGTTCAGGTATTCCTACAGGAAGACAAATTCCATCCTGGAGAGCAGAGGAGTCCTGACAGGTGAGGGCATGGCCCCTCATAGGTGTGGCGCATTAAACCCTCCTGGCGAGTTGGAAGGAACCCAGGCTCTTCGCAGCCTCTAGGGCTAACAAGTTCAGTGCTCCCACAACCCCCAGTTTAAGCTACTGACTGGTACAGATTTCAAACCCCAAGTTAATAATCTGATGAGCCACTATGGAATGAATACAAGTATTTAAATACATAGTGAGACTCACTAAACTGGGACTACTGTAGCTTTAACTGCATCTTAAAGGTAATGGGACAGTTTTCATCAGGGTATATCAAGGTATGTCCACCCTTGCTGGTCCAGAACATGGTGACACTGCAGATAGATTTAAACTACCTTTAGCAATGAAACCTCTCCAATATGAGGTGCATGGAGCTCACTAGAACCACAGAAGGATCTTGGCATTACAGAGAAGCTGAACAGCAGCTGCTACAGGATGTTGCCTCCATTTGCACTGTTGAACTAGTAAGGAGAAGCAGCCTGCTTCTCACTTTTAACTTGTTTATCTGTGACTGCATTACTGCAGAATACTGCTTCCAACTTTTTAAACTTTCCTTTGCCTAGTCACAGCCTCAGGGATATTACAGAAGGGTCGTCTACCTCACCTCTACAAATAAAGGTAAGTTTGCAGTTGTTCATACTTCCCAAAGGCATTAGCGACTGCTTTTCATGCTTGCTCTTTCTTGTGCTTTTGTGTTCTTTTTTGTTTAGTACATGGTATGATAAAATAATCTGAAAAGCAATATGGTGTCTACAGAACCAAAACCCAGCTACTATTTTAACTGAGTCTGGAGACACTGATTTTGGTGGCATCAGAATCTGGAAACACCACCTGCCAGCCAGCTAACTTCAGTGTGCTGTACTCTGATCTGGGCTGACACAGCTGCCCCAGCTTCCTAGGTTAGCTAACCTAGACACAAAACCAGCTTGAAACAAGAAGCTGAAAATGTTAGTGGAGCCCGAGCCTTATTTCAGCTTTCAGCGTATGAATTCTTCCTGTTATTTGGTCCTATTTCCCCTGCTAAACCATTTTACATTCTAGCTGCACTCTCATTCTTCTGCCTTTCATCCTCTGTCCACACAACATCTGTGGAGGGAGGGGGAGAAATAAAAAAGAAAATGCATACAACAGTAGAACTAATACAGACAGGTACTTCTAGTATTCCAGGACTACATTTTTGGCCTGGGTAGGTTAAGTAGCAGTGGTGTACCCTATCCTTTGGGTTCAGCTGCTTAAACACTGAAGGGTATAAACCCTTAGGTACCAACCACCAGGCTGCTGGCTGACATGATTTCAGCTTTTTGCTTTGTTGCTATAAACAAACCTAAGATAAACACACATTACAACCATCTTTGTCACCTTCATCATGTCATGAAATGACAGAAAGCTGTAGAATCTAACTATTTCTAGAACACCTCTGTTCTAGAAATAGAGTGTGGACCAGAAAACAGCATTGAGAAGTGTGAGATGCAGTACTCCAGCTTCACAGATGGAGAAACGGAGACAAGGGTAGAAATACTTTCTCAAGACTATACAGCACGTCAGTGGCAGGTACAATTACAGTTCAGAGCCGTCTCATTTCTAAGCCTGTAATCCTCTTTCCAAAGTCTATTAGCACAACTGAATAGGCTGTTTCAGGGATGACCACAAATGCTTCGTTCTCTTGAGAACTCCACCTCAGATATCACAAGCTGACAGTTCAGATGACAACACATGAATAATTTACAGCTGTACTAAAGATCTGAATTCAAATAACCTCCCATCTTAAGTTTCTGAATAGCAGCAGTACATTCAATGGCTCTAATTGTGCAGTAAGTTTTCTTAACTATAAGTTGTTGAAAAAGGGTGCTGAGTCAGCACTGTGTACCTTTCCAGGCCTAATTTCTTACTGTCCACCAAGTGCCTAGTGAAAAGGATGCAGTTACAAGTTACTGCAATTTTAAAGTTGTGGAGTTATAACCAGGCAGCAAATTTCTTCAAGTCATTACACTGTGCAACATTACAATAGCCTCACACACTGCTCAACCAGTTAGACCTTTTCTAAAGTGGGGACACTCTCTTCACACTACTCTGGCAAACTTATGGCAGTAACTCGATTGTTGCCCATAAGTTTAGCTTGGTACCTCATCTTCAGAACTTGTGATTCCTAGAAAGATCAAATGTTCTTGCCACAGGCATATTCACAAGCACGAACATCTCTGAAGATTGTGGTAATTTGGGCTGACTAATCCACTAACATTTGTGTTCAGCACTGTGCTTGGCTACATAACCTCTGAGGCACTACTGTTCCCAGTCATTCTCCTCACACCTTTACTAGTTGTTCCAAAGGACACAGGAAAACTTGTATTAAAACCAAAAAGACTCACTGATTTATGCAAGTGAGCCTAAAGCTTTGAAGAAACTTAAGGCAAATAAGCCGGAATCTGAAATTACTATTTTGATCTTATTTTTTGTAGCCAGCTTACAAGCTGTACCCAAAAGACAGCAATTATTAGATACTGCATTCTTATTTTGGTTAAGGTTTAGGAAACTCAAATAGTAGGTCCACCAGAAACATGAGATGGGACTTCTCCGAAGGAAGATGAGGCAAAAAACACATCCAAAATCAGATACTGAAACTTTAAAGAAGTTATTACTTTATGCTAGTTAACATACTACTATCAAACCGCACTGTGATCTACACTAAGAGTTATTCGCAATGGTATTCTGAAGCTACACAGGACTGTGTCTGCTGCAACTCAGTATTTTTACCTCACCTATGAGCCAAGACAAGACCTAGAATACAGCCTTTCAGTGTACGAGATCTTAGAGCCCTAGTTTGAAACTACTGCTTTTGTTATCACAGCACTCCACATCAAGGTTGGTTTCTGAAGAAGGATTCACTGTACAGTGTAATAATGAACAATCTGCAGTGTTTGTTATAATTTGCTTTAATTAAAACGCATCTCAGAGTCTGATGATTCAGGTTTGCCCTTATGAACTCAACAGCGAGGGGCTGATTTCAGATTAAAATGTCCTGAAAGTTGGGGCTTCCCATTCCAGTTCTCGGTGTCCGTGCTCTGCAGTCACTGCCAGGCCACTCAGGAACTTCGCCGGTTCCGCGTTCGGCTTCAGCCGGCCAACTGTCTCCCGCACCCGATGCCACTGATGTTCCCAGTCGCAAGCCGCGGGGGGCCGGGGCAGAGGGCGCGATCCCGGCGCAGACCTCGAACCCCATGAGCGAACGCGGGGCTACAGCTTGCGCTGCTTGTGCCGGGGGTTGGTCTTACAGTAGATGTAGAGGCGGCCGCGCCGGCGGACGAAGAAGCAGTCCTTGCACCGCTTGCGCAGCAGCGTCTTCGACTTCAGCCCCGCCACGCCCGCCGGCAGCAGCGACCAAGCGGGAGGCGGCGGCACGGCCAGCAGGCCCCGGGGGGGGGCGGCGCTGCTCCACGGCCACCGCGGAGCCAGAGACGAAAGGGTCGAAAAGGCAGAGAGGGGTGAGCGGCCCAGCGAGCGAAGCGGCGCGGCGGCCCTGGCCAGGAAGCACAGCATGTTCCTCACGGCCCGGGACACCGCAGCTCACAGCCCCTCTGCGACGGAAGGGCTCGGGGCCTCAGCGGGACAAGGCGGGGGCAGCGGCGGCGCCTGCGCGCTGCGGTGTAGGGGGCGGGGCTCAAGATGGCGGCGCCCTGGGCGACCTTCCGCTGTCTTCTGCCGCTGGGCCGGGGGGTGGCTGCTGCAGCTTCTGTGCGGGCTTACGGCGTGCGGGCCGCCGGCACTGGCGAGCTGATCACACACACGGGGCAGGTGAGCCGGGGGCTGCGGCCGGAGTGGGGTGACGGCCCGCGGAGGACGTCTCCGGCCCGCGGCTGCTGCTGTGCCAGTGCCCTGCGGGTGAACGTTGCCGCTATCGGGAGGTCCCGCACTCGGTGCTCGCGCTCTGTACCGAGCAATAGATGGGGTTCGCCTGGAGAGGCCCCGCAGAGAGGGTCCCGCCGCGGTTAATTGACTGGAACGCAGGTAGACAGGAAACTCGAGTTTCCCAGTTTGGTTAACGTTCCAGAGGGCGGTATGGGATCGGGAACAGCACGGTAAGTGGTGAATCGCGTAACCGTTCTGTGGTCAGAGCCACGGATTCTCTTCGCGGGATTTCAGCGGCCCCCCACCCATACTCTTCTGCTTTCTAACCTAACATTTCTTTTCCTGCCCAGAGGAAGGGGCTTTTTGTGTGCAGTACACACCTGAAGAACGTGGCAGTGCTTGAGACTGAGGAGACACTTCCAGCTGTTCACTCTTTATTAGCGCTGTAACCTGGGTGGCTTTTATTTAAGGTTATTGCTCCTTCAATAAGATTGTGTTTTATGCTGCAGGTGTATGACGAGAAGGATTATAGAAGAGTTAGATTTGTTGGACGGCAGAAGGAGGTAACTTGTTCTACCTTTACTCATGGGAGAGAGGAGTGATTTTGGAGATTTTTTTTATACCTGATATTGATGTCCCTAACTTGGTTTTACTATAAAAACAAAAACCCAAACAACAAAAACTTGAAAGCCACAACCAAATACAAATGAACAAACAAAACTGAACTGTTTAGAGTTGTGATATATTTTTTCTCTGCAGTGAAAAGTCTCTTTTAGGGTAGCTCATAGTAGCTCCTGTGTACCTCCTCAGTAAATCTGGAAAATTCAAGACTAGCTCTATACCTATTAAGTAGTGTCATTTAGGCTGTGGAAGCTGTAGCTATTTAAGCATCTTAAAACAAGATGTGGTTTAAGTATGTGCTTTAAGAAAATTTTAAGTATGTTTTTAATTTTTTTTATGAAAATCACATAATTAAAGGCTTTGCTGAATTGTGGAACTCTGCACTTGTAAATGCATTGAAGCTTAATTTGCCTCTGTGTAGTTAAAATCTTGATCTAAGCTGCATAGGAGGTTCTAACGAGGACATTTAATTTCTAGAGGTTGGAAAGTATTTGCTGAAACATGTGATTATATGTGTAAAACTAAAATTTAGACTATTCTGAAAAAATGAAGCCCTAAAAGCAACATGTAGTAACGCTACCATCAGCTGAATGTAGTACTGTGAGTTGACTTCATGGGCCTGTTGCTGCTGCTTATAAGTAGAGTAGGTATGTGAAATTGTATGTCCATTAGCACGATATTCTCTAATGATCTATCAGCACAGTCCCCCAAGGAATCTGCTCTCCCTAGGAAGAGAAATTAGGATTGTTTCAACTGGCTTGTATTCTTCCAAGTATCCAATTAGTGCTGATGCGGTGTATGTGTAGTAGAGATCTACAGTGATGTAGGTTTTCCATGCAGTTGAACTAATTATGCTGCTTTCTGGGGTTTCCTATTGATTTTATCTCTCTGTATCACAGGTACAATTGAACTTATACTGTGACAAAACCAAGAATTGCTTGTGGGAAATAGTTATATTAAAATGTCACTTAAAATGCTGAAGTAGTTTAGTTCTTGGCAAATAGTGGCAAAGAAAGTTTCCCCCAAATGCAGTGCCTGTAGCTGCACGTAGCACTTCCTTGAGCCTCGTTCTCCATGAGATGCTGGTTCCTCTGATGTGTCTTTGCCAGTGGCTGATTTTGGACTCATTTTCTGTGTGGTGAGCAGCACCTAGGGTTTTCAGCTGGGCCTAGTTTCTCCTTTTTCAGCAAAACTGAGCTTTAATTGTGCCAATTAGGTTTAATGCTAGCTTTTAGTTGTCAAGTTGGAAAACAATTTCTGTTTTAAATGCTGAAATGACCCTCACCTGCATTTATTCATGGGCATTCTCTCTAGGAGCTTTGCTATTGGCCACAGAGATACTCCAGTGTATTTCAGCTGCTAGTATTAGGATTTTACAGCTGTATCTGTAGTCCAAACATCTTGTTTCTGCAGCTAAGCTAGCCTGCAGAGTTGGTGACTGGACATTTTTGGTTGCTGCTGCTTTTAGTTTTCAGAATGCTCTGGGTAGTCAAGCCTGGTTTGGGATCGGCCCAGTCCAGACTCTTGTCTGAAGACACTGCCTCTGAACACAAGTGCCCTCAGTGAGGACATTTGGGCTCTTGCCTGGGTGCTGCAAGTGGTCTCTCTAGCAAGGGAGCACAACCTGGAGTACGTGGCTGTTGTCCCCTGGGGTCGTGCCAGTCCGCATGTTTTAGCTAAAGCCTTTGTACTGTGTGGTGAAGGTACAGAACCAGGGGGTTTCTGCTGTCTGGCAGGGGCCTAAAAAGCAACTGAGAAAACTGAACACATCAGCTGTTAAACAGCTGATGTTATGCAGCTGTCTGGTCTGATTGCAGGGTCCTCCTTCCCTAGGATGCCCAGGGTGCCACAGCACCTATTTCGCCACCACTGTTTCCAGTTCAGCTCTAATCTTTATGTTGCGTTGGTTAAGAAGCTGAAGCCATGAGGGAAACAGACCTGTGAGTTGGTCTGGTTTAAGCACAACCTCCTGCTTTCCCTCTGGATCTTTGGACCTGAGTCTGTTCCAAGTTTGGTTTTATCTCTGAGCTTCCCAGACCACGTACTGGCACAAAAAAGCAGCAATGGTGCTGTCAAAATTGGCACTGTGGCCAGGAAAAAAGTAATCACTCATTGAATTATGGATTGGGCAAGGAGTATTTGGGTGTGCTCAGAGAAACTCACTCTTCCCACTAAAGGTTGCTGTGCTGGATTATATGAAAGTGTGATTGTAATTCTTAAAAATTCCTGTAATGGACACTTAGCTGTGCTATCCTTTTTCCTAAGAATCTCATCTTCATTCAAATACCGGCATGTTTGTGGAGCTTATCCACACTGTGGGAGAAGGAGCTGCTTTGAGTGTGCATATTATTTTATATTTGAAACAATTGACCCCTCCTGGAGGGGGTCCTTACTGGTCCAACCATTATTTTTGGGTTTATCAGCAGTGAGCCTTTTTGAATTGTATCATGTATTTGCTGAAGCACAGTGTAGAGGCAGTGTCACTTACATATCTTCTGTTCTTGGCTGCTTGTTCCTGCTCACCTTTTTGCTGAATGCACTCAGATCACACTGTGAACCTGAGCACTGATGTGGCCTATGTATCAGGGGATGGAATTACATCTGTGGAGTTTAGTTTGCTTAGTTCACTGATCTGGCTTATAGCAGTGTCTATGAGTTGTTGGAGAAGGTGGGAGGAAACATGCAGGACCTTCTGAAGATGCTGTAGTGGAATTGTCTGGAGATGTGGTAACTAGCAAGTGCTTTCTGTCTGAGTGGGGGCAGTAACTGAAAGCTCTTTTTTATCTTCTAGGTGAACAAGAATTTTGCGATTGATTTGATAGCACAGCAGCCTGTGAATGAAGTTGAAAGCAGGGTGATATCATGTGATGGTAGTGGTGGAGCTTTGGGACACCCTAAAGTATACATAAACCTGGTAAAGTCTTTTGATCTGTGCATTTTGCCTGTCAGTTATTGTTTGTAAGGTGATTTACATTTTGTCAGGTTAGTTTAACAAAGTAAAAGGATTAATCACCCAAGAGATTAGTTGTATTTGGTACCTAATATAAAAGTAAGTTTTCTACTCCAAAGAGCTAAAAGGCTTCCATTTGAGTTTCCTAGGCATTTCTTGCTCTTTACTTTGATTTTCTTGTTGATGGGACAATCTCTTTTTCAAAAAAGATCAACAAAACTACTATAATATGAGCAAACAGTGCCTTGTGTGTGAAAAACAATATATGCTTGCTTTGTTTTGAGAGACTTGCTCTAATAATTTAAGTGCCACCATATAGTTTTAGGATACGTTTACATTATTCTTTATATTCTTAAGAATATTCTGTTTCTTTTGAATCCCGCACGTTCCAAAAAAACCCCAACCAACCTCCAAGACTTAGCTCTTTCAGTCTTTGGGAGTCTTGGCAGTTCTGAAGATCCAGAGTTTCCAATGATGAATAAATGTTTTATGTTCTTATTTACATCACAATAGTGATAGTTTCCAGTGTATTCTTACTCCAGACACTAAGAATATTGAGGCTGCTGTTAGGTGCTGTTCTCAGGCAGACCCTGACTGCAAATGTCTTAAGGTCTTTGCTTGCTCACTTAAACTCTGATGTTGGCTTAATACCCAAAGAATGGTGGGGGAGAGCTGAGGTCCTTTAGTGTCGGTGTTATTGCAGCTAACTATAATCCCAGACGTTTCTGTTCTGAACAGAGTAACAATATGACTAATTTTACATTATTCATAGTCAAATACTTAGAGGCCCTAGTTCGTAAAATTTAGGAAGCTTGTGTTCTTCAGTTGTGGTGTTCTGCACTCATAATCCTGTATTAAGGAAGGGAAACAGTTGAGTTTGTCTCAGGACTGCCAGTAGTCATGTTACAGAGTAACACAAGATCCCTCAGCATTTTATGTAGCCGTCTTGTGTTCTGTGGTCTTGAGGAGGACTACAACAACAATTCAGTCAGTCGCACTTCTGAATTTTTAAATATACATATATGTGTCTCTTTTGGAGAGAAGAGTAACATTTTATGCAGCAGGAACTACTACTTTTCTGTAAAATGTTTTCTTCAGAATCTCTCCCAGAGTCCTGCTTTCTTCCTGTAACTAACTCTGTCAGTCTTGTATCTAGGCATGAATTTTGGTTGGTAATACAACTTGGAAATGTCAAATCCTATTCTTTGTTAAAATAATTATGAAATGGTCTTTCCAGAACAGATATAACTGATATGACTTACGTTATTCAGCTCCGTAAGAGGTTCCTTTAGTGCAGAAGAGCGATCACTTAACTTGGTTTTTAAGTTACATTGTTGAGATTAGCCTGGTAGATAAAAAGGTAGCAGAAGGGAAGCTGCATAGGGTACAGAAACCAAGCATGAACCTCATAGTATCATTGTTATTTCCAGTGATTCAAATATGCTTAAGCTGTGTATTTCAGCTATCTTGGTCTGTTTCAAGATGACACATAGAAATTATAAATTTTCATTTATTTATAAAAGTCTCATAAAGTGAAAACTAGCAGCTGTGATGTTTTTATACTTTTGCAGGACAAAGATACAAAGACCGGAACGTGTGGCTACTGTGGGCTTCAGTTTAAACAGAAACATCACTGAAAGGCTACCCCTCCGTGCCTGTCCAAAAATTAACATTTAACTCTAAATAAACAATATATTTAGGCTGCTAAGACTAGTGTTTGTATTTGTGTTAACTATGGAAAGTCCACTGTGCACCTCTGTAAAGCCCAGCTGGTCAAGTGTGAGAGCTGATCAGTGTTTGCTGGAGAACTGCTGGAGGTGGCACGTGCGAGAGGTGGGGATGTGAGCACTTGTCCTCCAGCTGAGAGAATTGGAGTGTGTGCATCTGATTGTGCTTGAGCTTCAGAGCCTTGAAAATTCCTTAGGAACTAGATCTTGTCCGACTCAGAAGAGGGATTGCTCCACTACACAGTGTCTTCTGCTCCTTTAATATGGGCAATCTGACAATAAGGGCATCCACCTGCATGTAACCTAGGCAGCGTGTGAGGCTGGTTGTCAGATACCTTCTTCCTTGGTTTCACATATGTAAAGCATTCAATTCTGTAAGCTTGACTCTCAGCCATGGGGTGTGTCTGGAGGAAGAGGGTCTGAGAATTTAAACCTGTTATCATGGAGTGATTTTTTTTTTTTTTGTTTTTTTTCCCCCCAAATGTTTCTGGTTGAGTGTGGTCCCAGACATTCATTCCTGCTTGGCCATAGATTAGCAGGATACATTTCTAAATCTGGTGTTTATATCACTTTAGTTAAATTGATGTGGTGGTGTCAAGCTGAACCAAATTATGTGGGCTGCTTGCTTTTGTTAATTAATCAATTAGGTTCTGGGCTCCTCAATTCAAGAGGGATGTGGAGCTGGTGGAGATTGTCCAGCATGGAGCAACAAGGATGATGAAGAAAGTGGACCACCTCCCTTACAAGGAGAGACTGAGGGAGCTGGGTCTGTTTAGCTTGGAGAACAGGAGACTGAGGGGTGACCTCATTAATGTCTACAAATATTTGATTGGTGGGTGTCAGGAGGATGGAGCCAGGCTCTTCTCAATGTCATCTTGTGATAGGACGAGGGGCAGTGAGTGTAGGCTGGAACATAGAAGGTTCCATATGATTGTGAGAAGGAACTTGCTCCCAGTGAGAGTGACAGAGCCCTGGAACAGGCTGCCCAGGGTGATTGTGGAGTCTCCTTCACTGCAGATGTTTAAGACCTGCCTGGATGTGTTCCTGTGTGACTTGGTCTAGGTGATCCTGCTGTTGCAGGTGGATTGGACTAGATGATCTTTTGAGGTCACTTCCAATCCCTAATGTTTCTATGATTCTATGAGCTTGCACCAGCACATCTGGACTTAAAGCTAAGTCTGAAGTGTTCTGTCTGTGGTAGTTGTGTTTGGAGATATACATATACATCCACTCTTTTTTCATTCATTCTACCTGTAAGAGCTTTACATCCCTTTTATCTTCCTCTTTCCTCCTCTGTCCGTCTCTCTTTGTCTTTTCCACTGATGCTGGTTTCAGTGGTCATTGGACAGTCCTTCAACTCACTCTTTCTAATGACCTAGATTTAGGGAGTAATAATGTAAATTCAGTTTGGTCAACTGAGCACTGACTTTTTTATAAGCCCAGAGCCTGGCTTAGGCTGGATGATGGCTGTCATGGGTGCAGCTTCCTATCACAGTATCACAGTATTACCAAGGTTGGAAGAGACCTCATAGATCATCAAGTCCAACCTGTCACCACAGAGCTCAAGGCTAGACCATGGCACCAAGTGCCATGTCCAATCCTGCCTTGAACAGCTCCAGAGTTGGCGACTCCACCACCTCCCTGGGCAGGCCGTTCCAGTGGCCAATGACTCTCTCAGTGAAGAAAATGTTGGTGCAGTGTGCAAGTTGAAGAAGACCTAAGAGAAGTTGCAATTAGAGTAGCACCTGAGCATATGCAGAAGTCGTAAATGATCCTTTCATAAAACCAAATAACTTGCATTCAGCCTACGTGACCTTATGCAAATGATCTATCAACTGAGCACAAGTGGTCTTCTGGTAAGTCCATATCATGTTCTAAATATAAAATAATTTCCTGACCTTGTAATGTCTGTTTTCAAGCATAAATCCAGTAGCTTTTTAGTTTGGCACACTACCAGTTTGTAGAGCATCTTGGCTGGCACAGTCCTGTCATGGTGAGATTATCTCTGCAGAGACCTGAAACAAGTAATTGTATGTGGTCCTTGAGCCTTTGATTTTCTCATGAATAATATATCTGCTTGTATCACTGCTGCTCATAATAAATTAACAGTGTTTAAATTGGCACAGAATCTGCCAAGGACGCAGACAAATCCCATCCCACTGGTCTCAACTATGGAATACTGTTCTTGGATAGTGTCCCTGAAGTACTTGTGATATGTGAAGCTGTTGACACGAGTGAAACAAAGAGTGTCTCTGTTCTGGTGATCTTCATAGGAGAACTTCAGTTTGCTCTTTAAAATCTCTTGCGTGTTTGTACGTCTAGTGGGAAATGGTTGTTTGTATGAAACCTTGCACTTCGAGTCATGCTGCGCATGTATTTGTGGCCAGCCTTGGTCTGCAGGAAACAGAAGTGAGGGAAGGTGGAAACCTTCACTGTGGTGGAAAAAAGCAGATATACGTGAAAAGGGGTCTGTGAAGACAGACTGCAGCACAGGAACATGAAAATGAGAATAAAACGTCAGTGTCGATTCAGCGTTACAGTGCTCAGGCAACAAATGGAGACTAGAAAACAATATGGAATAAAGCTTTCACATTTGCATGCTGCCAGACACTGCTTTGTTCTTCGTAGGTAACTCATCGCCGGCTGGATCTGCAGTCTCTGATGACCTGGGTACAAAGCACAGTTTATTATGTGTGACTGGAAATATGAAGTAATTACATTGTGTAGCTTCTTGTAACAACTGTGCCTTGCTTTTACCTACTGAAACCAGATAAGTGCTTTTCTTTTTCCTGCCACTTATATTAAACTTTTCCTGGTGAAAATACGTATTTAATGTAAAATATGTATTTAAACTTCCAAAACAAATGATGACCATCTGTCCATACTACTGTGTTACTTGGTAGCTCTTTGTTTTCTGATTAGAAAGTGTTTAAAGTGAATTTACAACGCTAGTTCTTTTTTGTTCAGAAGAGCAGAACTGGCACTGTGTCGTAACATACAAGTGCAGGTTTTTAAAAACTTTCAGCCATATCGTTAGATCTGGTCGTGCTCTGGAGGTTGATCTTGTAGCAGAGCTCTCCAAATCAGCAAACTGTGTTTCCTATCCTCCTCACTCTCTGGCCTGTCACTAATTTTACACTGCAATTGTTGGTGAAGAGAAGGAGAAAATAGATAACGTGTTGTTTTTCTCTGCTCTCAATGGTCTGCAGTTGGTAGCAGGGCTATGACCTCTTACCTGGATAAATTTAGTGGGTTACCTTAAATTCCAAAGTGCTCTTTGGAAGCTTTACCCTTCTGTGAAATGTAAAACCTGGTTCTGGTTTGCAAATGTAGCAAAAAGACTCAACTGGTGACACAAAATGTTACTTTTAGGGTTATAATTCCTTTCTTTTTTTTTTCCTAAATAACCTCAAAGCTCAGTAGCCATCACAAAATGAAGTGTGTATTAGGAGTTGTTGCAAAAAGAGTAGTGTGGAACAGAAAAGAGTGAAGCTTCTGCCAAAACTAATTTTCTACCCACACCTTGTCTTTTCCAAACAATTCTGGCCCTCCTATTTAAAAACAAAAAAAGGGAAAAAAGCTTAGAAAAAAGAAAGCAAAGTAAGGGTTTCTTTAGAAGAAAAAACAGGTCAAGTAGTTTGGGATCTGTGTCTATCAAGAGCTTTTATAGAACTTACAAAATCCTAAGTGGTAGGGAAATGGTGGATTGACTGTTCTGCAGGTCTAGTTATAGATATCGTTGTCTTTTACAAATAGGCTGATTCTTTGGGGAGTATTTAGTCAGGTTTAAAATTACAGTTTTAGCAAAAAAACACCCAACCAAAACATTGGGGATGCTGCGTAGCATTGCCTTGGCTTAGAGTGAGGACTACAGGAGGCCACATGGATTAAAAAGTTATGCCCATATTCAGAGAATGACTCGTAGACCCATAAAATTAATATTTATGTTGTAAAAGGCCAAGGGAAAACTAAAAATAGAAGGGAAACATGACCAGCAGTGAGCATAGCTAAGGCTGGTAAGAAACACTGGATTACTTTAGAGTCAGAAGGTGTTTTAACTTTCTGTGTATTGTGCAGTGTATTGGCCTAACGTGAAAGCCATGTGGTGAAGTGTTGTGCTGTAGAAAGATAGGGAAGTTAAATGCTGTATTTGTTTTATTGTGTAATTACATAATAGGATGTCTATGGAATAATTTCAGTAACAGGCATTGAAGGACTTGCTCTTTAGTAGAAAAAAATCTGGACTTTTAAACATTGATGCACCCAGGTAATTGGTTTCAATAGGACGGTCCACGGCGCTTCCCGGACCGTTAATGTTGCTTTTTCAGAAGCTTTGAAGTACTGGCGAAGGAGCACAAAACAGGCTAACATGCCAGCATCCAAGGAGGGTAAAAGGCATGACCTGGATAATTATGTGTCTGTCAGCTTGACATCAGTACTGGGCAAAATAATAAGGAGCATAATTAATAATGAATTAAAGGAGTGTTGTATAATTAGCGCAAATCAACATGAGTTATAGGAAAAGCAGACCATATCAAGCCAGCATGAGGTATTTTTGATGAAATTAGGAAGTAGTGGTTAATAAAGCTGAAAACGTTAATGTAGTATCCTCTGGTTTTTGTAGGGATTAGACTTGGGCCATATTTTGATCCAGAAACGAAGGTCTGTGTAATCAACCAGCACCACTTCACATGTTTTGCAGTGTATTAAAGGGTAGTCAATCCTGAGGTGTGAAAAGTGTTGAATGATTCACTGCTGGAAGAATGCATTCCTCCTGCACACCCTTTCTCAGTCCGTGATGCTTAGTTTCTTATCACTGTCCTAAAAAGCAAGTAATACTTATCACTGGTTTGCTGAGAGCTGTAAGGTTGAAGTGTTGTGAAGAGGAGGATTCGTCAGTGGTACTATTCACTCACATTTATCCAGCCAAAGTTGGCACAAAGCTGAAGGTGCTCCAACGCTATGAACTGTGCAAGCAAAATAAAATGTCCATATTTACTCTAAAAATGTATTTCTGTGAGGTGATAACTGTCACAGAGTTGGGATTTACCCTGTGTGAATAGCAGCCTTAATATCTCCTGGTAACAGGAAACGTTGACTGTGAACTTTGATTGGGGGAGTTTGGTGATCATCAGATCACTGTGAGTTTCCAGTTCCCTTGTGTCTTAAGTAACTGCTATGAACTTTGGAGCAATAAATAGAACTGTAGGCATATCATTCTGAATTCTGCATGAATGCATTTGCTGCTCAAATGCTGTGTCCAGTTGGAGCTCTGTGTTCATTAGGTAATATGGCTAAATTAGAGAAAGTTCACAGAAAACTATGACACTAATTACAGGAGGAGAAAATGTGTTGTGTAATGAAAGATCTGACAAGCTGCATCTTTGAACTTCCTTATAAATGAGGTTAAGGGATGACTTGATCAGGGTCTGCCAGTACAAATGCAGGGAACAAAACCTTTATAATGGGGTCTTTAGTCTGCCTAAAAAGGATAAGACCTCGTTGCTGCCTAAAAAGGGTAATACTTAGTGGCTGGAAGCTATAGACCAGCAGATCTGACCAGGGGAAAGAACTTCACAGCAGGAGTGATTTACCAAGGACTGCAGTAGGTTCTGCAGTGCTCCTGACACTGTTTTGAAGGCTGTTACATTCTAAAAAGTGCATTAATTAAAACAATGCTGGAATCTGGAAATCATGAGACAGCTGTAGGTAGGTCATTGCAGTGGTCCATCCTCCATCTGTAGAAATGAAATCTCTGTCAGGCCAGAGACACTGTTTCTGTTGGACAGTGGTGCATTAAAAATGTTTTTTTCTGAGCTTGTTCTGAATGTGGCACAAAAAGGAGTTAAACTTTGTTTTCTTACAAAAATGTTCAGTAGTCTGAGTGATGGGGACGTGAGCTCTGCTGCTGCAGAAGTCTCGCTGGCTTTGTAGCAATGTGGGAAAAGACCAAACCTCAAATTCTGATGTTTATGACGATGAGGAGTGGTCAGCATCAGCTTGGTGCCTAAGAAAGTCAGAAAAACTGCAACAAAAACAAGTTGGTGCTTTCAGAACATGGACCATTTAGAGGTATCCATTCTGACTTTCTTAGTTAAGGGAGCATATGTGACACCAGTACTACCTCGGGGGATGAAAAAGAATTGATACCAATCAAAGTTAAGTCCTGGTCTCCAAAGGTTGTTTTTTTGTCAGTATTGCTTGGTGATGTTTTTGTACTAGATTCTGGAATGTACTTTTTAAAGGTTTGCTCACCCTGTCAAGTGCCACTCTGGGTTGCAGTGGCTTCGCAGGTTCTACTTGGCTTTGACGAAGCAACTGGCACTCAACACCTCCTATGTTGGATAGTAGCATCTTCCTCCAGAGCAGCCACAGAGTGAAGTGTTGCCTGTTGGATCATGAAATGTCTCACGTTTGTGACAGTTAGCACAAATCAGAAGTCATCGTATTGAGGCTTTCTGGGGAGCCTAAGTCAATATTAGGGAAACCTGTACACATCAATGAAGTAATTATCTTGATAAAACCAATTGAAAATATTTTTAAAGTATATTAAAAGAAAACAACCCCACAAAAAGAGCCCCCTCTAAACTCCAAACACTAATCTTTGATAATGGTCTGCAATGAAGAGATAACAGTACTGGAAGTATTCAAAAAAGAAACTATTTAGTAAGTGATGTTCTGTGATTGAAGCCATCTGATACTGGTGTTAAACGACAGTACAATGTGTCCCATTCCATACAGTAAATGGCAAGAATGATTCTCCCAGTAAAGACTTTTAGACTTGTGGGACTGGATAACGTTGACAGCAAATAGCTGAAGAGCTTTTGTTGTCACTGACAGATCCAACTCCTTGAACACAGGTAATTCATCAGAGAATGTGAGGAAGTGGATGTGGTTGTGTTTAAAGATGCCATTGGTGGTTGCTGCTTATTCTTGTTTCCTGCTCCACTAAAAGAAAGTGATTATTATCTGTCATTTAACTTCCGTGAAGGTTTTGAAACTGTGTCCTGCACCCTTTGTTTTCTTTAGCTAAAGTGCAGAGAATGCTGGTGATTCAAAAGTTAGCAATTTTTCAGCACCTTAAAATATGATTAGCTACACTGACTGTACAAACTTAGCATTAAGCATGTTGCTGCCGCAGGCACAAACACAACAGCAGCAGGAGACTCCACTTTATACACAAGGGAACGTGTCCACCACCTGGAGTGACATGGTGCTGGAAGCTCATGCAGACTTGGCTGTCTGCTCTGCCCTCTAGGTCCTCACTTGCTGCAGTTCCTATGTTACAGGGGTTTTTTTTCTGTATGTTGGCTCTTGCATTCCTGGCCTCGTGACCTCATGCAATGAGATTTCATTGTGCACAGCTGAGTGGTTCAGGTACTTGCAAAGTGATTTATCTCTGTCTTTTTGTACTGCTTTGCAAACATTGGCATACTCAGAAATGGTTTTGTATTTATTTCTAATTTTGTTTGGTGTCAGGCCTCACCTCATGAGAAGCATCTTTGTTTGACAAGGATTCCCTTATTTGAAACAACTTTCTGAATCTGCCACCCAGATTTCCATCATTTCAAAACAGAAACCTAACAATAGTGTAATGCTTTCCCTAATTTACTCAAAACACTTACTGGCCTCCCATGTTTCACCATATGGATTTTATTTTTTTTCTCCTGTGTTCTTGTTTTGATTGATTTTATGTAGAATACTTTCTGTATTTCCAATTTGCTACTGTAAAAAATCTCTTATTTCAGTTCTTTTGTTATCTTGTGTGCATTGATAGCTTCCGTGGTTATTTGGATAAGAGTCTGCTTCAATAGGAATAGCAGATCGTAGCTGCTAAAGCTTGTAGCTGACTGGAAAGTGCTGAATATTTCAAAATAATAGTGTGTTTTGTGTTTGGCTTTTTTTGTTAGAAAATATTGATATGTCTGTGTTTGCATGTGGAGGAAGGCATACGCAAGTCAGGAATCGCATGTGTGCTTAGCTTTAAATTAAAGACAAGCAAAACCCCTCCTTTTCTGGCTTGTGACTGAGTTTTCCTGTTCTCGACTTCTGTCTGAATACTTGGAAAATACATTGCCAAGCAGAAGTATTTTGGGAAAAAAAATTTCGGTGCATTGGACTAGATGATCTTTTGAGGTCCCTTCCAATCCCTAATGATGCTGTGAAAAATTAGCCCAAATCCATTTAGATACTTTTTCAGCCTCTCCTGCATATTTTAAGAGGGTTTTCCCAACAGTTCTAGTAACACTTTTGTTTGTTGTTTAATGAACAAAAAAATGCAAAGATCATCAGGCATTTGAAACAGGCTGCCCAGAGTAGTCCTGGAATTATCACTCCTGGATGTGTTTAGAAGTGGAGTAGTTCTGGAGCTTAGAGGTGTGGTTCGTTTAGTGGTGGGCCTGGCAGAGTTAGGTAGGTGGGCTTGATCTTGAAGGACTTTTCCAGCCTAAATGATTATATAATTCAGTGGTTTGCTTCTTGTTGCTGTTAACTTTGTTTGATAAAGCTGACTTCCTCCTTTGAAGTTGTTGTTAAGAACTGTGTAACTTGCTGTATTGCTGTTGGAACAGTAAAAAATACTTGGAAATAAAATGTGTGAATTAAGAGATTCAGTCCGCTATGCTGTTCCCTTTCAAGTCATAGAGGAAGAAGCATGTTGAACTTGCTGTCTTGAAACTGCTTGTGCTTGATCCAGGTCAGTATTATGAATTCCTGATGACCAGTGTTGTCATAATCTATCAAATGTTTTCTTTCAGAAGGGAAACAAACCTTCATACTGCTGCTCACATTCTTATGTTGCTAGAACAGATCATCTCTCTAGCCAAAGACAATTTAATATCAGGCAGCTGATTTGTGTTTTAGGGAGTTTCTAATTCATTCCCCTATTTATAGGTTTTGAATACCACCCTCTCTATTAATTATTCATGTAACCTGCTAAAAATCTATCTTTGGAAGCTGAAGAGAAGCTAAATCCAGCACAATGTGACTACTACTTTTTTCTGCACCTCTGTGTATCACAGATTCCACTGCTCGCTCACTTCCCTTTGGTCCATTCCATCAGTTATCTGTCTGCAGGTAATGTGCTGTGGTTTACCTGTAACCTCTCATTGATATGGAGGAACCTAGAGGTCTGGGAGCTTGTGCTGGGGGCCTCTACTCTGGGTGAGAGAGCAGCGCACTCGTGGAGCCAGTCCTGCGGTGAAACTAGCACCTTCTAAGATGCTAAGGAGTCTTGGCTGTCTCAGGAGTGAATGGGGCCAGGCTGAGCTGGGATGAGACATGACTAAAACTGCTGCATCTTCAAGTGCACCAAAGGTGGAGCGTGTTGACTACAAGTCACCTGACAAGAAAACTTGTAACCACACTGAACTCTCCTGTTAGGGCAACAGGCAGCACGGTGACAACCACTCTCTCTGTGGGACACTGCTCAAGCTTACTACTCATTTCTGATGCCTGTAATAAGGTAAGTGATATTCTACATTAGGTAAAAGTGTGCTAGTGACATTTATATATATCCTACAGCAGCTTAATTGTTAGTAGTGTAGTGAACAGTAGTGTCTGACCATTGTCTAAATCACTGTCTAGCACTCAATTATTGATTAATCACCATTTGATTGCTATTGGATTTTTAGTCAATCATCAGTTATCATTGATGATTTTGTAATTGTTTTATCATTAATGCAACCCTTTGAGTTAACACTAGAAGGATGACTTCTCTTAATAATCACTTGCAGTAAGGGTCCATGAGCAAATTAATGCTAAATGAAGTGGAAAACCTACGCCCGTGATCAAGTGAAAATGGTGTGGGAATGCTCATTGTTTATAAATACTTTAGTCTGAAGCTTTCATGGGTCTTGATGTTGATAGACAATGTAAGGTTCTATACATCAGCCTCTGAAGAAAGACTTATTTCTATGAATGAGTTCTGTACAGATAAGAAAAAAAATCCCCAAACGTCTATACTTTATTCTGCTCTTTGGAGTGTCTCTGATTTGGTGGGGGGACATTTTTCTGGTCCAGGTATCATCTAACATAAAATGAACAATGTAAGGAAGCATGAACTGGGATCCTAAACTATTTCACATCTAGCTGTGTGTCATTGTCTCTTAAGCTAGCATCTGCTTTTCTTCTGCATGGTTTCTTTGTGAGTGAACGAATGCCTGTGGAGTTAGTTGCATGGTGGCAAAATGCTAGCAGAAGGATGGATATAGCTGCTTCCTTGCAGTAAGAGTGCCCTGTCTCTGTATAGCTTAGAGACACAAGGGCTGGCTGTGCAAGCTTCCAAGTAATGAAGCATCAGGGCTTTGCTTCCTTTGAAAATGGAACTTGCTATTATTCCAGTCAGTGTAATGATGACTGAGGTAGAAATTCAAATAATTTTGTGTTTGGACTCTGAATCCAAACAGTCACACCTTTTTTTTTCCTTCCCCCCCCAATCCCCTTTCTTTTTTTGTTGATCTTCAGCCCCATCACTTCAGCTAACTGGCTGTTTTCAGGACAAGCCTACAAGCTAATGTTTTGATCTTCTGCATCTTTTGCTACATAGGAAGCACTAGCACTATGGTTTCTGGTCTTGGAAATGGACGTGTGAATTGTATGTGCTGTAATTCTGTAATTGTCCTGTTTCTCTGTCTCTTGGCCTAGTTTTCCAGACAAGATCTTATGTAAGAAAACACACACAATAATCTTCTTTTCCTTTATCATCACTTGATTTCATTGTAGAGATTGAACCGAACTGTATGCAACAAACCAAAAGTGGTCAATACAGAAGATAAACTGAGATTGTTTTCCCTTTCTCTCTACTTTTTGCTTTCTGTACTGTCCACACTGAGTATTTATTGGATGAGGATTTTTCTACTTGTAGAAGTATTTTTACAAATACAAGGGCAGCATCCCATGTTGGTAAATCCTTAGTTATGAAGTAGACATGATGAGGTACTTTGGCCATTGTGTAGGATGGGGAAAAGTACCTTATATAATTCAAGTAAAATACATATGTGTGTTAGGAAGCTGGAAATACTTGGAGAGGAAGAAGAAGTACAATAACAATCCAAAACAGAACCCAAACAAATGCACAGTGATTTAATACTTGTTTTTGGTGGCTTGCCAGTGAAGCCCAGGGAAGTCACACTGTTCAGGCCACCACTCTGAACCACATGGTCCTATCTGAAGTGCTTCATGTATCATGCATTATAGGAGGTAGAGGAACAGTGACATGTGGTTTGCTTTAGCAGTAAACTCCTTTAGGACTGTTTGGTTAAGTGACTTAATGGCTTATTCTTAACGTTCTTCTCTTTTGTATTGAGACCTCATGACTCAAAATGACCAAAAATAATGCAGGTTCTACTTGGCAGCAGGTCACTGTGAAATATTTTTTGTCCAACTTTATTGCTTTTGAAAAAAGTCAAGAAAAATGTGGGTATGTGAGATGCTTAGGGAGACCTACATCTTCCGTGTAGGTCCATGGCTCCTGTATGTCTTGTGTATGCTCTGTATAATGGCAACAAACAAAAATGTTTTAATATAGAATCCGAACCTCATTATAATCTGCTCCATCTTAAAAATACCAAAGTCTTGGCATAAGCCACCGATAAATGGTGTAAAAGCATAAGCAAAGGGGAATTGGAGGCTGTGGGACATCCCTGCTGAGATAGGAAAAGTAGTGAGGAAAAGATGAGAGCAACTGAGTATTTGAAGAATGGAAGGAAATTCAAAGGCAGCAAACTTTGGTCCAGATTTTGGGTTGATTTTTATTCCTAATACAGAAAGTATCTGTGCCTGCATCCTGCACAGGATTTTTTAGAAAACGTTCAGTACCAGATATGAATAGGAGAACTTGGAAACTCTTTTTAAAAACAAAATGTCTTGGAACAGCCTAGAAGGATAATGATAGTCATTCTCTATACATATTTTAAATTACATTATTATAAAAGATAAATTAATAGTCAAAAATGAACTTTTTTATGTAAATAGAGTTTTTTTTCCAGGAAAAATATCCTTTCTTAAGTACATTGTAGTTATGCACATATAGAGGAAAAACTGGCAAATGTCCTGGGCTGGGATGGAGTAAAACAGAGCAGTACTGTGGTACAAGCAGCATTTAATCTGTTTTGATCTATGTGTAAGTGATAACAGGAGGTGAATCTAGGTAAAATATCCATAATGTGATGAAGGGCAAATATCTGTTAAGTAACTTTCTCCAGCTTTTGGGTTTTAATTAGCCAGCTAAAACCAGAACCTCTTTGTTAGCACTTTGTGGTCTACCTGTAACAAGCAGTGAATGGACAAGGTACTGGGTGACTGCTAGTGACAGAGCAGGAGGTACTGTGCTGTTTCTCAAACCTGCCCCAGATCCTGAGTATTAAGAGTGTTGCTTTCTTGTTCTCCTTTCCCTTAAGGCACCAACCATCCTCAAATGATACTAAAGGAAGCACACTCTTTACACTGAAAAAAACCACTAAAACAAAACCAATGAATTTGCTTTGAAGAGGCTCTTCTTGGAGCCTGTACATTTCTAACCATCTGCCACCATTAGCTAATAGCTTGTTGTTTAAAAAACATCTCTCTCACTGTCAGAGAGAAAGAGGGAACTTTTCCCCTCTTGCAAAGTATGTCTGCAGGTTTTGGCAGATTTGTAACTCCAGAGAATAAGGCATTTCTGTTGTACTGGGAGACCTGTTCACAGCCAGCTTCTACTCTTCTGAGTGTTCGAGCCATAGCTGCCTTAAGCTTTGAGCACTCTGAACATGCTCTCTCATACCCAAGTACCTCTGCAGTTATTCTAACTGATGAGCCACGGGCTAACACGGAGACTGTGACATGGGAATGATAAGAAAGGACAGAGTTCAGAGGAAAGGATTTTGTGAACAAAGTTGTGCTCACTACACAGATGTGAATGCGTTCGAAAGCCCTCTGAGCTACCTCGCCCTGTCGTACTCTGCCATCAGATTGATTCTCGCAGTCTGCCTGACTTCTTCCATGGCTGTCAAATGCAAAGCTGCCCAGGCCTCCCTCGCAGCAGGAGGGAGTTACTGTGATAGGAGCTGGCAAAACTATGTGGATTGTTTTGTGTGTGGTGGGTTGGTTGCACTTTTTCTTTTAAATCCCCTTTTCAGTGTGCCTGAAGCATATACTGCTTTGTGTTGCCAGGGATTACTGCAAAGGAGGTTAACATGTAATTCCTTAAGTAGTCTTAATTATTCATTATTTTTAAAAAGTAAATGCAAAGATAGTTTCTGTTTGTCCAGAGAGCCCTTAAGGACTCATTTAGTTAATTGCTTGTCCATTGAGCTAATTGCTAATCTTAAGAGATTCCTTCGGTCAGCTCCTAGGATGAATTTCCTCAGACCACGCTGGCTTGGCTGCAGTTCTATTTCCTTTCAAAAAGTTTGTCTTGGGTTCTTTGTAACTTCTAGCTCGCAACTCTGTTTCCTTGTTAAGGGTGCTCAGGGTCGATGTGGGGTCACTATTTATCTTTGCTCGACTCTTCAAGAAACAAGGAAACAAATGTTTCTTCAGACTTCACTGTGGTTTCACCCAGCTGCTGCCTTTTCCTGTCTGTGCTGACCCAAGCCATCCTTTTACTTTCTGACTGTTGTCAGCATAGCTGTAGAACTGCTTGTCGATGATTTAAGGTTCATAGTTAAGCAAATTTTGCTTTGTGCCTTATCTTTTGCTGTCCTCCACATATTTATGCCTCTGCTTTATACGAATTTTCCACGATTGCCCCTAACGCTGCTTCCTGTGTTGCCACTGGAAGCGGTCTGTTACCAGTGCAGCTCCCTGCAGTAACCAGTAATGTCACACAGCAAAGCTTGATCTCGATTAGATGACCTATCCGAGTCACTAAAGAATTTAAGTGTCGGCTGTGTGAATTCACGGCTGTTCAAAGACCCTTTGTTCCTCTCTAGCAGTGTGGCTGCTTCTGGACATCAACCCAGCTCCTTTTGTAGTAGCCGCTGGAACTACTGAAACAGGTGGATCGCCTTGAGCCGTCTGTTGTTTCCAAGGGTTTTTATTGTTACCAGATGAAAACTGAGGACTTCTATTGATAGGTCAATCTGATATCTCATCGAGCATTTTGCACAGCCTACATAAAATATTCCCCAAGCCCACAGTGATTTCCCTTCAAGTGTCTTTTTCAAAGAAATAGTCCCAACGAGTAGCTGAGACTGAAACTGTGAAACCATTTAGGTGCTGTGTAATCTTATTCTTTGTTTTTTAAGATGGATTTAAGACATGGTTAAGAAAATATAGTCTTAATATTAAAAAACCAAACAGTATTATTATTAAATTATTTTTGTTTATTACCTATTATAGTTCTAGCTCTTCTCACTCTTTCAACGTGCTCCGTGGAATCTTGCGAAGGCTTTAACAGTCTTAACAGAGCTGCAGCAGTGTGTTCCCCTCTCCACACGTGTTTTATGGGGAAAAGGATTTTTGGCAGGATTGCATTTTCTGCTTTTACATTTCTTGACTGCCCTGTTGTAAAGGTTAAATAGAAGGTTCTTGTGTATTTTCTGTACATCCTTTGAAATGGAGAATTGATAAATATCCTACATTGTAGCATTTCTGTTTCTTAATGTTTTAAAGGATGCTTCAGAGTGCTTCTCTGAAAAAAAATGCACACTGCTACTCTGTAAAATAAAGCTTTGGGTGTTTTTCAAGGGGAAAGGCCTTCTAGTGACCTTCCAGTACCTGAAGGAGGCTGGAGAGGGGCTGCTTATGAAGGCTTATAGTGATAGGACAAGAGACAATGGTTTCAAATTACAGAAGGGTAGATTTAAATTGGATGTTAGTAAGAAGTTCTTTAGCAGGAGGGTGGTTGAATGCTGGACCAGGCTGCCCAGGAAGGTGGTTGAGGCCCATCCCTGGAGATTTTCAGGGCAAGGCTGGACTAGGCTCTTTACAGCCTGATCGAGTTGAGGATGTCTGCTCACTGCAGGCTAGATGACCTTGGAAGGTCCCTTCCAACCCAATACATTCTATGGTTCTGTGATCATGCCTTGGGTTATAGAACTACCTTTTCATACAAAATGTCATCACTATACATGGGTAAAATCTGGGTTTCTCTTTAAATTCCCTCTTCTCTCTTAGGGATATCCTGTCTGTGAATAACTGATGAACATCTGAAGAATCTAGGTTGTGCTACTGGATACAGGAAGAAGTATGTCCGTGGCCAGCAGCAGGGCTGTGAGGAGCTGGAGTCATGTGCTGATAGGTCTTTGTGTCCTTGTGAGAGAGGCAGCCACAGTGCTTCTGTTTTCAGGAGAGGTCATAACCACAGTTTGGTGTGGGGTCTGCTACATGTTGCAAGAGATGAAGCAAAAGAAAACTGCTGAAGTGAGGGGGTGAAGCATGTGGAGTAAGGGTGTGGAGTACAAGGTGTTTGTGAGAGAGAGGGGATGGAGATACAGCAGAAATTGAGAAAAAGGGAGGCAAAATGAAGGAGGAATATCACAGCTCTCAGTGCCTGTAAGAATGCCAGAGGCTTTGACTCCCAGTGAGAGGCAGAGGGGCAGCAGTAGGTGCATTCTTGTGTTCTTTGAAGAGAAGAGTCTTATTAAGAGCAAATAAAATGTTTCTCATTCAAATTTCCTGCTTCAAAAGATGCTTAAAAAGGGAACAGACATAGTATTTTGTCCAGACAATCAAAACCAGTCTCCAAACAGGAAAGTAAATAATCAAGCTTGCCTTAATGTGCTGTTTTGATTTGATGTAACTGGTGGGGATTAGTAATTTCTTGCATGAAAAATTAATTTAAGAACCAACATTTTAGTCCTTTTAGAAAAGTTCAACAAGCCTTTTCTTGTGTGCCAGTAAGGAATCAAGTGCAGCTCCATTAGCCAGATGCCAGTGTATAACTTACTTGGTCGTTGATGATGCTCACAAACTACTGCGAGTGCAGCCTCCCCTAGAACTGTGAGGAGTTCAACTCGAAGAAGCAAGACAGAATAATCTGAAGAAGGGAGTAAGAAAATGAGCACAGCAGAGGTGAGATAATAACGCTGTGTGGTGTATGGAAAGCCAGATGCAGATTTTCTTTGTTAATGTAAAAGCAAACATGAGGCATTTAAAAGTAGAATGTCTCATGCACTCGTGAAAGTGCTCAGTCTGTGTTACAGAATTAAAGGCAAAATACAATTTTTTTGTAGAATCTGCACATCAGACAGACATTGTTCTATCTGAAAGATGCGAATACTTTTATTTCCTCTTGGCAAATACGCGTCCCAGGCCGTTTTTATGTGCCTCGCTGTTTGGCTGCCTTTTCGCCTCTCCTCAGAGCTGGTAGTTCCCCGAGTCCCTGCTAGATGGCACGGCAAGCCACCGCAACAGTCACGGTGTGATGAGGCAGACGTGCTTGTGCGTTCTGCACGGTAGCCAGGTCAGCTGCTCTGCCACCCTTATGCCCTTTACTGTTTCTTCATATTTTTCATCAAGTTTTCTTCCTCGTATGCGAGAGGTCACAGCTAGGATTGTAGTTTCTTAATTTTTAGTGCAATGATTATCAGAAGCAAAGTTCATCTTTCTGCTGTATAGATGAATGAAGAGGAAACCAGTAGTGCTTGTAGCTGTGTTTCAGAAAACACACTTGAGATGTTCTCATTGCTTTTCCCGGCTTTCCTGCTGTAGAAGTGTCCTGTTCCAAGCTCTAGCAGGGGCCGTTCCCTCCCTCATACCCAGTTGCAGGAGATGCTTTCTCCTCAGCCCGTAAGATCTCGTGAATCGAGGCTGTACTGCTCCACATCTCTCTCTGGCTTCACAAAGCCCATGTTGGGATGATGTTTGAACGCTGGTGCAGGCAAAGCAAAAATTCAATGTGGCCTGTGTTTTTGTTCCTGCGAGTCTGTAAAGCCTGACTCAGAAAGCCTGATTTTTTCCTTCAGAGGAATTCTACATCATTCACTGGGGTCACACTGTGGTAACTGCTGTTAACAAAACTACAATTAGAGTGCAAAAGGGATGTTTTCAAACTTGCACTTGGAAATTGGTTTCTTAAGGTGATATTTTAATTCTTGCTGCCACACACAGTAATCACTTTTTAAATGAACACAATAAATAGAGTGAGGGAGGTTCAAAGACAGGTGGTGTGGGCATGGGTTAGCTGAGAGCATGTTATCTGTACTACAATGCAGTCGATATTTACAGGTGCAGATCCACAGATGTATGGGCACAGCAGTCCCCTTCTTCAGCCTGTCATATCCTAACTGGAGAGCTTGGGTGCCTGGACATGTTCCTGTGTGACTTGATCTAGGTGATCCTGCTCTGGCAGGGGGATTGGACTAGATGATCTTTGGAGGGCCCTTCCAATCCCTAATGTTCTGTGATTCTGTGTCCACAACATGGCACTGTGGCTTCTCATTGGTGTCTTGGTCACAGGAGGCAGATGCAGATCCATGGAGGAGATCACAGAATCTCAGAACATTAGGTGATTAAAAGGGACCTCGAAAGAGCATCTAGTCCAATCCCCCTGCCACAGCAGGATCACCTAGACCAAGT
>VXBP01004231.1:291348-490793 GCA_013400115.1 Rhinopomastus cyanomelas
GGGATATTAGGGGTTTTTTATTCTTTATTCTGGAGTTTTAAATACAGGACACGTTGTGTAACTTTACTCCTCCGAACATTAGCCTTTCTGGCAGAATCCACTAGCAGCACTAAGAGCTAGAGTTGTCCATTATTTCAAGGGGTCCTTTTCAAACTAAAGTGCTTGATTCAGGGTCCCAGTAAGCCCCACACACTTCAGAATTTGGGGAATTTAAATCCCCTAGAGATCTTTGCAGGCAGGCGTTTCTTTGACAAGCAGTGGGAATTCCACAAAAATGGAAAATCACAAACATCTCTTGAAGAAAGGAAGCAACCCATGTAGCTATAAAATTACACAAAGATGACATAAAACTGCAAAAAATCAAATGTGGAAAAATATTGCAGGGTCATTTATCAAGTTCATAGCTCGGCTGGGGCCATGACTCTTGTTAAAAGCACAGCCCTCATGTGCCCTTCCGCTGTGCTCACAAACGTAATCAATCTGCAGGGAGAAATTGAGTATTTCCAGTATTTTGGGTATTTTCATCTGCCTTGCCCAGCTGAGTCCAGTTTGAGCTGCGTTCACCTGGACCACCTTCACAGGCTGAAGACCCGCCTGGATGTGTTCTTGTGTGACTTGGTCTAGATGATCCTGCTGTTGCAGGGGGTTGGACTAGATGACCTTTCGAGGTCCCTTCCAATCCCTAATGATTCTATGATTCTCAGTGCTGTGCTGCCTTGCCCTGTCCTGTCACCAAAGATCAATGCCATGACTACTTTCCTCGTCCTGTAAAGACTTCTAAAGATGCACCTACCTCTCACATCTTTGAAAATACAGGATGCAAACAACACCCTGTGTGTATCTGCACTACCTCTGCCATTGCTGCTGAGGCCGTATTTCTCAAGTGTCTGGCAACATAGTCGTCTTCCTTTCACGTTCTTCTTCCACTTAGAAAAGCCCAAACATTTTCTCCTTTGTACTATCTGTTCAGCTTACACACAGGTCTCAAGTGCGATGGTCTTTCCAAGGCTCCTTCCAAGCAGAAAGAAAAGCAGCCCCAAACCACCTTTACCCACACAGCCAAGAACCCACAGTGTCACCGAGAAGTGCAGGGAAACTGCAGCCAGTGCCACAGAGATCTCCTGGAGCCTGAGTCCCACATCAAAAGGTCAGAGGTAACAAGCAATCTGAATACGGGAAAATGTGTGACCCGCGAGTCAGAGGTACTTTTGACCTTAGCTGTGTATCACCACGTTTGTGATGAAATTGTGGCCAGCTGAGGGAAACAGTGGAGGATGGACCAAAACAATGACAACTTGAGAGGCCACAGAGCAGAATGAGAAAAGCATAGGAAGAGAGAAGGGACCTGCGTGAGGAAACTGGGAAGAAACAGAAAAGAGAATGGAAGTTAAGCCCCCTCTAAAAATCTATGAGAAGATGCAGGGGAGAGAAGTAGCGGGGTGAGATGCAACCGATGCAGTCTAAGGGCCTGTAAAGTTCCTCTCTGCAAATACTTTTGGGTGCATCTTGGTCAGTAGAAAGAGATGTGGGCTTAATCCAAAGCCAGAGAACCCCAGGATGAGTGTCCCTGAAGCACCAAGCTTTCTGATGGAAACAAAGCCATTTGGAATCCACCAATCCACCAGCCTACCCATAAGAGGTATCTACCTGGGGAATTTGATGATCTAGTATTATGCTCAGCAAAGCCAACACCTCAACCAGATTGAGAATCATGATGTTTTTCATTCCAGCTTTGAATCATTGTGGGCTACTAATGATTATTAAAGACATGGGAAAATGGGGTTGAAGCAGTAATTCTACACAAGAAACAGCAGAAAAGGAGTATGGAAGGTTCTGCATTTTCCCATGTCTTCATCACAGTGTTTTATTGTATTCAGATATCTTCTGTTTTGCACAGATCTTACTGGAACTAGTCTGGAGTCCCAGAGTTTCGGGGAGTTTTCGGTGTTTCAAGGCAATATTGTAACTGCTGAGCTAAAAAGGGTGGGGGGGAGGAACCCCTCATCTCTCTTGCTAGAAGTTGTTTTCTGTAGCTTCAAGCAGCATTAATTTCAATGTAGTGCAGAAGGTAAAGGAAGTGAACAGGAGGAGAGCAAGTGAGAGCTGCACACCACCTCCAGTAATTGCTGTGGCACAGTGAAGCACAGCAGTGGCTTTGTATTAGGTCAGTTCACATGTCACTACACTCAGGTTTTCACAAATGATGACTTGGGCTTGTAAAACAATTGAATTATGAGACTTGATAACAAATAATGCACACAAGGACTCTGCATTTGCCATCTGCATTTTGAGGATGCTCCTGGAGGAACGTGAGGTTCCATTTTCCAGCATCTCCATGCAGCCAGGTTGGCTGTAACCTGCTTTTCTGAATGAAGGCAGAGATTGCCCAATAATCACAGCTTGGTTGGTTGTGGCTTCAGAGTGAATTTCAACTGTCAAATATCACTCCCCCAGAGAAGGCTGTGAGAGCTGGCCAGGTGTCTAACCTCCCACAAAGCATTAGTTATGTGCATGTAACTTGAATATTTTGTAGCCAGTGCTCATGTTTTCAAACCTGAGATGTAATATTGAGTTTTTACTGGATGCTTCAGTTACCTCAGAAGCTTCTGTTCTCTGGTGGCTTTTAATAAGGAGACAGTGATAACTTTAGTGAAGACAAAGAGGCTCCCTTTGTCTACAAAAGCCACCACACCCTGTACTTCAAATAAAGGGACACCTAACAAGCATAACCTTCTGCAAGGAAACATGCCCTTAACATGTCATTGAGCATAAGGCCACATGGCCAACCAAGCCAAACTTTTATGTAGGTGATCCTGTGATCCCCTAATTTGTATGTGAAGTGACTACATCTTCACTGCGTGCACATTCGAAACGGCTACAAACTTTTCACTGTGCAGCTGCTGTCTTCTGATGGGTTTGGGATATTGTTTTGAAAGGACAGCTGTGAATCTTTTTCAATAAATGAGTTAGCTGGTTTTTATTATCTCTACTACATGGATCTGCAAATACTATTTCCAGTGGAAAAAAATACAAACATTTTTTCCCCCGCTTGAAAGTTGTGTTTCTTTATAGTGTGTCATAACATGTCTGTGTTGTGTGCTGACATTTACAATGATGAATCTGTTCAGCTTTCCATATCTAAACTTCTATTCTTAACTGATCAAAATAAAAATATAAAAAGAGATGAAACACTTTATTTGTTCTGGAATCAATGAAATAGCTGTAAATTGTTTGTTTTCCTTTATTTAAAAAGAAATTCTTATTTTTTGCCTCATTTTCTGTGTCATTCTTCCAGGTGGCAGAGGCAGAAAGTGGAAAACATCATTTCAGTCAACAGAAAACAGTTTAAAACCTGCCTGGATATGTTCCTGTGCAACTTGGTCTAGGTGATCCTGCTGTGGTGGGGGGATTGGACTGGGTGATCGTTTGAGGTCCCTTCCAGTCCCTAATGATTCTGTGATTCTATGATTCTTATTGAATTGTTCACCACGGCCATCCATGTCCTTATTAGTAAGTACTGTTGTGAAGTTCTTACAAAAGCTTTTGTGTAGTTTTTAAAATGTCAATATGGGTAATAATTATCAATAAATAAGATTTTGATCTGTGGTGCATTGAAGTGAAAAGGAAGAAATTATAAATTTTAAAAAAAGCCCATAATAACTGAACTGTGCATGTCCAGTTTTACTCCTTATTGAAATATGGACTTGGTTCCTCTTCTTGTTACCATGAGTCTACTTGACCTGTTAGTTATTTAAAACATTGACAAGGTTTATTGCTGAATTTTCCCAAAAAGATGTGTAACTATTGACTTTTAAGGTGGCACAAAGTTTTTCATGTGTGTAATTAGGGGAGAAGTAGGTTGCATTTTACCATAGAAAGAACATTTTTTTTCTCTGCGTGTTTTAAACTATTATTTTCTGGACATATGCTTTTTTTGCTTGAAAAAGTCTGCAGCTTATGAAGTTGTTTGTTATTTTGCTGTGATTTTATACACAATGGAAGAGTCAGGAAAAGGTCAGCAATAACTCTGCTGCTGCATTTTCACTGGGAAAAACATAATATTGATCGATAAGAAAATGGAAAAAGCACAACTATTAGCGTCTTACTTGATCTTCTCCGACCTTTACCCTGCCATGTTGATTTTGTCCTTAAATGTTATGTCTGTTGTTCCAAAGGTTTGTCCTGTTTAGTCTTTTATTTAATTAATACATGATCTTCTTTACTCTCTCTAATGTTAAAACATGAAATTCGCTTCTATTCCTTGTTGAACCATTGTCCTTTTTACACTCAGCAATGCACAGCGGAAAATAACTAGATGTAGGAACTGGCCTGCTCAAAACTACTCTAGCATCGTAAGTGATGGGTACCTCAGTTATTTGATGAAGTTAATCGTTACTCAGGTCCATTGGCAAATTAGCTTTAAGGATGTGTAAGCTCTTTAAAAAGGAAATTTGAACCTCACATTCTTGATCTTTCTGGCTGTAAAACAAAGAGCAGAAAATAAGGTATTGAACCTCAGTGCGTTACTAGATGTCTATGTATCTGCTAGGTAGTGGCTACAAAGTGCACTTGAGGAAGCATTCTACACCACAAGGATGGTCTGTGCAGGATAGCGTATTTGATGCATATGCTGACATGGGGCAGGGTGCCGTGCCGAAGCCACTGGAGTGCCTTGGGTTGCCTTTTGGCACCAAACCTCCTCATGCATTGCCAAAGATGACAACACGTATGTTTCAGCACTAAAAAGGAATAAAGTTCTGTTTTCATCCATGGAGGTAGAAAAAACAAAGAGAGATATGCAAGTATAAAGATATAGAAAAGGGCAAGAAGTTGAATTTGCAGGTACTGTGCATTTTTGGCTGCATCCCTGCTGAGGAGCAAGGAGTGGCAGTGTGGATCCCAGCTCACGGGCAGTGGGGCATGTGGGTGTCCCTGCTGCACAGGCACACAGGGACATTGTTGTCATAGAGTCACAGAATTGTTTAGGTTGGAAAAGACCTTTAAGATTGAGTCCAACTGTTAACCTAACTGTGCCAAGGCCACCACTGAACCGTGTCCCTAAGCTCCAGACCTACACAACTTTTAAACATATCCAGGGCCAGCAATTCAACCACCTCTCTTGTCCCAGCACCCAGCCCTGGCCTGAACCACCTTCTCCTCACATTGCTTCAGCTCATGAAGCACTCATTGCCTTTGGCAATACTTTAAGAAGTAAAAAAGGAGGAGGCTAAACTATGAATGGTGAACCTTGTGGGATTGGTATTCATTCCCCTTCTGCTTACGCTTTGTGTCCTAAAAAAGGGATGTAAAACCATTCCAAACCTGGCCTGAGACTGAGGTCACCTATTTGTAGCTTCAAAGACTGACACGAGGGATTCAGTGCCAATACTTTAGCTTACAGCCATGTCCCAAACTGGGGACTTGGTTTATAACTTCTTATTTGAGATGAGTTTAAATGAATCAGGTTCTGACAGGTTCATCTAGGACGAGGTGCTCTTTTACAGAAGAACAAGTGGTAGTAAAGTTGCTTGCAAGTCTAGAGACAAATAGACTTCTGAAAGAAGTTAAACCATTACAATGAGGCCTTTTGTTTACAAAGAAGCAGAGTCACTTGAATCTGGTCACTTGGGTGCAAGGGCTGTAAAATAGTTGTGAGGACTGTTCTGGTTCATTTTAAATTTCAGAATGGCAAGGACGTTCCAAAGGATGGCAAGTAAATGTGTATTTTAAACAATCTTTAGTATTGACCTGTACAGGTGACACTGACTCTGCCAAATAAGGGGATAACTGATACAGAAAATACAGGGTGAGAATATAATTCACTTTGGTTGGCCTTTTTTGTATTTATTTTTCATAAAATATTTATTGCTGGCCTCACTTCCTTTCTTAAGAGACAATGGGCTGATTAAAGGTAGAGGCCTGATTAAAGGCCTGATCAGGCTGAATATCTGTCCCGTTTTCCACGCATTACCATGCAAATTTCTCATATCATAAGGCAATATGATATGTGATATGTGAATGATAAATATCCAGCAGAGTAATTACTAGGGAATCATAATCAAATATGTTTCCACCGAGATCTCACACAGACCAGTTCTTGCTCCAGTGCAGCCATAAATCATTGACCAAAGCACACGAGAAAATATAAAATAATTGTTGATAAGGTTTTCAGGTGCCACAAAAAACAGATGGAATGGGGAAAACATCACGATGACAGGTCATTTGTACAGGATCTTCTGCATCATTTAGTAAACTGAGAAGAACTATCATGCATTTTAATACAACCAAATGCAAGGCCAAACACCCAGGGATAAAAAGTACAAGATTTAACATTAGAGAGACGATACTCTAAGCAGTGATCCTGACAAGGCAGAAATACTCCTTCAGTGGAAATATGTTCTCTTCTGGCACTCCAGCCAAAAGGGTTAGTGTAAGTCTGTGGGTTTATAAACCAGAAATCACTGAACAAGGAAGGAGAGATGTGGTCTCTCTGTCCGCAAACTCACACCACTACCACAAAGCAGGCTGATTTCTGTTCTGCCAACAAGACAGTAAAAGCTTGGAGAACATTAAGGAGACAGCTGCAGGAATTTTACACACCAAACAGGGTATAAAGGGATAAATCTATGTGTAGAAAGATTATTACTTTAAAATTTGAACATCAGCATCAAACCTGTTAAGTTGTTTTTCCTAAAGGATACTTTGCAGTCAGTCACAAGTTCTTAAACTCAGTGGCAGATGAAATTAAATGGCTAAACCATACAGAAAACCAGATGATATTCTGATCTCAAAAATCTGTTAGCCCCTATGAATCTTGCGTACACCAGCACTTCTGTGCAAAATCTTTGGCGTGAGGCCAGGGTAAGAGGCTGTGCTTGCCATTATTATTTGTTCACTTATTTTCTCAAAGGGGAACAGTTGTTAGACAAATATTACAGGGGTTTTTATAGCACTTAACTCCACAATCATCGTATCATTATTTCCCCAGCTCTCATGTTAAGTGCTTGAAAGTTGCTTTCAATTGCAAATTAGCCCAGGCAAAAAGAAGTGGGACAGTGAAATTTATTTATATGGGGCACGTATCTCGTTTTAGTGATCTAGGATCTTGGCTGTTTGTTATAAATAACAATTTGACAATAAAGCCTGATAGATATATTTGATCTAATGTCAGGTTATTCCTTATGAAGCCTGATTTATTCTCCTGCAAGGTTTTGCATATTTGCTCCACTGTGTGAGGTTAGGAGGAAGAGCCACAGATAAGAAAGTATCTGGAAGACTCAACAAGTTATCTGCCTTGACCTTTGGAGAGCCTTAAAGGGAAGTGTTGTCACTCTGAGGAGATGTAGAGGTCATACTAGGCACAGAGCCAGCCTACAACTCTTTTTAGAGTGTGTCAGAGCCAGGGCAAAGTGAAGACAGACTAGACTTAATCCTTTAACCTAACCTGTCAAAGCTGCATCAAGTCAGCACTGCCAAATCTGCAGCCACCTCATAACTCAAAAAGGTATGCATGAGTGCCTCTATGAATTTGCTTTTGAAAAGCAGTTTTGTGGTTTGGTATTCACGGCATTATGAAACCTGGCCACATCACTGCATATGCAAACATCAGGCTAAATGCTGCGCCTGCCGCACGAGCAATTCATCCCACCGAGCCGTGAGAAGGTATGAAATAAGATCATTGCGAAAGGCGACTGTTTTTAAGGGATACTTACTTCCAAATGTAAGAAACACAGACCTCAGAGAAGTCAGGTGTGTGCTCTTGTAACAAAAGCCTACTTGTCCAGTCAATGGTAATGGATGGACTTGGTATTTTATATTCACGGGCTGCACAGAATGCGCTGCTCCTGTGTAGTGCTGAGTGTTTAAGCGGAGTATTTGTCGAGGTATTTGGGGGGCTTCCATTTGTGCATGTGTGCATTGTTTTGTGAGCCTGAAAAGAGCTGTACAAGGAAGAATTTGTATGAAGAACAGCAACACATGCAAAACACAGGGCCATATCCTAACTGCTGCAAAGAGGCTTGGCTGGCAGTGGCACCGCAGCCACGCTCGGACATGACCGTTGTCACAGCTCTCTATATGGCCATGAACTTTAAATCATTAATATCCTGTGATGCAAATGAAACACCTAGGAGGCTCCTTTTGTGCCATTAATTCTTGAGCTTTTTCTTTGGGTGGGTGAAGACACTAACAATTCTATCTGTCCTCAAGGAGGGTATTCTGAAAAGCACAGCTTGGCTGCACAAAAGGACCAGGACAGTGACTTTCTCTTGAAAGACAGGATTGTAACCTGAAAACAACCCCCAAACAGCTCATCTTTTGGTCCTGTGATGTGCTGGTGCTGCAAACCCCCACCCAGGTGTAAGAAATAGATCTCCCTCTGTTGTTTGTGGTTGCTGTCAGAAGAAGCACCCTGCAAGTGTGGACTCTGGGACAGGCCAGGGCTCAAGCTCTTGCTCTGGCGCTTAAGTGCTTTTACTGTTGGTTCCATGAAGTGCAGCATCCAGCTCAGTCTGCTGGGACAGCTGGAGCACCAGGGGGACCTTGCCAGGTATATCTCTCCAAAGACTCCAACATGGAGGGTAGGTCCACTCCTGTGCAGGGGCTGGAGGTTCAGCCAGTAATGTTCTTTGTGAGCATCGGGGAGCCTTGGAGAGATGGTGTGTGTGAGTCTGTGTGTGTGTCTTGCTGGGGGCTGGTGCCACAGAGAGATGTGTGTCTGTGAGGGACAAGAACAGAGCATGAGTGTGATCTCTGCGTTAATGATCAATTAAAGGGGAAATTGTCAAAAGAAAATGCAAAAATGTCAAAATGTTGTTAATAGTTCTTGCTTGTGAGCTTGAAAGAACCATTAACGACACTTTGAGATTTTTACACTGGAAAGAGCAAAACTAAAACACAGTGTTTTTTCCTTTTGGAAAACGAGGGCGCTCTCATGTTAATGAGACATCTGAGCAACTCCAAGGCAGGACAAAGAACTGCTTGTATTTACTTTTCACTTGGAACATGGCAAAATTGGAAAACCATAACAAGCAGACTGAAACATGACAAGAAAAAGAAAATATAATGAACCAATGGAAAGGGAAGTCTAAACTATGAGTGAAGGCAGGTGAAACTGGTTTTGAACACACGTGCCAGGGGTGTAATTCTTATGTGTCACTGATTTCCTGTGAAAGGTCCATTGGCTCATCAGGAGTTCTACCTTCAGAAGGAGTAGTAGGTTGGCAGATGTTTCCCACAATCTAGCTGACTGCTAACAAGAGAAAAATAAGAACCTTTTTCTTTCAAATCAGAATAGGATTAAAAAATACTAGAATCATCATGATTTCAAAGGAACAGGGAGTATGTTGTTTCATGACTAAGTTATTGAAATTATTTAATATAATATAAATGTAGTGTACATTTACAAAAATATGAGTGGTAAAGCTGCCATAAAACTCAAACGCTGATTATCTGTTTCTACTGCTTTTAGAAAGAAATGACTTGTTTCACAGTACCTGAAGATAAACAGATTTCGAACTTCAAGTGCATATACAAAGACATATTTTGACTTATGTTTTCAGAAGTTAATGCCAGAAGGCCAGTCCAGGTTTCTGGAATGACTGGGTTCATAACACAGGCAGAAACTCCTGCCTTAAGCCTCTAATGGCTTACAAACGGCTGCAGCCTCACATCTGTGCTCAGAGCTAAAGATTTCATCTTTCAAAGGAGATCTCACCTGCTTTTCTCGTTCAGCACAGTCTTTACTCAGATTGTTTCTTGTGCCTTGGGTGGAAAACAGCTGCTCTGTGGTGAGGATATGTGCAGTAGAATGCCAGTTTGTTCCCCAAGTACTAAAGAGACAAGTTTCACAGGTGATTCTGAAAGATACCCTAGAGAAAGGCTCGGTTTCTTCAGAACAGCCATCGTAACATTTGGACAGTTTGGAACATGTGTAGAAATAGGTAAAATTAGTTTATAGTTAATACTACGTTATTAACTGGTGTAATACAATAAATTAATGCCTACAAGAGTTGTAATTCTACTACATCTCTGTATGAAAGTTGATGGCTCTACTACCTGGGAAAGACAAGTGGAGATGGGCTTACTTCTTCACTATATGTTTATTATCCGGGGTCCTGAGAAAATAAAAGTGAGGTTTTGTGTGTCACACCACAATTGATTAATGAAATTACAGCTCAAAGTAGACTTGAGCTGTGCACACCAGTTTTAGTGCATGTGAAAGCAGAAGGTGGAAGCTTGCTGTTTTAATTTGGTAGCCTTTGGACTGTTTGCTTATTTTGTCTTGCACGGGTACCTAAATGACCATTTGCACTGAAGACTAATCATTACCTTTTGTAGTGTCTGAAGTACAGAGGACATAGACGTGTTTTCTTGTATGACTTAGAGAGCTGAATATGGTGCATGTTGTTCTACTGAGCTAATATCGCATGGGAAGAGAGATCAGGAACAAATGAGACACTTCACAAAAATGTTATTGAATGTAAATGTTTATTTGCATCATGCACTTCAGTGAAATTTAGTTAAAACTTGTTAACAGCTATCCCTGGTGTTGACATGGGGTTAAAGCAAAAGAACCAGACCTGGCAGCAGGAGGAGCTGGTATCTCCCAGCACCATGGGGTGGCCCATGCTGGCTGAGCACCGCTAAGCACCGTGCTACCCAGCTGGCAGAGGAGGAGGTACCGCCAGTGCTGCTGAGAGCTGTGGGCAGGAATGCTCCTGTATTGGCAGAAGTCCCTAAGCAATGTTCCCCCATGTCTTGGGAAGGGATTGTGTTTTCCCGGGGTCAAGCCTTTGTTTTCAGCCCATCTCTGAGGGTATGGTGGGCTCTTCGTACTACGAAGTTGGTGGGTTTTACTTGACGTTACTTGAAGGAGCCAACGTTTTATTCTGATCAGACTCAGAAACACCCTCTTTCACCTCTGACAGGAGCCTGATTGCTCTAGTGCTTGAGATCCGCGTTACTTAAAGGTACTGAATGAGGCTGATCAGATGCTGAAGGGCTGCCAAGATTACAGGCCTGTCACCCCTATCACTTTTGTTATTAATTATGATAAAGCTGTACAAGCTGCAACCTGGTCCATTCAGCACAGACACTGGAACAGCTTTCCTCCTTCATAGTCCCCTCTTTTCACTGCCCCAGCTATTCTTAGCTGGGGTAACAGTCCCTTGTGGGACGATTGTCATCTGGTGTATATACATTGCAGCAGCTGACTCAGATAACCAGGAAGCTATAACCAGCTCCCTCACTGCCCTGGGAACTTGGCGGCATCAGGGAGTCTGGCCCAGTACCAGGAACAAACACACAGCCATAGGCTGCATCTTGTAGGAGCAGGACACGTGTTCCTGATGCATTGCTTTTCAGACTTACGTCATAAAGGCATCTGCGAAGCCGTGAAGCACAGATAGATATTCAAATTGCACAGAACGAGACTCGGGATTAAAGACAAGGAAAAAGGTCTCCTGAGCAGCTTGATGATTTTGTAAGCTTCCCATTTTGTATCATCATAGCGCAGATCTTTGCCCTGTTTAAAACACAAACCTAGCATGTCTTCTTTTCCTTTAGCACTGGTGGCTTCCTGTCTCCTGCTGATTGCTCTACACATTCCCGAACTGGTCATCTTCTGTCAGCCTGTGTCCCTTGCGAAGCAAACGAGGCAGAACTATTAAGTCGTTATTAACCCTGAGTGCACAAGGTTACCCCCTTCACAAAAACCCTTTTCTGAAAGCCTCTGTAATTTAATGCATTTTGATCTAAGTTCTGAAAATGGGTTTTTCAGGAGACAACCTGCAGAAGTGCAGAAACGGAGAGATGGGCAACAAGAATCTGTGTGACTGGATCTGGCAAAGCTGATGGGGCTGGAAGGACTTCCTTCTGGCTGCAGCGAACAACAATTCTATCTGCTTGAATGTGTGCATAACCTCAGCCCAAGGCTGCAGTTTCACAGGCAGTGGAGTCCATTACGTCTTATTGCAGACAAAAGGAGGAAATCTTATAAATCCCATCCTGGCTTCTTCTCCTCCTTCCTCCCTGTATCCGCTCCCAGCTGCAGACCTCTAGCTGCTCTTAAACTTCTTGGTTCCTCAGCTGATTCACATCAGCTCACTAAACCAACAGGAGGACTAGATTTTTTTCCCACGGGTTATTCCTCTGCTGTTTTAGTGGGCTAGGTTAGCTCACGTAGGAGCACCCTTTGCCTTTGCACACACAGAAACAGCTGAAAGAGGGCAACACACTTGTATCCCTTTGCACAACCAGGAGAAGATGCTGGGACAGCACACTCCCTGCTTCTTGTTGCTTTACTGCCTGATAAGGTGTGGTTGCTCCTTGCTGTGTCTGAAGGATGATGATGGGTTCAGGCCTTGCTTTGTTTAGACCCTGGAACAGCCTTTTGTCACCTCTCTGCTGTTCATCCAGAATTCATGTGACTTCTTGTGTTCCTTTTGAATTGATCCCACAAAGAAACCTTACATTTCAAGAAAGGGGTGATCCTGC
Source organism: Rhinopomastus cyanomelas (assembly GCA_013400115.1). Lineage (NCBI taxonomy): Eukaryota > Metazoa > Chordata > Aves > Bucerotiformes > Rhinopomastidae > Rhinopomastus > Rhinopomastus cyanomelas. The sequence continues at coordinate 303,844 of VXBP01004231.1, forward strand.
TGTGGCAGGGGGATGGGACTAGATCTCTTGAGGTCAGTTCCAAACCCTAATGTTCTGTGATCTGTGATGTACGAGGCAGTCAACACACCAGGACACTTAGACTTACGAGCCAAGTTTAGATCGCAGAGATTTAAGGGATCTCCTCACGTTCGTAGATCCTGCTACAAGCTCTAGCCAATCTTCCAAAGTCTCAATGTGCAAATCTGTGCAGGGCAAAAGAAACATGTGGACAACAAGTAATGTTGGGCACACTCCGCAGGAGTAGGAGACATGAAGTTATCCCAAGAAGCTGTGGCTAGTCAAGATGTAGTGGCAGGTTTGCCTTCATTTGTCCTGATGTGAGGTTCAAAGGACCCCTTTTCCTTAGGTGATGAGAAGGGTAGTTACATATAAAGTAGGGGTTTTTTCTTCCTTGTTGTAGGACCATTTAAAGAAACAGACATGACTGAGAAGGCACTTGGAACCTTTGGGAGCTGTTTACAGTTACTACTTTTATGGCTAAATGAAATTTTAATGGAGAAAGAGAAGTTGGAAAGGAGGTTGAAGTTGGGAAAATTCTTTGGGTTGAAAATGGTGCCAAACAGTAATGGTGAAAGATTGAGAGAGGAAGAAAGAACAACAGCAGAGCTAGTGGGAGTTGTGCCGGTGCAGAACTAGGAGACTGATAAGAAGAAGAAAGAGAAGATTATGATGCATGGAAGCAAACCAATCCACCCTTCCTAATTCTGGGGCATGTTCCACTTGGAAATCTTTTGTGCGTATCAAAGCAAAGACAGTATCTCACAGCCTGAGCAGCCACCACAGTCACAAGCTAATATGAAAGGGAAGCAGTAGCAGCATGTCAGTTAGGTTTGCACGATGCTGATAGCAAGCCTTGCAGGATGGAAAGGTATGCTAGCAATGTCTCCCTTACTTCAGCAGCTGTGGGGGATATTTATCTCCCAGATCTACTTATAAAGGCTAATACTGTTTCCTCTTAACTATTGCTTTGTGGAAGGTCCGGATCAAAAGATAGAAACCAGCTCAACAGAGACTGCTGTTCAGGAAAATTAGGCTGTTGTGTGTCCAGGTTATTTTGTAATGAGATATTTTGTCTGAACCAAGCCAGGAGCTTGGTGTTTGGGTTAAGAGAAGCTAACAGTGCCAGTAGAACTGCTGAGAAGATCCACCTGGGTTGAGTACCCATAACTGCAATGTCCTGGCCACCAGGTTAGGGTACCACACTAGTCACTCTTGCCTGAGTGCTCAGACAGATCACCAGTAATCACTGTTTCTTCTGTGCATCCTGCTATGCACTTGAAGAAATCCTGAACAAGGCGGAAGGAGTCAAGATTCGTTGCAGCGGTCCTCTGCTCTGGGCAGTCAAGGGACTGGGATTGTGACACTGAAGGTACAAGCCTATTATTCAGTTCAGGCAAAGTTTCGGTGTCAACAAATACTGGTGAGGTCTCCTGGTCTTGTACACGTCAGCTCCCAGGACTTCCTTCACATTGCTATCAAAAAAATCAAACAGACCTACATTCTGTCACGCTGGAACCCATGACCAGCACATTGGAATGAAGTAAGAGCCCATAAATAGCTGGTGAAGAAAAAAGCCCTGAAAAGTACTTGTCTAAATTTGCCATGAGCTCTGGCTGAGATTCCTCTAACACACCATGGATATTAGAGGTCAGAGGACCTGCCAGCACCACTGGCTACAGAGGGCATTCAAGCTGGTAGGGGGAAAGGTTATTTTTCCATTCATCTGCAGTGGGGTTTCCCACTCTTCTCATTGCAGAGGACAAGTTCTCTGTGAGGCACAATGAGAAGGATAAAGTTTAAAGAATAAGAACCTGAGATTAGGCAGTGAGCCACAGATGTCCTTTGGTTTAGGATGAGACACTTTGCCATTTTAGTTGCGGCAAAGCAGACTGGGATTTTTGAAACGCTAAAGCTCACACGCTTGCGTTGACTTCAGTGTGTCTGGAAGGAACCAAACGACTTGTTTATCTGCTGCCTATGAGTGTGATCAAACAGAATACTTCAAAAAAGGAAAATTTACAAATAATGACAGAAAAAGGGTGATCTGCCCTAAATTTCCTGTGTCTACTGCCTTTCTCTGCTTAAAGTGATCTCTGCCTTCCCCTAAAATTTCAAAGCCCTAGAATTATTTTTTCAGGTTTATTCAGATTTGTAAAGCTAAAGGTATCCAGAGGATGCGTGAGGGAGGTGCTCTACATCGCTGGTCATACAGAGCAGAAGGTGCAGCTCTGTGTTTGTAGACAAACCATGGTCTGACATTTCTTCACATAATTGATGTTATGAATAATTATGAAAAATGATGTAATTTGGGAAAATAGCAATCAGGTTATGTACATTACAGAGAAAAGACCCAAATTAATTATGTACAGTGTGTAACTGTCAAATATCTATAATGTATGTAATGGAAAGCCAACAATATACAAGGATCCAGCTAATTTCTCTAAAGCCTGAATTTGTCTGCGTGTTCACAGTCCTCCAGTTCTCTAACTGCTGTGCTCTGGTTTACCAAGGCTTTAAAAGGATGGGCCAGGATTCAAAGGTTATTATTCTGCAGAATCCAAACTGTAGTCTGGCTACTCAGGGCTGCATCATTGAGGGGGGATTTTGTTGCAGGGTTCAGCAAAGTTTCCAATAAAATGACAAGGAATTACCAAGTGCCCAGTTTTGAAAGTCAAACTTGTGCCAAATAGCCTAACTTACACACCTAAACATGTCTCAAGAAGTAAATCATCTCTAAGAATTTTGGTTGTGGTGTCCTAGTCAATCCTTTAGTTATAACAAGGGAACAGCTGGTATTACCAGTCCACTGCAAAATTTCTTTTCTGTGACAATTATGTGAATTCTAAATGGCTTCTTGCTTATTTGCATTACAGTTACACGAAAACTTCTTCAGCGTAGGGAAGTCGTCTCTTTTCGGGATGCATTCAAAACACAGCTATGTCTCCATTGTGCTATTTATTGAAACATCAGCAGTAACAAATGAAACATCACCAGGAAAGGCAGCTGAAAGCCCATCTGCCTTTTTATTGGTTTACATCCTCAGAGAAACCTAAAAAAGGAAGCAAAAAGCAAGAGCCTCACCTTTCAGCTGAAGGAGCTGGTATCTGCCTCGAGTTGGAATTTTGTGACTGAATATGAAATTTTATTTCAGTTATAACTCTGGGAATTGCTAATAGGGAAATAATTATCCTAAACTTGGAAGTAGGAATTTTTACTCTAACTGTTTTCAAACATGACAATCGTATCACTCAGTGAGCACATACACTCCACAGGCACTTTGATATGGCAAGTGCACATCTTGAACAAAATGGAGAAAACATACTAGAAAGAATAAAACTCCTTTTCCTTTTGGACTGGGTGATCACAACAGATGCACTGGGGACCTTAGATCTTACAGTCTTCAACCATGTGTTTCCAAACTAAGCAGTTTTCTTATACGGTTACCTTAAAAGAATTCCTGCCACGTATCATTTGAATTCTTTGGGGACTTGGAAAGAAAATGAAAAGACTACTTAAGCAAGCTTTGTAAATGTATAGGTCTGTCCATATGTATTAAAGCATACAGATTTTTATCTTTTACTCTACTTGAATTTATTAAATATAAATGAAGTGTACTGAATTTTATCACAGCTAAAATGTACAGCTTAACGAGTTGATATTCACTTAGCTTTTGCTGATATGTTCATGTTGGGGACCAAGTTCAAATATTTATATTAAAAGAATGAGGAAAAAAAAATCTAAAGGGTCAGTATGTCCAGAAGAAATACCTTGATTGCTGCTAACAAAGGTCCAGAAGAAATACCTTGATTGCTGCTAACAAAGGTCCAGAAGAAATACCTTGATTGCTGTTTACAAAGGTAGGTACCTGCATATAAGTATGTTTATGCAAATGTCTTTTTCTTCGTGTAACCAATATAAATTATTGTGGAAATTGAAAAATGTATGTTACTTAAACCAGGTAAGGTGATACAAATCATGATTTATCATGCAGCTTTTCCATACACAACCATCCCACCCTGAATTACCAGCTCACCTCTTTCCTAGCTGGTAGTCTTGATTCTGGCCAGCTGTAAATCATGACTGGCAGTTTGTGTTTACACGTATGATGGTTCACAGTTTGAGAGAGAGCAGCTTCACAGAATCACAGAACATTAGGGATTGGAAGGGGTCTCAAAAATCATCTGGTCCAATCCACCTGCCAGAGCAGGGTCACCTAGATCAAGTCACACAGGAACATGCCCAGGGGGATTTTAAACATCTCCAGTAAGATGCCCTCCTGGGCAGCCTGTTCCAGTGCTCTGTCACCCTCACCATGAAGGAGTTCGTTCTCATATTTATGTGGAACCTGCTATGTTCCAGCTTACACCCTTTGTTGCTTGTCCTATCATTAGATGACATTGGGAAGAGCCTGGTTCCATCCTCCTGACACCTGCCCTTTCCATATTTATAAATATTAATGAGGTCAACTCTCAGTCTCCTTTTTCCAAGCTAAAGAGACCAATAGCCTTCACCCTTTCCTCCTAAGGGAGATGTTCCACTCCATCATATTTGCAGTTCTGTGTCCTTCCTGAACTGAGGGGCCCAGAACTGGACACAATACTCCAGATGTGGTCTCATCAGGACAGAGTAGAAGGGGAGAAGAACCTCCCTCAATCTACTAAGCACCCCCATTGTGATCCACCCCAGAATGCCATTGACCTTCTTGGCCAGAAGGGCCCATTGCTGGCTCATGGTCATCCTGCCATCCACCAGGACCCCCACACAACTTCAGTGATCCTTACTTCTTCCTATGATCTTCAAAAGGCCAGGGCCAAGACGTGGTGGGCAGGCACAACAAACAGGAGAAATCAGCATTTAAGAGGAATGAGACATTGAGCTTCTGGGCTTTTTAAGCAAATTGCATATAGATACATTTTGCACAATTGCTAATTTCTTAAATCAAGACTTCCAGGACCTTGCAGAAGAACAGATGAAGGAAGGGATGTCCTAGTCTATTTTGAAGAGATTTTTTCTGTAGTATTATTTATGCAAGTTCTAAGGCCCAGAGCTAGAAGTATAAAGGATCTGCTTAACCTCTTTGCAGTGCATCAGCAGCATGCAACGAAAGCATGGTGCAGACACAGCTCTGAAGTGAAGGTAGCAAGATGGCCAAAAACAATTAACTCCCTTTCTCAGAGAATTGCTTAGCCTTTAATCCAAACCCCCAAAACATATGGCAGCCTGTCATTGCTGAAGCTGTTAGAAAATGTGTTCCTGATTAAGATCACACACTGTCTCTGTGCAGAGTGCATTCACTAGGAGTGCTCAGTCTCTGTGTCTTAAATTATGGCCCCAATGGGCTCACTGTTCCCACAGAAAGATTTGGTTATGTGGGCTGTGTGTGTATCTTCCAGTTTTATGCTACGCTTGAATTTGCATGCGGAGTGAATCCAGACTCTTTGCTCCAGCCTTGAAGAAGGTGTCCTTCTCTTGAAGCTGGATGCAATAATCATGGCCACACATCAGTCTTTAGTTCAGGAAATCACACTGGTGAGAGCTGTGTGAGAGCCTGCACTTAAGACAGCTTATCTGACTGAGTTTTGCTAACGTATGCAAAGTCGGGACTTATCCTTTTCCAGATCACAAGCAATTAATACACTACTTCCTTCTGGCAGAGCATTAATCAGGATTAAGAAGGCTGAGAATCTTGTCTCCTTAAGTCTCAGTGTCTGAAGAATGTGCAGTAGTTGAAAGCAATGGAATGGAAATAAAACACTTCTTACATCTTTTTCTTAACATTGTTCTATTTGTAGAACTATTTACCAGTCTTCTACATCTGCCACAGCAGCAATCAAAGTTTTGTAGCTGTACATCATTCTCCTGGCATCTAGGGTCCCAGCTGCTTAAAATTAACAACCCCAGGGCATCCCAGCTGAAAACAGATAACCCCAAAACAGGAATCTCCACAGCTATCTTTATAAGAACCTTCTGCATCTGTGCTTCTATACCTCTGCCTGTACATGGCCTCAAATAGCAGGAACTCAAACTCACTGGGAAATAATTAGCTGCACCACCTTTGTGATTAGAGAGAAAAGGATGTCAGCAGCTGACCAAGAATAGGCTACCTCCTTTCTTTAGCAGTACTGTGAAGCCAGGTTGAAAAGACTTCCAGACACACCATGTTGTCTCCTGCACACAGGTTCCTCTCACTCAAGAGTATCAAGCTTCTTCAGTGTCCAAGCCTCAGATAAGGTTTTGAAAGTCTTGGAGTAATTGTTGGTGAAGGGGGGTTTTTAAAGTCTTGGAGTAATTGTTGGTGAAGGGGGGTTTTTAAAGTCTTGGGGTAATTGTTGGTGAAGGGCTGGAATACTGATTTAGCTGTAGTTAGCTGGGAGATTAACTCTGAAAAGCAGCACACCAGGTTCAATATCTGCCCAAATAATCTTGGTGGGAGGTAGTGTGTAAATAAATGGACTTCCCCATGCATTGTGATTCAGGATTCCACGCTGATATTACAAGGGTTTTCCTGGATTAAAAACTGGGAACTTTCAGTGACTTGGTTGGCCTGATGATGTGCTTCAGGGTTAAGGAACTGTGGTTCTGGATTTGTGAAAGTCCTAAGTTAGTTCTATGGTTTTGCTGTGCACATGCCGTGTAAAGCCCATTGGTTTGGTTGTTATTAATTGGAGAATGATGATGTAGGAATTGTCTGCAGATATCTTGTTAAAGTCTTTCCAAACGCAGAGCTTTTTCAATCATTAGGGATTGAAAGGAACCCCGAAAGATCATCCAGTCCAATCCCCCTGACACAGCAGGATCACCTAGACCAAGTCACACAGGAACACATCCAGGTGGGTCTTAAACATCTCCAGTGAAGGAGACTCCACAACCCCCCTGGGCAGCCTGTTCCAGTGCTCTGTCACCCTCACAGGGAAGAAGTTCCTTCTCATATTTATGTGGAACCTCCTATGTTCCATCTTACACCCATTGCCCCTTGTCCTATCAGTAGATGATGTTGAGAAGAGCCTGGCTCCATCCTCCTGACACCCACCCTTCAAATATTTATAGACATTAATTTGTTTATCTTGTTTGCTTTTATCTTGCTCGTACTATATGTGTGCAATCCCATTCTCTCAGACTTCTCTCAGTCAGTTCCAGCAAGTAGGAATTAATGTTCTTGATGCATAACTCAGTTTCTGTGTTGCTGGTTGATTGCTCATTTTTCAAGTGTTTTTTTTGCAACAAAGGCTTGCAACAGGAAAAGATGTGTTGGGGGAAACACAGGGCTGGTTTGTGCGGATTTTTTGTGGACAATTTGGGATCAGGATTTCGTTTTCATGTCCTTTTGTTTTGCTTTTACTGAGGAAAGAGACTCCTTTCTTAGAATCGCCTGAGCATTTTTTTTATGGTAAGTGCCCTACTCTTCAGTCAACTTCAAGAATCAGTACCACCTCTTTCTTTCTTTTTTTTTTAGTAGTTTTTTTGGAAGGACATTACAATTTCAGGTTTTTAGGTCCTTCTTTTTAATTGAAAGGTCTTACTTTGTGATTGGGGGAAGTTTTATTTATTTACCTTTGTATTACATCATTGCTCACAACTGTAGAATGCAGCCCAGAAATGGCAATGCCTCCTGCCCACAGTGATGGGTGTGAGCTTGTGTCTGTGACTCCTGGTTCAAGTGAAAGACAGTCTCTGAATGAGAATCTTCTTGATTTTATTTTTTTTTTTTTACTTTCCTTTCACTTCTAGAAAATAAATATTCATTACATGGAAGAGCATCAACAAAGACTTGTGCATAGCAAGAGGACTGTTGCATCTGGAAGCTTAAAATGTTGTGTGGCAGTAGGTGGGAGAAAAGCAGATGTGCTTTCCTTCACATATCTGTCAACCAACAGCTCTTGCTTTTCTGCAAATGGGAAGATGTGGAGAAAAGTCTTGAGAGACTTCTCTGAGAACAGAGGCTTAGTGGAAATACCTGAAAGCAAACCCAGCAATGTTTGTGAGACTGACTTTTGGACTCCACATTAGTTAGTTCTATTTGCTTCAACTTAATACAGAAGTAAAATAACATTAACTGGCCTGCTTGAGGAAAGTGTTCCATGCATGTGGCAAGTGTCCTTCACCTAAACCAGTTGCAGAGCATGAGATTCCTTCGTGTGCTTTGTGACTTGCTATCCCCCAGGTTTGCATGCAGAAATGGTGTCAGCAGAGGGTTTACCCAAGTCAGCTTCTGATTCTTCCTGCTGTTTGAAAAGGAGAAGCTCTAACAAATTCCATCTGAGTTATGGCTGACTAAATCTGGTGTAAATGAAGGCAGAAATCAGTACTGGGTCAATGCATGGACTTAAAAATCTTCCATTGCTATCACAAACTCCTCCTGTCCCCTGCTCCTTTTTCTCTCAAGTGTTCTGGAATTCTAGCATTTTCCCACCTCAGTTCACCATTAGAATCAATTTGGATTCTTTAGTTACTCTTTATTTGAGCTGTAGTAAAGTAACTACCAAACTGTCCAGGCTAGTCAGACCTGGACTACTTTTACCATATGGTTAAGTGATTACTTCTTTAAGTGAGTAGGTTGTCACTTGTTTCTCTGTGAAGGCAGTAACCAAAGAACTAAACTGTTTACACTAGACTCTGTGGGAAATAGGATTAAAAAATACTGTAGTCTGTCCTTGATCACAGATGTGATGTTGTGATATTGGACTAGAAGTTATCTGTCATCTTTATTGCAGCAACAGCTCCCAGCTTCTACCTCCTGTGCCTAATGTGCCATCAACGTTTTGTGTTGCAAGGCCAGTGAGAGGATGGTATGTCCAGAAAGAGGGCAGCCTAGTGGTGTGAAGCCTCACATTGAAAGCATTCCATTCACGTGGCTACCAACGACTGGCATCATCAGGGCTGATTTTACTGTTGCATACAGCACTCTTGTTTGTGTGCCATAACCAAACCAGGCTAGAAGGAAAGCCATCATGACATTATTCTATTCACCTTCTGTAAGAGTCCAGCTGGTCATTTGTGGTGTTTCCAGGAGGGAAGCAAGAAGAATCACACTCTTATTCCCAAGCATTCCTGCCTTAATCCATTTCACAGCCATTTATACCCTGAAAGTTTTGACTCCAGCTCATTCCCTGGGCCCTATCCTGCCTTTACAGTAACTTTCTCCCTGGCAAAAACACTAATAGAGTGAACATGCTAATTAGCTGAGCGTCTTCAGATTGAGGATAAGAGAACTCTGAATAACATGTCAGATTATTATAAGCCCAGTGTCAATAGATAATATCAATAGATAATATTATGGAAGACAAAGCTTTTGAGGACTGATTGCATCTCCTGTCATAAGGATGTAGTTAAAGAGCTGGTTGTTCAGATTTGTTCTATTTTCTAGCAACTGTTTTCATCCTGTTCACAATAAGGTAGATGGAGGGAAGCACTTGATGAGACCTCATGAACAATTTTTTTAATTTGATTTTTTTTTTTTTACATTGCATAGGAGTCATATACATCAAAGAAATTATGCTGGAGGGAGGTGTTTCCTCAGTTCCATTTCTCTGCCATAGTCATCCTTAGCAGTATTTCAGAAAGGATTTCTGAGGTATTCTCTGAGAAATGGCCTGATTATGATCCCATGGAAACTACTGACAAAATACTTACCAACTGCAACTGAAATCCATCCACTTCAAAATTTAAATAATGACATGCTGATTTGGAGAAAGAAAATAGAGGTAAAACTGAGAGGAAAAAGAATTTTTATGCCCTCATTTTTGTCTAGCCAAACCAATGAGAAAAAGAATTTGTTCACATATTTGTGTCAGGGGAAAAAAAGAACATTAAGAGAACAATTTCCTTCGAGATATTTCCTTCATTTTTATGCTTTCCTTAAGCTGGAATGGACAAGAAAGAGCTCTTGAGCCTTGTAAGTAGGTCAGTTGTATTTCTCATGGCCAGGCCACGTTTCCCACAGTGGAAAGCAGGATACCAGCAGGGTTTGCATGCATGTGCTCTCCAGGTCTTCCTTCTTTCCTCGCTGAACCCAGTCCCATTTCTCAGTAGGGTGACAGGACACTGGGAAGCAAATGCAATGTTTTTATTTCAACTGCTCCCAAGCATTTCTTGTTCCCCCTACTCTTCAGGTTATGTTAAATGTATCTTCAGGATCTCAGCTAGATGAAGGTTTTGCTGCACAGTCACACAGTAAAGGAGACCAATGGCTTGCCTCTGCCCCCAGACCTGTGTAGTGGGTGTGTGTGTAAAAACTGCATTCTAGGGGGCCTACAAATGTGGAATCCCTTTGCAGTGATGCTGTTTCACAAGGAATGAAAATCCTTTTCATAAGCCCTAAGCATCTGACATGCTCTTTGACAGTAGATGTGAGTTAAAACATGCCTGATGTCACACTTTCAGGATATGTATTAGCTTTCTTTAAAAATAGCTTCCTGTTTAAGCGAAAGTACAACCATTACTTTTTTTTTTAATCAGGCAATGCACAATTTGACCACCACCAACCTGTCTTTCTTCGCTGTATGTTCTAAGTTACATGTACAGACACCAAACTCGGACAAAACCCATCGCTTTGTAGCCTGTAGTAACTTTTGAGAGCAACCTAAACTTTAGGGCAGAACTACAAAGTGGTGTTTGAGCGATCATTTTCTTCTCCATCCATATACAAATCACACTCGTTGAAACTGTTTCTGATCCCTCATAAAATCAGTGTGCTATAATCTTGCCTTTGCCAGGATTTCTGCATGAAATGGTACAGCTTGAGCATTAACTCTCTTCCTGGCATTTAACTGGATATACTTTTGCACACTCAAGCCTTTGTATTGTTTGAAGGTCAGATCTACATGGAAAAAAGAAAATTTGTATCAAAAAGTCTATAGAAAATCAGAATCTTCTTCTGAACCATTATATCTTTAAAATACTTGAGGTTCAAAGTCTTGCTAAGTTCTTGCTAAGAACAAGTCTCCTTAGACACCTCTCTTCATGTAAGTGATGAGAGGGAGCTGCTATAAAGGGTTCCATGACTCTCAACCTATTATGAGGCTTCAGTAGTCAAATAGCCTGTGCTCAGGTTAAAATGAAAAGTGCTTCTAAACGTTAATAGAAAATGTATGTATCATTTAATCTGTAAGGCATCTGTAAATAAACTGGACTTTGCATGGTGCTCTATAACAGCACTTTCCTAAACTAGCATTTACAGTTCTGTAAAGTAGTTACAGATTGTTAATTACTACTGATTATTTTTATTATTTATCTGTTATTACTATGGGCAAAATACCCCACTGCAATTTTGCATGAATGCCTGGGGGGGAAAAAAAGTAGATGACATAAATCGCATGCATAATCTCAGGAGACAATCATTTTAAATCTTAATTGGCTGCCTTTTAAATATCATTTAAGGTCTCGTTTTCCCTGCCTCTCTCTCTCTAGTTAAGAAGGTGTTGTGTCAAAGTCTATTACCTTGCTGGACGTCTCGCCTCGAAGTTTTTTTTTTTTAAAAAAAAAAATAGAACCATCAGCAGAGGTTTGAGAGGTCGATAAAGCTTTTAGATTTGGAGATGTTTTCAGGGAGCCCATTTCCTGCGGCTAAGAGTTGTTAATGGAGCTTAAGGAATTATCTTATGACTCGGGCTGGGAGAGCCGTATATTTCTTCGCTGCTGTTCCCTTGTCGAGGCTGAATATGCTGCTGTCAAACTCGCTTAATGAAAAGTAACGCGTCGCTGATTACAGTTTTATTTGGGCTCTATGTAAAAAGCACTGTTAATTTAGCATCCCCTCCTTTGTGTGTTTGAATTTGCCACGGCTGAATGATTTAGAGTCTCTCAGTTTCAAGCCGTTTCTCTATAATTTTTTTCTCCCTCCTCTTTCTTTCTCAGCCTGCCTTTTTATTTCTGCTTTGTAGAGCCATATGAGCTGCCCCTTTCAGCCCCGTAGACTCATCTAAAGCAGCTGAACCTGATCTTTGATTTGTGCTATTGAAACAAATGGCAAAACTATTTTCTCACTCTTTGATTCATACTTGAAAAAAACCCAACCCACAACACCCCCTCCCCAACCCTTTTGGAAGACCACTACACTTGACGGCTGATCTAGACACAAGGTTCGAGAAGAAACTATTTTACCTCCCCCATCATTTATACAGTCTCCTCTCGGGACCTTGAGTGTGTTGATGTGTTTGAGGACAGACGGACACACACGCAGATATACCGGCTCTAGTGCACGGCTAGTCCCATGGTCCGGAGGGATCTGGGCGGGTTATATAACAGAAATCAACTTAATCAAACTTGTTTTAGAGCGACAGTGACACGACAATGAAGGGGTAACGGTCAGATCTACTCTTCTTTTGACTTCGGATACTTCAGAATATTTTCACAGTGTGATTTGCCCACAGTTACCACCTTCATTTCACGTCCCTGGCGGGAGTAAAGGGTTGCCTCCCAAAGGACGAGCTGACCAAATCGCGTTGCTGACCGAGCTCAGAAGGCCCAGCAGTGACAGGGTGTTCCCAGACGAGCGGGTGTCCGACGCTGAGCGGGACCCGGGGAACTTCTGAGACTGCGGGAGATATTTGCCTGCTCAGCACAGGAGCCCACTCCGTGTAACCAAGCACACACAGGTGCCCCTCGCTTCAGCCCACAGAGGCTGTGTCGCACAGCAGGCGCGGCCCACCGGGAGACCCGAGGTCACCCCACCCGCTCCCTCCACACCCTGTGCACACAGCACCCCCGGCTTTGCAATCACCATCGCAGCAGCCAGCGGGTTCGCCCTTCCTCCCCGCACCATCCCTCCTGCCTCTGCCAACGCTTTAAGGGCAGCAGTCTAAACTCTCGACTTTCCTCCTTCTCGCCTTCTTCACCCACAGCTCCTTAGTTTGGCGGAAGATAATTTTCTTTGTCTAAAGGGTTTCGAGGCAAAGCTCGCCGGCCGCCCCGGCTGCATTAAAATTCCTGCCGGCCCAGCCTTTAGCCGAGATCGCGGCTCCCCCGAGACTCCACTTTCGCTATTACTGTCAAGTACCCTTGACTCTTTATTTTTGCCCTTTTATCTATTACAACTAATTCGAGTTCTTTTGCCCTTTTCAGTTTAAGACGTGGGCTTTCTGTAAAGCCTCCCCCTGCCACCGGGTGCAGAGCCTTTAGAAATTGAGGGGTTTACTGTCAAAATGAAAATTTCACTTCAAATTATCTTGGCTGATGCACGTTTTCCAGGCCGGGGGCTCCTGTCTGAGCCTTTTGACAGCCAGATCAGCAGAGGGGTTCAGTGATCTCGATAATATCATCCAAGAGAGCGAAAGTCAATACAATGACAGGGAGTATGACTGGATACAATCCAATTACGGCTGCTCGCGGAGGGGAAGGGCTTGATCTGATCTCCGCACCCAGATTCCTTTATTCAGTCCTTGCACTAACAGGTCTCGCTAGAAACTTTGCAGGCTGGAGTATGTTAGTATCTGGAGTACGGAGTATTTGAGTTTGGTGCTGTTTCGGTTGCATTTGTCGTTGCCTACATACGTATAGATATTCCATATTGTATTGTCCTTTATTTATTTGTTGGGCGGAGCGCTGGCGGGAGCTGCAGAGCAATAAGATTAGCAGGCAACTAGAGCTCTTCTGTTTGTCCTGCGCCAGCTCGGTCCTCCGAGATCTTTCGGGTGTCCCCGCAGTGTCAGGCGCGGCAGCTTAAGGGGTTTAGGCCGGCCTGGGTATTCCGAGATCTGGTCTACGGTTTCTTTTCTTTCACTTCTTCCTCTCTCCCGGTTCAGGGATTAGTAAAGTTTGCTCCCGGTCCGGGGAAGGAAAGGAAATCCTTTAAATGCCTGTTATCTAGCGGTAAATTGGCTGCGAGTGCTCCTGAATCACACGTTGCAAGTGCTCTTTCTTGCCTGCTCTTTTTGCTGGCTGCACTCTATTTAATGTCAAAACGGTAAAGCATCTGTCCTGAAGTGCTGAAATATTCATGGAGGATCAGCGACGCTTCGTACCGGCACAGGAGCTGGAAAGCTAAAACGGTTCTTTAAAAGATCAAATTTTCCATGTGAATCAATTGCTTTGCGCACGGCAGAGGCGACGCCGCGGCCGAGCCCGACCCTTAGATGTCCTTTGGGACCGAGTCCAGCCCAGCCGCAGCTCGGAGTGGGATCGGGAGGGGGTGGGGAATGCTCCAGCCCCGCCTCAGCGGGCAGCCGGCGCACCCGATACCACCGCCGCCATTCCCGGACCGGTGGAGAGGGGCCAGACCCCGCCACCGGTCAGTCTTCCTCGAAGCCTCTTTTCCCCCTTTCCCGGCAGCCTGTTGCCAGCCCTTGGAGTTACCAGGACCAGCTCTGAGAAAGAGTTTTGAAACCTAAAAAGTGTTTGTTGCTCAATGCAAAACGCCACCACTTGTGTCACCTCTGAAACAGACAATTTATTGGAGTGAACATTACCTTTTAACATACTCTTTTTTTGTTGTTATTTTTCTTTTTGTCAAGATAAATCTGTGCAGTAGGTGTAAACTTAGTAGAAGTGCTGTTTGTGAATTATATGCTAACAAGGAAATCAGGAGGAAAAACTCTCGAAGTCTTTTATAACTAATGTCAGCATGCCTTAAACAAAATCTGGATTAAAATTTCCCGCTTGTAAACTTTCGGATGTAAACTTTTTAAGTAGGTCTATGCTATAGGACGTGCTTTGTTCGGGGTTTTTTTGGGACATGGAATTAAATATCTTTCATGACATTGATCCCTTAAAGTTGCAGCCAGGAGAAATTCTTCAGAACAGCCATGAGCAAAGTCTGTCCATTGAACTGAGCAAACTGAACTTTAAATCCTCGTTTCTGTTATTGAGTTGGGTTTTTTTTTTTTACAAAAAAAGAAAAGAAAAAGTTTTATATTTAAATTTAAACTTTTGCAAGTCTCTGTTCAGTGTAGCTGACTCTTCAAGCGTTAGAAAGTCCTTTGCCCTTCGGCGGGCCTGTTAGGAACAAAACATTTTGCTTCCTGGTTTGGGGAAGGCCAGAAACTCTTTGTTTGAGTCATGGTGGGACAAGTTTGAGAGCTGCCCCTTGAGCACGTTGGCACCGTTCCCCACTGCACGTCCCAAGGAGCCCGTTTCCAGAAGGGCTCCTTTGGTGGTAGCCCAGGAAACTGTCGTGTTGCTCAGGGCTTGGTTCAAAGTACTGTGCCTGAACAGGGGATCGTGAAACACCCCATCCACCCAGTTCCTGAGGTTGGTGACCGGTGAATCCTGGTGCCTGTCGATGACGCTGACAGGGGTGGAGACCGCAGCGGCAGTCGAGCCCCCTGGCCGCTTTAGCATGCAGGAGGGGTACTCGGCCTGGTTGAGGGATGTGGCCGTGTGAGCCAGGGACCAAATCCTGGGCTTCGCCTCCAGCAGCTGCTGCCCCTGCTGGAAGCACATTTTGGACTCGCAGCTGCGCTGCCGGGCGCCGAGCACGTCGGGGCTGCACTCCTCCGCCGATGGCTTCAGGCAGCTCCGCGCTCGCTCCGCTGCCGTCTCCTCATCCCCATCTTCTTCCCCCGCAGCGGCGGCCGGCGGCATCTTGGCGGGGGTCTCCGTGACCCGCGGCGGGAGGCTGCCGCCCGGGTGCGACAGCGGGAAGGGCCGCCTCAGCTCGCACTCTGAGCTCTCCGACTCGGCGGCGTCCAAGTCCTCCAGGTCGCTGAGCTCCAACTCCTTCTCCTCTTTGCCAGTGGGCTCTGCGGGGTGGGGGCGGGGGAAAGGACAGCAAAAACAAGACACACGGTCACTGGCAGCACTGCGCTGCCCCGCAGCCGCCCCCAGCAGCGAGGCCCGCTGCCGCCCCCACGAGTGGGGCCAGCCCCGGGGGCAAACTGGCGGCCGAGCCCCCGCGGCCGAACCGCTAAGTGCCTGTTTTTAGCAGGGTACCCTCTGCTTTCCCGCTCTTCATCGCCTCTTCCTGCGAACCCTCCTCCTCGTCGTCTTCCTCTTCCTCGTAGGGCCGCTTCTCGTCAGAGCACTTGTTCCGCGGGGGCCAGGTCATCTTGTTCTCCTTCTTGAGCCGCCGCCGGGCGTTGGCAAACCAGGTGGAGACCTGCGTGAGGGTCATCTTGGTGATGATCGCCAGCATGATCTTCTCGCCCTTGGTGGGGTAGGGGTTCTTGCGATGCTCCTGCAGCCAGGCCTTCAGTGTGCTCGTCGTCTCCCTGGTGGCGTTTTTCCTCCGTGTCCCACCGTCCATCGCACCATATCTGTGGGGACAGGGAAGCACCCACAGTGTGACACTCGTGAGATCCCAGGGCACCCGTGGGGGATGGCTGGGCCAGAGAGGGGGAGAATGGTTCAGGACTGCTCAGCTCCAAGAGGGCTACCTTCCTCGAGAATTAGGGCCGAGGAAGACAGCGAGGAAGGGGTCAGGCAGCAGCAGCAGCAGTAGGCAATGCAAATCCTTGTTGTGGTGGCAGGAAGGGGGAAACAAGCACCAGTTGTTATTCACGACAAAGTGTCAGCAGGGACACCCCCAGCAGCTTGAAAAGGTACAGAAATCCAACCTTCCTGTTGTTTGCAGTCCTCCCCAAACAGAACACATCTGTGTGACCCCGCAGTGTAACTGTTAATTCAAATATATTTCCATCTTATTCATTTCATTACTGATCTCTCCTACCCTTTTGTTTCTGGAATTGTAGGAACCTAACGCAGACGACATCGGGCTGCGAGTGAATATTTAATGCACACCCTCCAGGAAAGGTCACCAGCGCCCAGTGGGCCTTGGAGTTCCAAGCGGTGTGTAAGCGGTTTTATGCTGGTTTCAAACTCATACCCGAGGTAACTCAGCCTGACTCTGCGCAGGAAACTAGGATCGCCGAGGGTCTGGGGCGGGGGCCAGAGGAGCCCGTACGGGGCTGTGCGCTGGCGATGGGGGGCACGTTCTGGCGGGGAAGGGGAGGCGGTACCCGGAAAGGGGATACTGGGAGGTGAGAAGGCCCGCAGCGGGGAGGGATGGGGATAACGGGAGGGGGAAGGGGGGGCTGGGCATCCAGCGGGGTCGGAGGCGGGGGGCTACACTTACCTGTCGTACTGGTACTGGCTGAGGGTATGATCGTAGGGGTAGTAGGCAGCCGCGGGGGCGATACCCGCATGCGCAGAGCTGCTCCCGTCCTTCGCCTCCAAACTGTTCTGCAAGATACACCGCGGCCGCCGCCCTAAGCCCCCCGAGCCGCCCCCCACCGCAGGGAGGGCTCGGCCCCCGCCCTGGCCCCGCCGATCGGGTCTGGAGGAGCGGGGATTAGGGGGTGACGCGGGACCTTCCCTAATACTCCCCCGGGGCCGCGACGGCCAGCGAGATCGATAGAGACATTAACTCGTGCTGTTACGGTGTCAGGGCAGGGGGAAGGAAAAAATAAACACCACCATGGAGAAAAGGCTGTCTGGGAAGAACACGAGACAAGAGCCGGGGCCGGGCCGCCCCAAATTACCCCCTCGGTCGCCACCTCGTCAGGCGCGACTTTTAATTGCGTTACCGTGAGAACCGCGCCGGGCGTGAATATTTAATGACCGCGGGGCCGGACGCGCCCGTCGCCAGCAGCGGGTGGGTGGCTCTGGTTGGGGGGAAAAGCTCCCGGGTCTGCCCCCGCGACGGAGGGGTCCCGGCGAGCGGGATGGAGCGGAGCAGGTGGGGAGCACATCCCCCAGTGCGGCTTACCAAGGAGTAGAAAGCGGGAGCCTCGGTGCCGTAGGTCACGTAGTTTCCATAGCCCTGGGGACCGGCGTAGGGGCCGCCGTAGACCCCTAGTGCAGCGGCGGAGTTGAGTTCGTGGCGGGCGGTGGCGAGCAGGCGGCTCTCGTACACCGGGCAATAGACGGGGGTCTGGGCCGAGGCGGCCGCTCCGGTCTCGGCCAGGGTCCGCCCGCTGGACTCGCAGCAGGTCGTCAGGGAGTTGGTGCTCATCAGGAACTGGAGAGAAAGACAGCGTCGCTGAGGGCGCGGGGAAGGGAAGTCCCCCCGCGAACTTCCCAAACTGTAGCCAACAGTAATAATGTGGGTTTGTTTTGGTTTTGTAAATCAGATAGCAGTTTTGGGAGGTCGCCCCCTCCCCTTCCGCATCTTACTTGTGAGGACTGCAGAGGTGTGTTTTATCAGTTTTCTGACTCCCCTCCCCCCCGCAACAACCACAGACAGACACGCCNCGATCTCTAGCTCCCCTTCGCACCTCTGTAATCCTCCCCCATGCGTCACTATCACCCCCAAACACCTTAAATCCCACGTGTTCCTTCCCATTTTTAAAATACAAGCGCGAGGTATCACTTGAGCATCTTGAAAAGATGCGCGGTGAACGGCCGCTCGTAGCAATCAGTAAAGGCTGCAATTCAATCAAAGAGCGTCGGTAGGCAAAGAGTCTTACCTGGGGTGCAGAGGAGTAAGGGTAGCCAAACTGAGGATATGACATGATACAGGGGCTCCCAGTTATCTAGAAACAAGGCGAGACGTCTGATCTGCACGCTATTGCAGCCTGGCTCTGCTCTATTGTACCAATTGATTGGTAACCACAGGTCCCCAGATGCTTATAGGACGAAGCAGAAAACCACATTTAATTTATTTACATGAAATCTTAAACGTTCTTTTTTCCCCCCTCTTTTAACCGTACAACAAGAGCAACACAAGATGTACAGTGATTTTAGCACCTTTCCCTCAATAGTTACAAAACGGAAATAATTGCTACATGTGTGCTCCTAGGCTGGCAAACTTGACGGCAGGAACATTATTTTTCCTGCATGCCAGGAAAAATAAGGGGTGGAGGGAGGAAGAAGAAAAGCGATACAAATACATCAGTTCAGATGCACTACGTTTTCTGAACAGAGCCTCTGACGTCACGCGAACCCTATTCGCATTAANACTGTAGCCAACAGTAATAATGTGGGTTTGTTTTGGTTTTGTAAATCAGATAGCAGTTTTGGGAGGTCGCCCCCTCCCCTTCCGCATCTTACTTGTGAGGACTGCAGAGGTGTGTTTTATCAGTTTTCTGACTCCCCTCCCCCCCGCAACAACCACAGACAGACACGCCGTGACTGCAGGCGTTTCAACCCCCGAAATACGTCTGTCCGGCTCTTGGCATTAAAAACTAACTTCCTTGGTGTGTGTTCTCCCAAGGCTGGCTTTACAGTGGGCTTCTCCTGTCTCGACACAATGCTTGCCCCATCTGCGGGCTGAAACCTTCTATTTTTTTCCTGAGTCACTCATGCATATTTATTTTGAGTGTGCAGATTTGTGGTGGCCACGCACGCATCTGTTATTGACCTGCTCCTTCAGAATATCCCAGCATGTTTCGGTAGTCCGGGCCTCAGCACTTTTAATTAGTAACCTCTGAATTAATCGGGAAAGAGGGGGGGGGAAAAAGCGCTGGGGANTATAGGACGAAGCAGAAAACCACATTTAATTTATTTACATGAAATCTTAAACGTTCTTTTTTTTCCCCTCTTTTAACCGTACAACAAGAGCAACACAAGATGTACAGTGATTTTAGCACCTTTCCCTCAATAGTTACAAAACGGAAATAATTGCTACATGTGTGCTCCTAGGCTGGCAAACTTGACGGCAGGAACATTATTTTTCCTGCATGCCAGGAAAAATAAGGGGTGGAGGGAGGAAGAAGAAAAGCGATACAAATACATCAGTTCAGATGCACTACGTTTTCTGAACAGAGCCTCTGACGTCACGCGAACCCTATTCGCATTAACCTGTTTGTAAGTTTAACATCCATTTTTGGGACCCTTTCCCTCGGCGGGGAAAACAGAGTCTCCAGTATCCCTTCCAGGCAGCCTAACGGGAGCGAAAGTTTGGAAAGCACTCTGGCAGCGGCTTGCAACATCGCTATGTATTTCTGCAGGGAAGGGAAGGAAATAGATTGTTTTAATCTGAAGGATCAATGTTGTATCAGCTAAGATTTCCCCCCACCCTCCTTAGTCACTGAGGAGCAGGTAAGCACTTTTAATTAGAAATTAATTAATGAGCAGCTGCTTCTTCCCACCCCACAGTAATAATTAGTCTCAATTACAAACAAGACATATGAAGGGACACACGACTGAGTCTTCATTTAAGATTTAATCAACGGTTAAAATTAGCGCTAACGCTGACGATAAAGCACATGACATGAAATCCTGCTTTTTCTTTTCAGCTTTTATTCCAGACGTGTGATTACAGGTAGAAAACCCTACAAGCATATTCCGGAGGAATGATTGAAAGGACGTGACTTTTCACGTTAAACCGACTTTGATCCCCGCGAACCTCCACTGGAAAAGCCAGCCTTGCCTTTCCGCGGGGCTGTATCTGTGCTCTGAGCTGCGCACAGCTTGGGGGAGGGGGCAGTTAGGGAAGGGGATGCGACTCAAACGTGTCAAATACCGTTTCTCTCCGAAGAGCAAATATACCCCGTGGTTCCCCCGGGGCTACTGTGGGACCCCCGAGCGAAGGTGAGCTTGGGAAAGGGCCTTGCCTTCATCACTCCTTTCCCCTCAATCCACCCGCAGCAGCTCTCAGCCTTCCTACAGTCTGAAGGCTGGGACACCCCCGCACCACCACCACAAGCAGGCAGCAAGGCAGCATCCACCTCTGCTTCACCCTTAGAGGGAGCAGGCTCCGTGCTGCCGCCCGGAGGTATCTGCCGTCGGGGCGAGATTCTGTAGCACTTTGGCCCGTCTCTGCCGGCCCGGTATCCCCAGCATCTCCCCTCGACGGCAGTCACCGACGGGGCAGGGCGGGCAGGCAGCCGCCAGTGGGGTGAAGAAAGCGGAGGATTCTGCTCCGAGGCTGAAGCTCGGGCTGCTGGTACATTCGGAGGCTGCTCCGCGGTGTGCAGACTTGCTCAGAGATTCCTGGGTTCAGACATGTGAATAGCCCCAGGGTCACACTCTAATTAATGATGATGTTCTCTTCTTCTCCCCAGCTGGAAGACTGCCTCCCAGAAACGAATCTGCCCACACTGACAGCTCGATTGAGGGTGATTGATGACTATCTGGAGACCACAGTACACATAATATAATATCTGCTGCGTAATTGCTTTAATTTACAGATGAAAATACTAGTTTTGGGATTGAGTTAGACTACGACGAGCGGCCTTTTATGGCACTTTAGAGTGTTTGCAAATAAATGATATCAGATACAGTACATGCAAATTATCCTGACAGCTCAGTATCTGTAGCCGGAAGAAACGTATAAAGAAAGGGAACCCAATGACATTAATAATCGGTTTTGAATTCTGTATTGATTTTTTGGAGGGGAAGAAAGCGTTTTTTGTGTCCTCACCTGAAGAGAGCTAATGTGTTTTTTTTTTCTAGGAATATTAATGTTGTGGCCATTGTGTTTCTTTTCCAGAAATGGTCCTTTATTTCTCCTACCCCGGTTCTGACAGGGTATAATGATACTTTTACGAGCAGCTTCCTTCTATGTGGCGTGCGGCCGGGCTATTGCATTGTTTGAGAAGAAAAGACACCCTGTGTTTACACAATGGTCTGCACGCAGCGTTTGGGGCTGCTCCCTCTGCCTCCTGCGCTCCCGTTGCGCTTGGGGATGTTTATTTAAGCCCTGGAGTATAACTCACCGGTGCTAGGGAAGAAAACAGTTGCACTTATCTCAAGAGCAGCTTGGTGTAAAGCTCTATAATTAGCTGGGAGAGCTAGACAGCTGCCTGGAGAAGTCCTCCCAGTTTTCCAGTCTACAGTTTGGGAAATGTCCTGGTGCTGTGGGTTTGTGGTTGTGGGGTTTTTTTATTTCTCCCCTTTGATGATACTGCAGATGTCAACTCCGCAGTGGCCTACAGAACACTCCAGGTTTTGATATTTAGATGAGTCTATTGAACTTTAAAATACAAGGTGAAATTCAATATTTATAGTCCTTGTCTATTTATATATCACAGTTTTCTTTCGCTGCACCACGCAAATACTCTGGTGCTCATCTTTGCACTGAACTTTCCTATATTAATCATGATAATTATTTGTCATTATTTTCTTTGCAGCCTGCCTGCTCTACTACCTTACACCTGGTTAGCTTTGTGCCAGTTCCAATCTGTATTCCCTAGAAAGCGGTCATGAAAAAAACTCAGCAAACCCCACAAAACAAAAAAGCCAATAACAAAAACTTAATAACCTTAAATGCTAAAAGCTGACATTACATCTTCGTCCAGCGTTCATGTCTTGTTCTGCCTACAATCTACAAATAATGGCCTTTTGTTGGTAAGAAACCAAATGCAATTCTATTTCATCTTGAATTTTTGGTGCCAGCTCACAAACATGCAATAAGTCCCGCAATGATTTCAAATCACCTTTGTGGCTCTTGCACATAAACAACGTAACACTGTTCAAATCCAAGCAAAGACGCTTAAGGCTGAGGGCTATATCCTTAAGCATTTAGAAAATGCAAGTCTTTGCTGTGCAATAAAAATTGATCCTTGTCAAAGCCCCTTTCCTGTACAAAGCAGTTAACAGCTTTCGAGAAAGAAACACACGCTGCCTTAGTACTCCAAAGTTTTAGCAAGCAAACCCATCGCGATCGATAGGAAACACTGGAGAGTTCCTCTCCAGTAAGAACCAGCCTGCACAGTCAGACGAGTAGATACTTCATAGCCAAAGCCCAGCCAGGTCTATCTCCAAGGGTTATGTGTTTCTTCTCTGAGAACCTGGAGCCAACGTTCATACAAGTTTTATCACAAAAGCATGAAACGAGAAGGAATCGCTGTGATGCTGGAACAGGCCACAGCGGGTAAAACAGAGAACCTCTTCAGGACTAACGCTTTCATGGACGTCTTCAGGGACATGATCTGGAGGCAGTTAATGTAGCTATACTTTTACTATCTACATTTTCATCGCCTCCTCTTTTGGAGGGGTTATTACCACTCCTGGAAATATTTCAGCGATGGAATTTGCTTATGGGCTAAACAGACTTTAGTAAGATCCTTCAGCCGACTTCGCTTTGTTTTCACCTTACGGATTTAAAGCAACATTGACACCTCCTGACAAACGCTGTGAAGCACTACATGTTGCCCATTTGGGATCTGACATGGAACCGAGGGCAGCGTGCAACATTTCAAGTACATTAGCTCTCATAAAGCCGCTATCGATAGTAAATACGATTGAGGTTTTTTTTCTGAACACCTCTGAGGTGTAACTGCATCTCCTGCACTCTGCATCGAGGGGCTGATACTGCCAGCCAGTATCAAACCCATGCAATGCTTGTGGTCGGTAGAGCCGTGATGACAAACATAGTTGCAAAAGAAGGCGCCGCTAATTAATTTACACTTAAAATCGGTGGTTCAAAGCTACTCATTTGAATGCTTTCATTTTGCAAGTCTTCAATCCTCTTGACAAACCATCTAGATTAAAGCAGAAAGGCCTCACATGCTTATTATGTCCTTTGTTTATATTAACTTTTCACACTCAAGAGCACCCAACACACGCGCTCTCCCTCACACACAAAACTTTTCAGACACAGAAGCAAACGCTGCGACCTGGGCAGCTGCTGCGTGGCTAGATGCACCCTGCAACACATCCACATTCACCTGCTCGGTGCACAGCACCACAACTACGTTTTCACTAGTAAAGCAAAGATTGTACAAGGTTTCTCTTTTCAGCTCCTGTCCCCCATCAGTGCCGCAGACTTGCAGGCATTCAAACGCCACCGCCTTGGAGCTTTCTGGCAGCTGACAGCTTCACCAGACTTCCCTGCGAAGATAAAACTTTCCTACTCGCAAGGTCAGATTCTATGCCTTTTAAAGTTTGCCTTAAAATCCAGAAAGTTTGACTCGATACCTTACCTTAGCGCTCGCTGAATATCATATCCACACCCCCTTCCCAAGCAATAACACATATGTTAAAATACATTTGCCCTCTGTCCTACGTAAAGATTGCACAAAGCCAAATGATTCATCAGAGAGAGTTTCTTTTCCCTCCAGCAGTTCGTTTTCAGCTGCCTTGCTGCTAAAGCAGGCTCCGAAGGGGAGGAGGGGGGATAAACCCCACCGCTCCCCCTCCACCCCCCGCTTCCGTAAAGACAGACACACACAAACATCAGCACCAAAACAAGAAGAAAAAAAAAATTACCTGCGATCACGCCAGGCTTCGGCTAAACCCTCGTAGCGGTGGCTGTGCCATGGCACGGTTGCTCTCCTCTCGCCTGCGCTGGCTGACTTTGCAGGGAGCCAGGGAGAACCAGCGCAGACATTTCTCAGCGAGCAGCACCTGAGCGGCGCAGAGCCTTCGGTCCCCAGGCGCCACAGTCACTTCACTAACCCCTGTACCAGAGTGACGTTCAAGTGAATAGCTCCACTGATCACACTCTTTCCTACTGATTAACACTTTCCAAGGCGGCCAGGCACTCCACTTCCAACTTTTCCCGTTTTTAAAAGAGAAGCAGCCAGCGCCGCTTGCTTCCGTGGGTTATAAACGCCGTCTGGGGCGTGGGGGACACCATAATTAATAGCAGGTTAGTAAAATTAGTGCTGCCACTCCAATTGTTGTCCTCGTCGCCAACAATAATTGCATCGATTCTGGAAGGACACGAATGTCCTCCATTTAACCTAATGATCTGCGGGTTGCACACGCTGTAAGGCAGCCGTAGCGTTGATTAACTGCGCGCACCTCCCAACTATCATTTATCTCCGCGAGTCACGACTGGAAGGAGCTAAACTTGCCGGCAACTCTCCCTGCCTCTCCCACCGCCTTTGTTTCCCTCCTGTATGGGGCGGTGGGCTGGGACCGCTGGCTCTCGCCCTGTCACCGGTACCTGTCACCGGTACCTGTCACCCCTCGGCCCGCGCTCCGTTCGTAGCCCCGGGGCAGCGCGGCGGAGCTGCGGGGGTTGCAGTCGTGGGGAGGGGCGAGGGGGGGAGTTGCGCGGCGGATACCAGCACCGGGGACCGTCACCGCCCGTCGGCGCTGCCCGGGCACCGGGGGCTTCCTGCGGGGGCGGGAGTGGAGCAGCGAAGTTGGGNCCTCTCTGTCCTCCTGCGCCCACCCGTCCGTCTGTCGGTCCGTCCGTCCCGCCTGGTCTCAGCCGCAGGCTGCTGCCACTGCTCTCTTGCGCGGAGAAGTTACTGGGGCCCGGGACTGTCTTTGGTGCTGGGCAGCTCCCTCCACTCTCTGTCCCCCCAGGCACCAGGACCTGCTCCAGGTTTCTGCCCGCTGCCTGGGGGTCTCGCAGCTCCCGCGGGGCCTTGCCCAGCGCCGAGTTCTACAGCCCGCCCGTACTTTCTTAATTGTTTGTTCAGCGGGAAAAGGGACAAATCGGGATTGACAGGAGGGGGAGGAGGGATCAATATCATTCCTCTTTAAAGGCGTAAGACTATCTCAATAAGACAGAAGAAGAGAAAAATAGAATATTATACTCTACCTAATTAAGCGAAGACAAAGAGGTTGTGGGGAGAAAGGTTCAGCAGAGGTGGGGTGGCAATGGGAATTTTTAATCCAGTGTCTTCCTGCCGTAACCACCAAGGCTGAACAGTAACGTTAATAGGGAACATCTGTACATCGACAGATTTATTCTTGCCAGGGCTCTCTCATGCCTGTGTCATTTGCATGGACCCGTGCTCATAATGTTCGACACACGCTGCACCTTGTAGTGCAATGACAAGGTAAATCTGATGAATGTTGGAGCTGGGAAATCCTCTTCTCTTTCCCCTTTCTTCCTCCTCGGATTGCCCTTGCAGCTTCCGAGGCGGGGATACCACACAGAGAAAGAAAATGTGAGCCTTCTGCCTATCTTCACTTGTAAACAGAAAGCCAATCATGCAGCGAGCGCTTGCATTTTAAAGCAGAGTAACAAACCCCTCGTACAGGGGGTGCCGGGCTGCCCGCCCGGGGTTGGCCGCGGTGTGTGCGCCCCGGGACAGGGGCTTCGCTCCCCTTCCATCCCCCGCGGGGACCTGGCCTCCCGAAAATAACCCAGGAGCGCCGAGCTGGTGCCCCCGAGCTGGCCCTGGGGAGCTGAGGCTCTCCCTCCCTCCTTTCCTCTGGCGGGGCCCGGCCCGCTGGCGCAGCCGCTGGGCTCCTGCCCCGGGCTGTCCCCCAGCCCGGCTGCCGGCAGTCCCGGCGCAGAGCGTTGTAGAAGCTCCTGGGGCAGCTCCGTGCCCGCGGGGGTGGCTCCTGCCCCGGGGGAGTCCCGCCGCCTCCTCTCCACGGCGTCCCCCACACTTTACGAAGTGGAGGATGACACTGTCCTGCCCCAGAGGTGACATCTTCTCTGAGGCTCAAGTGTGATTTGGGGGGCTTCTGGAGGAAGCTGCACTTCTCCTCCCACCCCGAAATTTGGTACGATGTTCAAAGGCAGGAGATAGTGCTAAAAGTGTGTTATCTTCTATCATAGAAACAGTCTGAGCTCCAAGAGAAGGACATCTTTTGTTATTTTATGGCTTAAGGAGGCAAGCAGACTCTTAACTGTCTTTTCTAATTTACTTCCAGTGGTCTGCACCCCCTGGAAATCACTCCCCATCTCCACTTTGACCTCTGCTCCAGAAGGCACAGTGGCTGGTGGGTGGATAAAGTCTGGCCTAGTCAGGCAGGAGCGTAGGCAAACTGAGCAGAGCTGGGATTCCAGTAGATGTGTATGTGGGCCACCCATACTGACATGACAGACATAACCTGGTCATCAATAAATCTGTGAAGGTACCTGCAACCAGAGGAAAAGCTTTTAGGAAGTGCTCCCCAAAATGTAATAGGAAGGACTCCCCAAAACATAATGGACCAGACCCATGACAGAAAGGCCATTTATGGGTTCTGCTTGATGTTGTTCACGTGGTGTTATGGATTGTCTTTCTCAATCTTTTCTTTTTTTTTAATTAAATGACTAGTAGTGTTAAGATTTCAACCATATTTAATGTTTAATCTGTTAAAATGTGCTCTTTTCAATGTAGGAATTGTGTTGGTCCTGTCTATCCTGGCATTCTTTTCCATTTCTGTAGCTAGACTGATGCCCTCTCTGCTGTGTAAAGGCCATCATTAAGTGATACCAAGTGGTTAAACCTCTTAATTTTCCATGTCATTAGACAAACAGCACTGGTGATAGCACCATGTATTTCCACTCAGAAAGGGAATAAAATTTAACAGCTGCTGTCAATTCCTTTGGCACTGTGGCTATTCTTTGACCACCTTCTTCCTAAGATAGCAGAAAACACTAACTTGATCTCTTACTTGTTTTGGCCTTTGTTTTCCTGTAGAGGCTACTAAATCACACCTAGTCAAGGAATAATATACTAATGCTACTCTCATAACTCATGCACCCCATGAAGGTTCTAGAAACACATTAGCTTAATCATGAAATCTCTGAGATAATTTATGTAACTGGAATAATTTCACAGGAAAGCAAATATAAGTCAGTAAGTAGTAAATGTGTGGACAGATGTCAGATTTTCACTGGAACTATTTTTGTCCTCATGTTCTTCGGGTGCCAAGTTTTATGCTAGCCTCAGAGCAGGAAGGTTTATCTCAACATGCAGGGATCCATACTGGTACATTTCTTTTCCTTTTCTCACATTAAATTCATTATGTGATGTTCAAAAGACTGATATACATTAGAAAAACCTTTAGGCATTTCAGTGTGAAAGGGCTGGTTTATTAAAAGGATAGGTTATTACTTTGAGCAATGACTTCAGTATGTACATTTAAATGTGAAATGTTTATCCAGTGCTGCTGATTTGTGTTGGTCAGAAGCTGTACAACTATATTTTATTTATAATTGTGCACCTAAGCTAATAAAAACACATTGCCAGGTTCTATGTGGTCATTTGTGGGAATTTTGTAGCCCACAAAGGCTCATAGTTACTTTTTCAGTGATGTTCTAAGCAAGTGTTTTGCATGGATTTGCAAATCCATGATTTTGAGGAGATATTTGTTCTGTTAATGTGGTTATAGAACTGGCCAAAGCTGTTTCAGTGTATGCCAATAGTTGGACGAGGGCAGGGAATGGTTTTATAGCAGGAAAATTTTCAGTGCTTAGAAGCTCAGCCACTTCAGTCCTCCCTCAAGACCCTGAAAAGGCAGAGGATACCAGATGATCAGTAACATCAAGTTCTCTTTCCTGCAATGCAGGTTTGCCCAAGTTGGGAGGACAGCCTGAGTCTCCGGGCAGACTTTGCTCAGAGGAGCGATTCCACTGAGGTGGAGCTCCAGGGAAGCAAAGCAAGAGTAAGCTACTTCCTCCATGTTATACAACTAGAGAGAAGTGGACTGTGGGTCAGATCCCACCAATCTCCCGGTGAGTGAGTAGTTCCTTCAAATGCTACTCGTGAGTGATCACTTCTCACACTGCAGGGTTATAGAGGAGAACTGCGTGTGCCTCAGAAAACAAAGATGCAATTAAAGCAGCGTTTGTAGTTTTCAGTGAGGGTCATCTCTCAATGCTGGTGTAACCATAATTTTTTTGCCCTGCTAATTATTTTCATTAGCTGTTTTAACTCTTCCTGAGAGCTCTTAATAATTGCTTCAGAGCAAAATGTGTAAAACTGAAAATTATTTATGGCACAGATTAGAACTACAGAATACTAATATGGGTAGTCAGGAATAATTTACCATAGCAGGAAAAGCATTATTTAATTGTTTAATATAGAAGTTTAATTGTGCTTGCACATAATTATCATGTAAATATCGCTGTGATCACTTTAAGAGGTTATTTCTTAGTCTGCCAAAATTCTGAAGCAATCTGAAAAGAATTAATTTTTTTCTTGCCTCCCTTCACAAGCCTCTCAAGTGCACTATATGTTTTAACTTAAACCAAAATATAGCCAAAGGCAGACAGGAGTTCCAACAGTGACCAGTGTAATACTCACTGCTTTTAATTACTGTAACAATAAATCACACAGGAATGTCCTCCAGGAACAAAATGATTTTCTAAAAACATTTGAGAATATTTTTGAAATTCAATTAATTGAAGGCACCAGATAAAAGGTACACATTCTTAATGGCTATAAAATAACCCTAAGGGATGTAACTGAGCTCCAAGCTTAACTTCAAAGTGTGACAGAAATACTTACTGTATTACTTTAAAAGTATTCAGATCAATGAATCAGTTAAAATTATTTATACATTTAACAACCTTTTCATTTTCTTTCTGAATATGATAGAAAGAATTGCTCTCATTTCCCAGGACACAAAAAGCAGTTGAGACCTGTAAAAGAAATTGTAATTAAAGCCAGCCTTCAGTCAAAATTGGTATTATGAATTTTTGGTTGACACAAGATAAAGGGGCCAGCGAAACATAAAAGTGGCTTGATAAAACATACATTTAGACATTTTATACTGAAATTTAACTGGTTTCTGGAGATATTTCAGGCTCCGAGATTAACTCTGTTCTTGTTAAAGCCAGTAAGCATTTTTAAATTGAATTCAACAGAAGCAGAACATCACCCTGCAATGGGTGTTGTGCAGTGCTGTGTACCTCACCGGCTATCTGCTTGTGGGCCAAACAAAGTCTATTTTTTTTTGTTTATCTCTCTTTGGGCTAAGTATACTGACTTGAACATCCATATGGCTTTGGAAGGTGTCAAACATCTCAGTCACCGCATGCCTTCAGCTTTAGCGCGTAGTTTCTGAGGCAGTACGCTGGCTAATGCTCCGTAGGATTCAACTCTGTGAACAAACACCTTGGCATCTGGCCTCAGTTTAAGAGAAACAGAGGTTGTTTTAACACAAAAGTGTTTAAACCATCACAGTTTTCTGATTTGCAAGGTGATTTCATAGCCCAATGTGACTCAACAGCAGGAAAGTGTTAAGAAATATGTAGAAGCTGAACTGCTGCTACCAGCTGGTTTTCTAGGAGAGGTTCTCCAATCTGAGCCTCTGCACGTCCAACCCATAGCCATGCTCCTGATTGTGCCAGGGCCATGAAAGCAGATTATGAACCCATCATACCAAGAACATAAGGGTTAACTTCTAACCTTTGCAAATGGGCTGCTCATTAAAACTATTCAGTGATGGTAGTTAATTAAATGGCATATGTATTATCCCTCAGTGCATAAAGTTTAGAAGTGGTGGAACCAGCATTATGCCTGCATAAAACCTCCATGCACACACGTGTCTGTGTACTCGTATGTGCACACAGACACACACAGGAAAAGGGTGCAGAGAAGTGTCTGCGCTGTATGAAGGAACATACTCTACACAAGACTAATTACAGTATTTTTCTAATGGGTACCTATACTCAATATTCACTGATAATAGTAGCATGTTAACATTTTCTTCATGTTTAAAATGTGTTAAACACAGATACTAAAATAATTACAATAGTACTGTGGAGATAAATGCATCTTTATCCTTTCTGTTCCTTTTCCTTCATCATTCAAACCTGTAAACCCTGTAAGAATATTTAAGTATTTAATACTGATGTTATTCAATGAATATGGAATAATTTTTGCAGTAATTCTGCACCCTGTAGGTACAAGGTGGTGCTGGGGACACTGAGAAATGGAAAAATCAGCAGTAGATTGCAGCTGAAAGTACAGTCACTGAGAAGACATCTGTTATATAACAGTTCTGTTAAGACTGCATGTAATAAACATACTTACACTAAACCCACTAATAAGTCTCAGGTTTAACCAGATAACTGCTCAATAAAGGCAATACTCTAACTGTGACACTCTTTAAAGCTGGGACTGCAGACTGCCAAAGACAGCTTGAATATTGTGGGCAAATACCCATCACACTCGCAATAGACTCACAGTCACCAAGACAGCACCCGTGACCAGATTCACATCAGTTCTGTACAAAAAATCCAGAACTGTCTACTAAATGTTGACTCCACCAGTTACAGAAATCCACAGTTTGCAAGCATTTAAAAGTTTTCTCTTAAACAGTTAAGACATCTTTTTCAAGAGCAGTTGGGGTGTTTGTCTCAGAATTGTTTGACAAAGGAACACAGTAATTTATGAGCATTTATCTTCATAAATCCAGAGAAACTGTGGGACAACTTGCATTTTGCCCTCTTTTCCTTTTTGTAAAAAAATCAATACATATTTGAACTAAAAAAAATTATTCCCCTGTTTTATTGTTTTAAAAGTTTCACCTGTGGTGAAGTGGTAGCAGTGCAGTGATACAGAAGAGCAAAGGTAAAAAACAAGTCAGAATATTGGCTTCAGACTAAAGCTAGGTAAACGCAAGGAAACTTGTCTAGGAAGTAGAATAATTTCATGGAAAATACAGGTCAGGAAAGGTTAAATATGACCAAGAAAGGAAAAAAAGTGTCTTCTTACATCTAATTTTTAGGTTTGCAAAAAGTCTGCAGTAAAGACATAAAATGTGGTCATGCTTGCTGTAGATGCTGTGTTTTATCTGTGCTCCTCTTCCAAGCATCTGATTTCATACCAGGTAGAGCTGTCAGTCCTAATGACACAGACTGTGAGAGCTGAGGGATTTCTGCAAAGGCCTCATTAATGTTGAAGGAAGAATCTTCTTTGGGAGGATGATTCCACTTCTTATCTCTGCCCATATCCAGATACAACTGTGGGAGGTAGTCAAAGAGCAGATACTTCAGCCATGTGCCCACAGAGTGTGTCCTGTTTGACATTTCAAGCCTTGTACAAGGCTCCCAGCCATATCCTTTCTCATGCCAGATTACTTTTCAGGTGCAAGTGGACCAGAGTAGGATAGAATTGGCTTATCCAGGAACAAAGAAAATGTCAGTACCACACTCAAAACCATCTCAGCAGAGCCAGTGATGGCACTGGTGACGCTGGTGACTGCAGCTGATTGTGCATCACCCAGAAGAAATTTCATCCAAAGCAACACCACGGTGCCAAAGGTCAATGACAGCCCATGGCACCACAGCCATTTCCAGGTAATCCAGCTCTCACACGAGTTGTGAAAGGATATTTATTCCATGAGTGGCCAGGTGGTCATACCAGCTGCTGCTCAGCCAGTTGAAGAAGCTTGAGTGGGATGAGTGTGAGAACATTACCCCTGAGCTTACATTGACTCAATAGCAGGGTGAGAATGCTGCTTGCTTTTGGTTTTGCATCAGGCTTTCTTCATCAAAAGGCAGTTAGCTGCTTTATGCTCATGTGTAAAGAAAGACCACCTGATTCTATCAGCTCCTCAGCCTCAGACAGTGCTTTGCAGGCTTGCTGAGTGTATGGGAGGACTTGCTGGAAGCAGCCATCCCAGATGACTGCTCTCTTATGAAACATAAAGACTTGAAACAGAAAGCATGGTGGAGTCAAACCTGAGGTGGTCCAAAAAAGAAAAACACATCAATCTAGATGGCAAAGACTCCATAAATGTAAGTAAGGCTTTTGAGACTGAATTTTTCTTGTTTGAAATGCTTTATGTGAATTACACTGCTGTGAAAAGGCATGTGGGGTCACAGCAGTCACTCCTATGAGCAGAGAGGGGAGCAGGAAAACTGGGAGGACAGCTTATTGCTCTGGATCACATTATACTGTCTCTAAATAGCTCTTCTGGAGCAAATTGGGAGTCGTGTGATGGTAATAGTTGGCCTTTGTGTGAGAGGAGAAACAAAATCAAAGACCTTTTTTTGCCTACTTAATGTAATAAATTTACTTTCCAGAGACCTGGCTCACCCTGTGTTTCAGTAATCCCCAATACCTTTATAACACCCTCTAACCTGGTTTTTTGCACCTAGGAATTAGAAAGCATTGTGGCTTGTTAGCCAAACAATCCTCAGCACTGCTCACCTGCAGTTTTGAGAATGCAAAATCGCTCAGACCAGCTTTGTGAAGGCACTTCAGTATTAGCAGAAGAGACAGGCGGGGGGACCTTTATAAATTTATAAAAATACAGTCATTAAACCTGCAGTTCAGGAGCCCAGCTCCAATTCCCTCTTCATTTTATCTTTTTATTTCACTGAGCCATACCTTGCCTTGGTTGCATTAAAAAATCCACACGGAACTCACTGAGAAGTGGGACAATGGCAGAACCTTTTCCTATTTTGGATGCCACCTGTCCTGTCTGTAGCGTTGTTATTTGTGTGTGGGTGCGCGTGCCAAGGTGAATTTGTTCACTAGCACAATTTACAATCGAAAATATTATAGATGGAACTAGGAGAAATGAAGTCGCTTGTAACAATACAAATAAAGAATGGATCTCGTGTTAAGGATGA
This sequence comes from Rhinopomastus cyanomelas, assembly GCA_013400115.1. Classification (NCBI taxonomy): domain Eukaryota; kingdom Metazoa; phylum Chordata; class Aves; order Bucerotiformes; family Rhinopomastidae; genus Rhinopomastus; species Rhinopomastus cyanomelas. The sequence goes on from VXBP01004231.1 coordinate 336,890, forward strand.
ATCATGCAATTAGTGAATTCCACTAAGGACAGCAAGTGTTCCAGATCTGAACTAATCAGATCTGGAAGCTGTTTTGAAATGCTCTGGAAAGCTGAATGAGAGCAATATTGCTTATCTTCAGAATCAAGTTCAAAAGACTTACCTTCAAGCAAATGACGGCATTCCCAAGTAGCGATCACGCTACAGAGCAAACATTAAGGGGAACTAAACTTCAAGCAGCCTAATAGAGGAGTTTGGCTGAAATAAAACTTGGAAGGAGTTTTCCAGAAGATGATTAATAAAAAGTTTATGGTGAAAAACGGCAAGACAGACATTCATACCAGATTCTTCTACTTTGACATGTGCGTTGCAGAACCATGTCCTAGTGCAGCTGAATCCCATCAAAGGTCCTGTGTAAGCCTAACATATTTTTTTTTTCCTGTGGAAGGAAGAGTTTATGTTAGTACTATATAGATTTCTGTAAGTGGTTCAGGTTCTGTGTATGTAATCAATTGGATTTTGTTTCCTCTACTGAATATAACTTCATAAATAGTGTTGCAGCAGATGAAACGAGTAAAATGATGTGGTAAAACTGTCCGTCCCAAACTGCTTTAAAGTAGCAGTCCAGCTTTTATGTTTAAGAGCTTCATGTAACAAGCTTCTAGAAAGTGAAGCTAATTTTCTAGGTAAATAAATTGTCCAGGATGTTTCCTCTTGCCTTTTCCACCACCAAAACATGTAGACATAGACCACTATGAGCCAACTGCTGAACTTGAACTGCTGTAAGAGGGGATTTTTCAATCTTTCCCTGTGGCAGATGGCACTGTTCAATGTTAGGATACTCGATGGATAGACTGTAGTACTGGCTCAGAATAGCCATTCCCATATTTCTTCCAGATTCAGCTTTTCTTTCTCCTCCCTTGACTGTCAAGATTATCAAGAATATTTACACCAACACTCTGCTCACTGACTTATTTTTAAAAATTTAAATGAAGACAGATTTTTTGGACTGCATTAACCAGTTTGGAGGAAAATGTCTTTCTGGCATCATTACCTTCTTGGGAATCTGTCAGTGTCAATTATTTCTTTAGCTGTTGAAGCAGACCAGGAATCAAAACACATATTTAGAAACCTAAGGAAGTTTTTCAGAATTTCCAAGAACCAGCAGCTTCCACTCTGGTCAGTAGCAGCTGATGCTCGGCGTCTCTTTGACCAACTTGACTAGGTCAGTTTCTGGAGAGAGCTCTTTACTCTTTTATGTACTGAGGGATGGAACTCATTTCCTCATGTCAGTGTTGGCAGGAAAGAAAGCAAAAAGTCATGTTTAGGAAGGAAACTTCATTTAGAGATTTAAGACTTATGAAAGTAAAGAATTGCCTTGTGACTAAGACAGTAGATTTAGAAACAAAAGCTCTTAGAGCATCTTTCCCTGATGCATTTAAGTCAGATAAATTTGTGACAAAAGATTAAGCTCTAAAGGAGCAGGGTAGGAACCTGAATTCATTTGCTCTGAGTCAGACTGAACATGTGTCAATGATGTCCCTCAGTCAAAACACTCAGATTCTAATTCCAAAGTGGAAATCTGAATGTATTTCCTTTTTCCCTTTTATTTCTTTTTTTTTTAAGCAGATTTCAAACCTTAAAAGTAGGGGTATAACAGAGCTTGTCCCTTCAGGGAACTTCTGTTAAGATTACTAAACATGGTCTGATTTTCAGCAGTCACAGTGACGCACAAAAACTTCAGATGCCTAAAGTGCTCGAAGAAGAGTGGAAGGAAGGGGAGAGGTATGTGCTAGAAGGTTCTCTTCTCTGCAATCCACACATAATTGGGAGATTTCAAACACATGCAAGTACATATACATAGACACAGACACACACACACATATACTCAAACAAGGGAAAACCTATTTTTTATCCCTGTCTTTATAAAAGCGGATCTAAAATTTCTAAAACGTAACTGATTCAGAAGCAATTTTAATGAATTAACTTTTAATGAAAATTCTCAGCAAATTGTCTTATTTCTTTGAAAATACAGTCTGCCCTAAACTGGTAAAAACCAGAAGCTGGATCCTTGTCTCTTCTAACACTTGATGCCTTTACAGTTAAATCCTCTAAATCTTTATTGTTAATCTGAATCCAATACTTTAGACAAAGATCTGTTTGCCCACTTCAGAGATAAAGGAACAGCTGTTAAGAAAATGTCTTGAGTGTTTATTTCAATCGAGTATTTTTGGGGTTTTGTTTTTAATGTAGTTCCTAGTAGCATGGAATGTATCTATACTGCTCTGGCAAATAGATGAGGTAAAGTTCTGACAACTTGCACTCGTATGCTTCTACCCAGGGTTCGCGTCAGTCGAGGCTTACTCTCAGCTGCTCACCCAGACGTTGTCATGGATCATTTGGTTATGTAGTCTGTGACCATGAGACCTTATTTTCTCTAGACACAGATATACCATTCCACAGATTCCATTTTTCAGATAGAGAAATTCTTATTTCCAGGGCTGCTTCTTAAATTTCCTTCTTGCACGCTCTTGATACGTATTACATTACAGCACATGTAATGTTCACAGTATTATTGACTGGTAGCTGTGTGAAACTGTCTTTGCAGAATCAGATGGTTATGTTACTTTAAAATTGCAAGAGAAAAGAAAAGCCTTTGAGTAACTTTAAATTAATTTACATGTTAGTAGTCATTCTCTGGAAATGCTCAGGAACAAAACATAATCTCATGTGGTGACTATATTTACAACATTTCAACATCAAGAACATCTGACTGCTAAGAATCTAGATAGATACATGGTCTTTTGGAAAAGAGCGCATTCTGTTCAACCGCCTGCAATAAGGCTTGTCCAGAGCTGTTAATAGCAAAAGCAGCAGAAAGTTGTTTAATAAGACTCTCTTACGCTACGATAAGAACCCGTGATTTCCCAAACCTGCCCTCTCTGTTGTGATAGGAACGCTACATTCCACCTTGAGTAGTTAAGGAACATTTTTTCAGTGTAGACTGTCTCCTCTGATCAGCAGACCAGACTCTGCAAGCAAGCCTTCCATCCCTTTGGGTCTGTAGGTTCCTCACAATCCTAAAGAACCACTGAATAAAGCTGCTCTTGTCTACCATCCCCTTCCTGGTTAGGTGGTACCTGCTCTTTCTTTGGTCGGTCTGGTCATAATTCTGAGGTTTTTACTGTCGTTAGAAGAGACTACACTAGAAAGTTTCCCAGCGTTTGGGCCTCCTGGTTGAGCTTTTGTTAGGATTCCTTCTCAGCCTTTGATGAAGATTTAAGATACTGGTATTTTTAGACAAAGGAGTCACTGTAATTATCAACTTGGAAGCACAGAGGCGATGCTTCTCTCTTGGCTGCTTTACTTTCAAGCAGAACGTAGAGTAGTTTCAGCGCGCTGCAGACCAGCAACCTCTCAATAACAAAGAATGTCATTTCCCTGCTTGTGAAAGTTCCAATACTTGCTCCAACGACATGCCTTTGCTTAGCCTGAAGGTGTCAGGATTCACAGCGCACCATTCTCTGTTTCAATGAAGGATCCTTTCTTTTAGGTTATGAAACAGCTGGGAGAAATACATTTAGAAATTGCCCTTGATTTAGTTTCTCTGAGAACTGTTCTGGAGCGCAAGATTGATTTCTTCAATTGCTTCTGAATATTTTGTAGGAATTTCTTTTCTTTCCCAAGGTGACTTTCTGTGAGGCATTTTAAGAGGTGGCTACTAAATTATGTATAAACATCACATTCTTTTTTGCTTTACACTCAAGCAGGTATTTGCTCCACTACAGAGAATTCATTTCCTAATTACATAAAGGGGATATTTGCTTTCTATATGGCTGCCTTGCTACTCATTGCTTATTAGCGTAATGTAAAAGATTTTAACCCTCTGTACAGCTAGCTAGCTATTTATTAAGACACTCGTTTAATATATTTAATTTGAGATCTGTTTTAGGCTATGGGAAGGACATGAGCTGTATTTTTTGAGACAGGAAAGGTTAGAAAATTTTTTATAAAGGAGTTGCTTGCTAATTGTCTCGTTGTCATTACCTCCTGCTTTCTAGTCTACATCCCCTTCTGCCTCCACTCCTTCTTCAGACCAGCTAGTTGGATTTGGACATTCTGGTTTGAAGAAGGTCATTGTGAACTTGTTCTGGCTAGACCTTAGTGCCTCAGAGTCGTTTGTACTCCGTCTCCAGACTACACACCAGTTAATTAACTAATGTGAGAAATAAGCAGTGGTTGTTTACAGATGGACTTTGGAATGGAGGAGGAAAAGATTATGATAGACTGAATTAGTAGTAAATAATTCTTGCCATGGAAAAGTGGTTCAGTGAGAAGGACTTACAGTCAACTCAGTGAGTCACTAATTTGTTTACCTTCAAGCAAAATCATATCTCCAGAGCCAGCCAATTTTTAGACTGAAGTGCAGAAGAGCTGTCTTGTGTGGCAATGTGATGGATAACTTCATTACACAACTTAAGAAGTGATTCTTACCTTTCTTGTACCTTTTCAGACTCTAGTTAATCACCTCACCCTGGTTAAACCAAATGACTACTTAAGCATTAAAAGTATGCAAAATTAACGTTTTACTCTTCCGTGTCCATTTTACTCTTCAGTCTCTTCCATGTGCTGAACAGCCTTGTTCCCTCCATCTAATGTGTCTGATGCAACCCCCAGCCAGGGGACTTGAGTCGTGTTCTCAGCTTCCAATCCTTCTCCATCTTTCTCGTGATAACGTGAAGATGTCTGTCCTAGACTATCCCACTCTTCAGCAGTAGCAGATACTGACCACTGTGTTTAGATGAACAGGAGGAGGTCACATAGATTTTTCTCCAGAATAACCTGTCAACCCACAGCAGGCTGTGATTCAAGAACTTTCTCAGTCCAAGGTGATGAAGACCTCGTTACTATCGCCAGGTTTCATCCTGATCCTGATCTCTGGGCTGACATCTTGCCCAGCCTCAATCTGTCCCCAGGGAGGTGCTGTGAACATTTCTTCTTCTCCATTTTATGTAATGGAAAATGACTTTGATGTTTCTTTAACTTCGCTGTGTACCTTTTCTGTCTTTTTTGAGATGGAGGACAGAATCTGACCTGGACACGATATTCAGCTTATTGGTTCACTTTGGATTTGTACAGTGACATAACGGGATTTTTTGTTTTGGTTTTTTTTTTTAAATGTTTATTTCTTGAAACACTTCCATGATAATGATTTTAAGCTTGTAGTTTCATAAAACTGGGTGAGAATGGTTTTCATCCCTGGGGCCTAAATCATGTACAACCCTTTTACAGAAATTGCTGCAATTTTTAATAAAAAGTGTATCTGTTTGAGAGGCTGTTCCCAACCCCTGCAAACACCAGGCTTCCTTGTTTTCTGCAGTCTTCATTAGAGTACAGATTTAGATCTGTGAGACCTTATCTGCCCTTCTTATAGATAGATGGATTGTCCCGTTGCAAGACTTCACAGGGTAAAACTCACTCTACTTTCTCTTTGTAAGCAGTGCTTATAATCTCCCTCTAAGTTCTGGGACTCTCTAGCTGAGCAATAAGAGCAGTGCCGAAGCACTGTTTTGAGAAGGTTATTAAAAGACTCTCTTAAGTTGAAACAGTTTTCCTCAAAGCTCTCACATGAATGCAGTTGGCAAAAGGAAAACCAATATGACATCACATTCGGACACCATCAGTCATCCTCTATGCAAATTGAGATGCCTACAGGACTTCAGAGAGCTCCAAGCTTGCCTGCGCACGGAGCTTGCACAAACAGCGGAAGATTTACAATGTGAGCAATAAGCACTTTCAGGAAAAGACTGATTGCAATTCAAACTGTAAAAGGACACGGACAGAAAAAGAGCAAATGCTGATCACCAAAAGGAAACAATGAGAATAGCGAACACATGGTGCAACGATTTTATGAAACACTTTTATGGGAAAAATAGACGTGAAATTCTTCTGCCTGAAACTTGTTCTCACTTTCCAAATTCTGAGCAGCTTTGAAAATGAAATTTTTAAAAAATAACATACCTAACAAGAGATCAAAGGTGTATCCACAGCTTGTTCCTGTGACATTCACAGAGGATGCCTATGTTAAAATGCAGCATCAGGGCAAGACTAGAGTGATGTTTTCCCAAGCTCCAGCCTGGGTCTGTGATAAAGGTACACGATATTCTGTGTCTAGTAAGCCCTGAATATTTCTTCATTTTTCTGATTCCTTTTCGACTTGCATGTCAGCATTTGCAGAATCCTGTGGCGAGGAGTTTCAGCACTTGTGTGTCCACTGTACGAACCTTTTACTTGTTTTGAACTCACCACACACTGGTTCCATGCCGTGATTCTCTCCTTGCTGGCTGGCGTTCACGTTCTTAGTGAGGAGAACACTCAGTATCGAATTATAGGAGAATGGAGACCACTGTATGAGGACAAATTGAGATGGTAATATATTTCTGGTCAACACCAGACAGCCTGGCCTGAGGTCACACTAAATGAGTGTCCCAAAGTTGCCGTACTTCCCAACAGGCAGAAACATCATGCCTCCTTTCAGTGCAGCACTGCCCAGTGACCTGTCTCAGAGCTGTGTCTGAGAGGATCTTCTAGTTCCTTTGAACTAGCAAAGCTGAGTTAAAGATAGACCAAAAAAATAAAGGCTTTATTTGTGCAAGTATAGATTGGATTGAATACAGAAGATAGTGCCCATTAATTGGCAAATTAAAAGGAAAATTCCTCTTATTTTAGTGACTGAATTGTGGAATCAGAGCAGAAGCTGTACTTACAGGCATGTAAGTACAGTACAGCCTTCCCCACTGTTATCAGTGACATGATAATCATGATAAACTCTGATCAGTTTTCTGACTCTGTAAAGCCTGTAGAGAAAAATAATTGCTTCTGATATTCAATTAATCAGCGAGTTGTGGACTGAGAATGTGAGGTATCAGTCTCCAAGAAAGAGATGTGCATTGCATAATACCAAACCAGGCCCATACTTTCATACAAACAATAGTAACACGAAGGATCATGAGACACACTTTGTTATCTGGTACTGGAATGTCTCACTCAGCTTTCAAGCCTTTGCTGTAGTAAGAACCTAAAGCTAATTTCCTGCCAGTGATATAGGATAGTAAGTTTTACTGTGCCCAGTAGTCTTTCAAAAGAGATCTGCACCCAGATCTTTGATGACGACATGAAGTTAACTTCCCTTTTGGAAAAATAACTGCAATTTTCTGTAAATGAATTGTGCACAATCATAGGATTAGTTATGATAAGCAGTAAAAGCCATACAAAGTTCAAGAAATCCATACGGGGGTCTTGGGAAAAACCCAAGAAATCACATATGAGAGTAGTGTAAGAGCAACCTGCTCATGGCACCGGCCATGAAATTAATCTATCAAGTGGAGCCTGTAAGAACAACCTTTGAAAGCAACTGCCTATTCTAATTTCAATCAGGAACTTGTTGGTTTATACACTGAGGAAAGACATTTTCTACCCTTAAAGAGTTTCTGTCGTTTGGAGGTGTCTTGAGAGCCCCCACTGATCTCCACCTGCTTTCAGAATACCACAAGTCTCTGCAGATTTTTCCATTGAATTTGTCACACAGATGTCTTAGGATGTTTTAGATCAAGTGAAATGTCTCTATCTGCCCTGCTCAGGCACCTGAATGCCCCCCTTCCATCCTGTTCATTTTTGAGGTCTTTGGCTCATTGTAATCTATCATAGTGAGTTCTTCTACTTTCCTTCACATAAGGATGAAATTCCTTTTCTAGGTCATTAATATTCTTTTAGTTTTATTGGCTGCTTCCTTGGGACTTTTTTTGCAATGAAGAGATCATAGAGTCATAGAATCATTTGGGATTGGAAGGGACCTGGAAAGATCATGCAGTCCAATCCCCCTGACACAGCAGGATCACCTAAACCAAGTCACACAGGAACACATCCAGGTGGGTCTTAAACTTCTCCAGTGAAGGAGACTCCACAGCTCCCAATTTGCATTGTTTTATTTCTTTCTTACATGTTTCCTCTCTGAAGGAAAGACTCCTGATCCTTAAAGGCTTTAATTTAATGAGAATCTCTTACTGTACTCTCATTCATGTCTGTGAACACCTTCCATTTGCACTCTATTATTTTAAACGAGGTGACTAAACTTAAGTGCAACACCCAAAACAGAAGCATAAGACTGGTCGCTGGTAGTATGCATTAATTTATGGTGTGTTGGTGCCCACAAGCCTCCGGACTACATAAGGTTCCTTTGGGCTGCCTGTGGTGCAGGCACGCAGCTCCTGCCTGGAAACCTTCCAATCAAATTTTAAAACGGTTGTTGAGAAGGTGAATGAATTATAGAAATGAGAAAGGAAAAGTGTCCAAAGAAATAAAAGAGTCGGTGACTAGTTGACACAAACCCATGGTGTTACAGAATTTTTCAGGTATAAATTTTAACAGAAATTTTAATGTATTTTAAAATGTATTCCCCCAAATACACAACTAATGAATAATTGTGTTAATGGAGATGTCAGCAGTGACTCATAGTCTCCTATGCCCTGCTCCCAAGTGATTACCGTTCACTTAGAGCTCACAAAGGTGTGTCATCAGCTCAGATCATATCGAATGTTTTACCTCCCACTGTACATTAACATCTCTTTGTCAGCAGGGAGTTCTAGCTGCAGCCAGGCTGCGCGGTTGTCGATCTTTTAAAGTGTCTCTGGAATTCCACACAGTTCTTCCTGGTTTTCAGTAACCTAAATTATTTTGACGTCTGTGAAGATGCCACCTTGGACTTCACCTTTTCCCAAATAATTAATAGGCACATTAATTAATAATTTCCCTGCATTTTTAAAGAGAGTTCTAATATCAGCTCTATTGTTTATGTGCATAATGCAGCAAAGGAATAAGCATAGGGCCAAAGTGGCAACCTGTTTCCTGGGCCATTACCCATAAAAATAACAGCCAGCTGGCAATTCTGAAATCAGAAATTATTGCTAAATAAAGCCTGAAAAAGCAATTCCTGCCTTAAACAGAAGTAAGTCATAGTCTCTGGTCATTCTGGGCCAGTGGAGTATATTAACTCCAAAGTGAAGTTGTCTCTGAAGACAAAATGCTGTTTGTATTGGCTGTCTCAGACTCAGGAAAGTGTCCTAGAAAAACAGGTGGTATCTCAGGTAGAAAAGACTAACCAGTGCACAAGTGAAACACAGTGCCTTAAAATTCACCTAGGGTTAGGTCCTGCAACCTGTTACCAAGACCAGGGAGAGCATTTGGAAATTAATATGTGCTTGAACTGTCAGTCTGGGAATAGATCTAAATAGGTGGCTTCTGATAGATTTCACTGCAATGTTTGGATTTAGCGATGCCAAGTAAGCACCATGGCTGTCACTTCAGAGAAAAGATGGCTGCATGCCAGCCAAACAGGGCTAGAAGAGGGAGTCTGGTCACAGTAGCTTCTTTTACATCGTCAAAGAGCCCAGACTCGTTATTTCTGAGGTAGTGGCCTTTTGCTTGGCCGTTTGCTACAAGAAGTGGCGTTGTACATTACCCCATGGAACTCCCCATACTTACTGGAGTTTTCAAAAGCTTGAAGCTTCTGAATTCCAACAGAAATTAGGCACTATCTAAAAGTCCTCTCAACAGCTCTTTGTGTGTTCCTGTGTAAAAATACTGGTGATGTCATACTTGTTTCTAAAAGTTTGGGTTCGGCTTCTAAATACTATATAAGCTTTTAAAATTTTCCCCTCGGACACTTCAGTAGATTGTTCAAATGTGGTCTTTCTGCAGCGCCAGAGAATTTCAGTTTATGGGAGTTATCAAGACTGAAGGAAACTGGGAAATCTTTCTCTGCACAGAATAAAGATTCCCAATACAAGTTATTTTTGTTTTGTTATTTTCTTGTTTACTTCCTAGGAATTGAAATGACTTTCTTATGGACCCTTCCACTTTGGAAAGACAAAGATTCAGAGCACAGATGATTGTAATGTTGTTGGCACATTCCTTACTACTGGGTTTTGGTTTTTTCACTTCTAATTTCTACATTCTTTTTCTGCCCTGGAAGAGTTCTCAGGTACAAACAAAGCTTTGTGCAGCCTTGACGGCAGCTGGTATTGTTTCAGTTCTGGATGTCTCATTACTAAAAAGACACTGGGAGAAGTCTAGAGAACAAGAAATATGAGACCAAGTTGGTTTATGGGGACAGAATTGAGGTGAGGTGTGCGCAGTTTTGTTGGGAGGTGACTGCAGAGGGAAGGAGGTAAGGAAGAGCAGGGCATCACCTTAAGCCAAAAGATCTGTCAGATCTAGCACAGGTTGCAGGGGACACTTGTGCCCGCCTAGAGCAGCACTTGGTTGCCAAGCATGCCTTGGTAGCAGGAACCTGCCTTGGGGCACATTGGCAAAATCTTCTATTTCAGAAGGAGCTGAGCTCCTCACCCAACCCTGGCAGACACCTACTGTAACCACTTAAAACGATGCTTCAGAGCCCAGAGCTGAATCTTGCCTTAGCTGTGTTTTTCATTTAATCTATGACAAGGTAATTTCTGTAGTTAAGTCATAAAGTCATCTACAGATTATAGGGTAACTTGAGCTATAAATGATCTGGAAATTAACTCTGGTGTGTAATTGTAATTAAATCATATACTGTCTTTTCTATTAAACATTGAAATATTCTCACATTGTTCTGAGAACATTTCTATGTTTAATAGAACAAAATTTTACCAGTTTTGAAAATAATTTGTGCCTTTCAAATTTCTTTTGCAATTTTTTTGGATGACAATAATCTAAGCAAAAATATTCCAAATCCCTTCCTATTAACATCTCTGTTTACTTCAGTAATGTCACAAGTTCCACAATTCTAAATAACTTAATTATTTAGCATTATCGGAGTAATATGTAATAAAAAGAGACAAATCATCATGTTTTTTTCAGTAGCAAGTGCATCACACCTGAGTAAATGACCTGACTTTTCCATTAGAGATGACATGGCATGCTCAGAGTACTCACCCTCAAAAGAAATGAAGATTTATTTTTAACAGTTTAATGAGCATTTAAGTACAGAAGTGGTTCAGCAAATCCTTCCAATAGTTTTCCTCTTTTTGTGTCTGGCTCACATTACAGAGAGCGCACAATTGTCACTTTTAGAATATTCTGGTATTTTAAGGATCAAAATGCAAGTGCGTGTCTCAGAGATCCATGCACCCAATGTTTACATCTAATGATCTTTCACTGTCACTTATTTCCACAGGAAAATAAGGCTTTACTAAAATAACCAACAGAAAAACCCGGTCTGATTTGCTTACGTCAAGCGTCCAAATACGTGTTAGTGAGTTATGATTGGATATATTCGACAATCTACCGGACAAGCAGTGAAGTCAGTGTTTTCTGTTAGGACTAAATCTGTTGCTTGAACTCACGAACAGGCTTACGGCTCAGCCGTAGCAGCCAGTCGTAAAACCTCGTCTCAAAAAGATGACAAAAATTCTGTAATTCACGGGGTAAAAACAAAACAAAACCTCAAGCCTTAAACCAAACTGTTTTACTGTCTGCAGCTGAATTGACATGCTGTTAATATTCCGCGTTGAGCTTTGCTCCCGCTTTTATCTTCAATAAAGGATGACAGTGCTACAAACTTCAGGAAGAGGTTGAGCACTGTCACTTTTATCAAATGTGGTATCAGCATTTTTCTTCAGTGCTTTTGGAACAACGGTAACTGCTTTATCTCGGCTCAGGGAGCGGCTGGCTGCTCGCTTCTGCCGGCATTTAGATACTTACAGTGAAATCTGAGGGAGTGCTGAGGAAACGAACACTCCGAAGAGAGAGGAACCCCTGTTTGGGCTGCATAAATAAAAGGGCTTTTGAATGTTTTGTTATTGGTTGCCACCTTTGCCAGCATAGCCCCTTTCCAGGTACTGAGTCACCCTGTTGTTTGAGATCTCCCTAACTCCACGGTTTCCCAGAACAATTTGTCAGGACTGGAAAGTGAAGGACTAACCCAGTGGGTGAATAATAAGCTGGTACTTCCCACATTTGACTCACCAGTGGATAACCTTCTATCCGAAGCTCTCCTTTAATATTCCTGTTTAATGGAAGTTGATTACCACTTCAAGGTGTAAAGGTGAAAAACTACTGTATTAAATAAGAAAAGTTGTAGTTCCACCAGCGTAAGAGTTGTCAGCAAAGCAACCCCTCGAAGGAGGACTCACACTTACACGAACACCGCAGCTACGCGCAGCGTGACCTGCTTTTCTGTGATTAGGTAGCTGACTTACAGTAACTCGTGCACAGTGCGTGTCAGGGTTTGTTTTGCCCAGGGATCTTTACTGCTAATTTCACACAGCCACAAGATTACGCAGTTTAGTGCAAAGCAGAAACAGAAACAAGGACCTTGGGTTTTCTTTTCTGACCTGTAGGTTAGAAGAACTCATCAGCTTAGCAGGTATCTCGATGGCAGACCCTGTGGTATTTCAGGAATATAAATAATACTGAGTCTCAGAGGACACTTGTTGAAAATTCCTTACAAAACAAGCTGAAAATGTTAGTAATTCTTTAATATATTGATACGTGTGAAGTTTGCTTGTCATGTTTTTTTGTGTTCATACGCAGAGCCAGGGAAAATGCTGTGTTTTTGCACACCGAGTTGTGAAAAATCAATGTAAAGGTACTGGACTGGTGTATGTGATATGTGATGTTAATGCTTTTGAAAAGAGGAGACATGAGAAGAAGCAATCAGCAAATAAATGTGTGTTTTGTGTCAATGCTCTAAACAAGTCTCTAATGACTCTGTTTATGAAGAAGAAGCAGTAACAGAGCTTGTTTTACAGGAATTGCACCTATTAGGGGAACATAGTAGAGTTGATTGGAAATTAGATACTCAAGGCACTTGTGTATTTAAGTTTGAAGACAGGCTGATGATATGATTTCTCCCCAAAGTCTTCACTGTTGTGGACAGGAGCTGAACAAATAACAGATCAGGTGGGATGCCATGGGTTAAGCAGCATTTGGCTCTGCTGATATGCAGCAAGTGAGAACTGGGGAAGCAGTGCTGAAGGTGGGGGTGGGGGGAGTAAAGTGTGCCAGTAATTCAATGCTTCCTTTGATAGAGGAGTACTCTCTTATTGATCAGAAAGTTACAGAGACTCAGACTTACTGGAAAGACTCAGGTGGCACTTATATGGTAAGAAGTCATGCAAAATGTTTGCTTTGTAGACCACATATATTCAGCCTTAGATCTGGTGCTCTGTCATAGGATATCTCAGGTGGGTGAGGTTATGATTCAATTCTTCTTCTTTTCAAAGCAGCCACAGAAAAATTGCAAAACAAATTTGTGCATTTTTAACAAAGAAATTAAGGTTTGAAAGCATAAAACTAGATAAAACAATTGCAGTGGGAAACAGAGTAGAAAAAGCAGCTTATTTCCTTCAATCAATAGTCCTCTCTGTACCTTTTGTGCATGCTTCAGTAGTTCTGCTTCAATTCTTCCGTATTAAGCCACTTTGTAGGATTAGGACAGATGAGTGATTATCGCTAAAATTGAAACTCCGCTGGGATTAGGTAGAAAACTTTTCTGATCCCTCCTTCAGCGACAACATATTGTAGGTTTTCCCTTGAAATAGCCCAGAGTGGGGATCACGATCTTGTCTGCCAGAGCTCTGTTTGTACACAGGGCCTTGTAGAAGCCACCCCAGCATCTTGAACATAATTATGCCCCATTTGATGGCTGATTCTCAATGGAATTTCAATAGGATTACAGTGACTCTAGCAACTAGGAAACATCTGAATTTATGCTGAGCACTGAGTCAAGAAAGCTGCAAAGGACATAATCTGGTTTTGAGCCAGAGTTTGTGTTTTGGGAATTGTTTGTTATTCATTCCACCACCAGGGTAATTTGAAAATGTCTTCATGCAAATGGAAGTGGAACACGTTCTGTCTAAACACTTTCCAAAGGTGAGCACAGAGGGAACAACGTGCAGTATGTATTCAGTAACTCATAGAAACACTGGTCATCCCACACCAGAGTCTGCCGACTCTCGTGTGTTTGTCACACATCGTCTTTGTAGATCATTCCACCGATTTCAAATAAGTAATTATGTTTATTAATATAATTACGTTGGCACAAGAGCTCTCTCTAGTGGAGTCAATGACGCTTTACTGGTTGCGTTGCTCAGATACTGAAAAATAGTTGAAATGCGTAACGCTGCAACAGAGCTATGTCAGCACGGCGTTGCAGGCACACGGTGCGCAGGGACTGCTGTGTCTGGGAAATACCTCATAAACATCGTTTGTGAGAGGTGCTGGAATGAAATCTTTGCTACTCACTAACATCATTGCCCTCTGCGGGACTTGGATTTTTTGTAAGTTGTCCATGAGCTGTTATAGAAGAACGTGAGATTGTTTCTGAACATCCTGTTATAGTTGTCTTTTTTTTCCCCGTGGTTATTTTCTGAGACAGGCTGGCTAGAGCTGGACCAAATGCAGAATCTACTGATGCTGCATCTGCATGGCACTGTGTCACATCTGTGTTTCTGATCCTGCTTCTTGAAGAGCAGCCCAAGCCCCACTTTTGTGCCAAGTGCAGGAGCTTCCAAGAAAGCATTTTACTGGGTCTGTTCAGGAGTTCATCCAAACACCATTTTCCCTCAGCCACGTGGGTTGGCTTTAATATCCAGAAAACAGTCACTGGGAGAAAAATCTGAATGATACACAAAACATCACAGCTCATTTTACACTGAGTTTCTGGTTACTTTGTGCCTGCTGGTAGTGGGTAAGGACAGGGCAAAATTTAAGACTGTGCTTCTGGAGAAAGATTTTTCAGATTCTAATGTGTTTGTTTTTAATATACTATTTTTTCCTTAGATTTTTGGAAGCCCCTTATGAGCTGCTAAAGAAACAAACTAGTTCTGCTATGGATAGTCTACTGCTTGGCTTGGAAATCAGTTAAATTGACCGGTAGATTCAGCACAATTCTAATGGCACGTGGTTAACAGGGAGGTGCCCTGGGACAGTGCGAGGGTCAGTGTTGTCTTAACAAATTCACTTGTGCTGGCCAGCATTTGGGTGATGTTAACAGTAGCAGTCAGTTACTTGGATCAGTTAGCATCAAGGAAGATGATGAAAAACTAGGTAAGCCATGAGGTGTAGAGCAGTTGAGGGCGTTGAGGTAACCCACAGTGAGAGGAATCAGAGCACTCTTACAGCTTGATTGCTCCATTATCTTCCTCTCAGATCAGACAAGGAAACATAGACCTGCACCTAAAGGAGAAACAAGTCCGAATAGGGGCAGATAAAAGAAGCTCCACTGAAGCGAAAAGACAATTTCTAAGGAGGCTAATGTTGAGGGCTTGAAATACAGAGGACCAAGAGCTTTCTGTTGCCTGTGGTTTACATGGTGCCACCAGAATCGGTAGATATTTCAGGCAAGGGATTTGCAGACAGCAGACCCATCCTACACCTAAGAAACTGTGTCGTACACTTAAAAGAGGTCCATGTTTTGCTCTTTTGACATTTTTTTGTTTTGTTTAAGAGGATCCATCTTTCTACACTGTAATCTGATTGAACACCAGGTACTTCCAGATAGTTGAGGAGCTTGTGGTCCAGTTCCCTACTTCTCTTTGCGTCTCTTCTTCTTTGACTTCTTCCCTCTAGAAGCCAAATCCTTTGAAAGAGAAACAAGTACTTCCTTCTCTCACAGCTTCTCCCGCATCCTTCTCATGTGATTGTCCCATGGTGGCACTTGTGCTGAAGCAGCCATCTAATAAGAGCAAGTCATTTTCCTGAGGAGCGTGTTTGAGGAAGCATTGCTGGGGAGTCTTTGAAGGTCTCAGCTACAGCAGAACAGCATTTCTTTGCCTTTGGGTGTTTGTTTTTTATGATACACCTTCTTCTTTTGAACTCCTTCAGTGCTCGTTTCTGTGTGACTCATTCTTCAGAGGCAAATGATAAGGTACTTATGCAAGCTTCTTTGGCTCAGTCTGCTTTCTTTTAGAGTTAAAGAGAAATGTGCACTGCTAGGGGCTCAGGCCACGTCCCTTGAAGAATGACATCTACAGCAAGTCATGTGAATCATAACTCAAAATCCTTATTTTATACCCAGTTTGAGAATGAAAAGAAAAATGAACAGAGAGTCTGCTACTATCTTCATGACCAAGGTAAAAGTTTCCTTTCCTTTTTTTTTTTGTTATCAGAGAAAATGCTTCAAGAAATAATTGACTCAACAGTGTTCCCAAGAATCTAATGGAAAGCGTTATGGGGAGCTGAAGAAATGTAACTGAGAGGCTAATTTGTCTTGCAGGAGCATTATTACCGATGAGGAGGAGAAGAGTGTGGCCTGTCCATCCATCCTGTTTGAATTTGACAGGTCTGGCAGGTGGAAGGTTGTAGTTTTTCTCTAAGACTGAACACGCTGATATGGCCATCACTTCAAGCTGAAACTTCAGTTGTTCAAATTGTTATTTTTACACATTTACCTCTTCAAATAGGCGTTTGCTTCAGCTTTAATTTTGTGTGCTGGCATTTGATGAAAGCAAGGTTTCTTTATGCTTGCCTTCTTTTATTCCTTTTCTTCTTCATTTTGTGCGATGCGGGATCCTTATCCCTGCCGACAGACAAATTTCAGATTCTGGGTTGAACAGTTAGAGTCCCAAGTGTTTTATTCATGGGCACCACATGTGAAAAGTGAGTCGTTTTTTCTACTGTGGAAAAGTAATGTTATGTTCAGAACTGCCAAAGTTACTTGAATTTGACTTAGCTGTGTTTTCAGGTGAACCTAGAAATAAATGGAAGGTTGAAAAAAGCAGCTACATGTGAAATACATAGTATACCTGTAGTTTTAATTCTTTTAGGTCAAAAAATATTCAAATGCATTCACAGTATTTTTGATTGAAAGAAGTTGTAATTGGATTTCCAAAGATGCTGCTTTCATCTTGGGCTGTACAATATGCACTTTGATAATAACATGGCTATGTCATTAGAACGAAGTCCATTTACTAGTTTAGGCATAAAATGAGATACAGAAGAAGACAATAAAACGCTTTCTAACATAATGCACCTTATTTTTTATTGTATTCAATAGAGGCATGATGAATAAGTAATCTTATAAGTGCATCAGCAGCACACCTTGGCTGATCTCTTAGAAGTGTTGAGATTTCGTTGCTGTTGAGATTATTCATAATATCACTTTAATTTCTAATAAAGTGCACAGAATTCTATAATGGATCAAAATATGTGCCCACAAGCTTCGTAGCTCATCTGCTGGAAGAGGCAAACTTCCACACTGTAAAAGTAATCCAAGACTGGAGGAAATGAAATGAAATGAAGATGAAAGGTAACATTTTCAAAATGACTTCTTTTTAAATATAAAGGCCGTAAATAATATTCTTATTTTTACACATTCACACTCTTTTACTGGTAGCTATATATCTATAAGCTGTTCTGGGAATTAGTTAAACTTTCCTCTATATTTAATGTTATCTCATGCAAATTAGATTTGCAGCAAACTAATCTAGTCCAGGTAGTAAACGTCACTGCTTGAATTATTTTATTTCATCCATTCCCCTTTTTTTTGATAGCATTTATGCAATTACCAGTGCTAGTAGGATTCTCCCCTCCCTTCCCCCATGAAATCAGAAAAAATTACATCCAAGGCACCTAAATAAGGTTTACAATTTACTTTTTTTTTTAAATTTTCTGGGAGAAAGAGAAAGGAGCTTTATTTGCTTTTAAGACATCCACAGTTTAAAATTTGCTATCAGAGCACAAGTAATTCTGATAATAACCACATTTATTATATTCACAGGAAATTCTTGAAACTGGGCGATAGTGCAACCTCAAAGACAATAGCGAAGCCACTGGAGTAGTTCTTTGTCAGAAGATATGCAGCTCTGGCTTTGGACTCGCAGCATTTCATACATGGTAGCTTTCCCTGCTTAATCATAAAGACACTCTTATGACTACAAACACATCTAGACTGATTTCACAAGGTATTTGTTTTGAGTTTTGCTGCTCACAGGGAGAAAAGGAGGTTTTTAAAAAGGAAAAAACAGTCTGTTCAGAGTACATTTGATTTATGTACTTCATTGATAAAAATACCACAAAATAAAACCTGGCAATTGTTCTAGTCTTTGAAAGTGTAGACCAGTGTTATTGGTTTTGATGCTAACACGATCATTCCTTTAGCATTGGTGGTGGATCATTGAAAATAACTGTGAATGCATTTTGCACATCGAGCCCTATATTCTGAGGCTCACTTGGTGTTCAAAATTGCACCTATTGAAGCACAGACCTTTTTGAAAGCTACGCTTCGACTTGAAAAGATTTCTTTTCAAACCTTAATGAATTAGGCAGGGATTTGTTGTACTACTTATTGCCAAATGCAGCCCTTGACAGCTCCTTCTTTTGTTAAGTAAAAGGCTGGCGAGGAATTCAGTCTTAGAATATAAAAAAACCAATCCATAATGTACTGCAAGAATTTAAAGAGGAAAATATCAGCTACTATAATGGCTGATTAGTGCTAAAGGATTGCTCATACCCAGAGTATGTTACAGTTGGATTTCAATGCCCTCATCCTAGTTGCCAGAGTGAGTTGGGTGTGTACAAATAACAAGTGTTTTCCAAAATACAGCCCTTTTAAAGAAACCACAGATACTCAAGTGTCTGTTCTCCAAAATTCACTTATTTACAATAAAAAGGTGTCACTCCAGGCAGTATTTTCACAGAAGCTTTTTTTTCCATGTTGCAATTGTTTTAATTTAGAAAATTGCCAAAATTTTGACTCCATCAAAAAAGAGATTCAGGTCATTAAAAGACAAGCAGCAGAATAAAACAATAAATTTAGAAGTTAAAAACTCAAAATTAACATTGTAAACTTCTGAAATAAAAATACACAGTATCCTTTCTGCTTTGTTTTGTTAACAAAGTAGTTATTGGTACATGACTTCCTTCTCCCAGAGTGGGAGAGAAGAAATCCACTAGTCACCTGTTCTGCTCAATTCCTTTGTGTATCATAAGGACAACACAGTTTTGTGTAAAGACTCTGTCACTTACCAACCACTTCAATCCATTGTCTCTATAGGGACTGACCTGCTTGAACTATGCTATGCATTAATTTTCATGTGATATCAGAGTAGCTTAGTGAGGACCTGAGTCCTCAAACTCTATGAATCTATAAAGTGGTGGCATGTCTCTGTTAAAAAACACAATGGATTAAGGTTAGTAGGTTGGTGGGAGAGAAACTGAATAATTCTTTTTGTTGTGGAATCACAGAACATTAGGGATTGGAAGGAACCTCGAAAGAGCATCTAGTCCAAACCCCCTGCCATACAGGATCACCTAGACCAAGTCGCACAGGAACATATCCAGGTGGGTTTTGGGCATCCCCAGAGAAGGAGGCTCCATAACCCCACTGGGCAGCCTGTTCCAGTGCTCTCTCACACTCACTGTGAAGGAGTTCCTTCACATATTTGTATGGAACCTCCTATGTTCCAGCTTACACCCATTGTGCCTTGTCCTATCACTAGAAGACATTGAGAAGAGCCTGGCTCTATCCTTCTGACACCCACCCTTCACATATTTATAGACATTAATGAGGTCACCCCTCAGTGTCTGTTTCTCCAAGCTCAAGAGACCCAGCTCCCTCAGCCTTTCCTCATAAGGGAGGGGTTCTACTTCCTTCATCATCTTCGTGGCTCCATGCTGGACTCACTCCAGCAGCTCCATGTCCTTCTTGAACTGAGGGGCCCAGAACTGGACACAATACTCCAGATGTGGTCTCACCAGTGCAGAGTAGAGGGGGAGAAGAACCTCTCTCAATCTGCTAACCACCCCCTTTCTCATCCACCCCAAGATGCTGTTGGTCCTCTTGACCATATGAGCAGTCAGACAGTTACATGCCTGATTAAATCAACATTCATAAAGAGAACTGCATGCAGTGAAACACAGGTACCATGTCTCAATTGTGTAATTATTGTAAGGTGCAGATGGTTAAACTGATGTCCAGAGTTGTCCTTGTGACACACAGGCACCAGTACCTGGTGCAGATCCCTGGTGCTACTCAACCAGCATTGCACCTTTAATCTAAGATTAGATTAGGTTAATCTAATTTAACCTAATCACCCTGTCTCAAACCAGTCAGTCTTGACCTTTGAGGAGATTTGTGAAGCCATATTATGCTAGAGGTGACTTAGGCCCAACTAGCTTAAGGAGCTCTGGAAGATGACTTGTGGGGAAGATGACTTGTGGAGATGCCCAGAAGAGGGTTTCACATTCATTACAGAGTTTACCTTAGAGATGAAGGAGACAGATCTGTACATGATCTGTCTGGGCATCACATGACTACTTGTTCACCTCCTTTACCAGGTTGGGCTCATCTATACAAGGTTGTGTCGTCTGAAACACTGACTTTTGAGGACAATCCTTTTTCTGCAAGAACACTTTGTATCAGCCATAACATGGTTGGGTCATCAGACCTTTGATTTTGATTCAAGAGTGCTAAAAGCTCTTAGCTGAGGTCTTAATACTAGACCCTAATGGCCAGAGAGGATTTCAATTTACAAATTTTTACTGAATAGTTGGTTTTAACTGTCTCCTTCTCAAGGTACTCCCAAAGCTTTATTACCAAGTTTGGATTGGGGTAATTCAACACAAAATAAATTAAAATGTTCAGTCTGTTTCTGTAGATGTGCTGCAAGATGGGACAAAGCATTTGTTTATAACCCAGGACATAAAACGTGGAAGAAAATAAAGATTACAACAAGCCTGTAAGAAACACAGAGAATTTGTAGCTGCAATATTGTTTGTCTTGTGAAGGAAACCATGGCATGTATTTCTTACTAATGTCAGCTGATGGAGCTGAGACCATATAATGTTCCTTGCCACCAGCAGAACATTTCTATTGCTAGTTATTGATTGCATTGCTAGTTATTGTGAAAAAACATATATTATAAATTACCTTCCCTTTTTTTTTTTCCCTGTTGCTGTGTAGTGATGCAGAGGAGGCTGCTGCCACAGAAATTCTCTGGAGAAACTGCAGGGCACATTTCCTCTCCACAGCCCATGTTTATATGTACATACGTATGCTGAGTAACAGGTGGGCAGGCAGCCTTGCCAAATATTTTGCTTTTTCAGGAATCCTTGTTTGCATGTGATGGCCACCCGGCTTCCAGGCATGGCCTCCAAGTCTCAGACTGGTTGAAACACCATGCTGTTCAATAAGAGTATCACAGAATCACAGAACATTAGGGATTGGAAGGGACCTCGAAAGATCATCTAGTCCAGTCTCCCAGCCAGTCAAGTCACACAGGAATATGTCCAGGTGGGTTTTAAACATCTCCAGAGAAGGAGACTCCACCACCCTCTGGGCAGCCCGTTCTAGTGCTCCTCCACCCTCACCGTGAAGAAGTACCAGTGAGCGCCTAAGGAGGAGAACTGCAAATGCTTTTAAACGGTGTTCAAAATTGTTAGCTCCATTCAAGTGGCAATAAGGTCCAGGAAAGAGTTAGGCATTTAAGCTGTGATGAAGCATACTCATAGAAAAGTAGAATCGCCAATGGAACAATGCCAGGAGGTTGGCCAGATCAGATTAGGTGGCATGGACTATCACAGATCCAGTGTCTGAGACTTAACAAGTCTCCATCTTGCTTCTGGTGTCACCTTCATTTAATTTGGAGCTGACATTTCCACAACACTAGATTTATACTGGATAAGTGATTATTGCTTTTTTTCCCCAGAGATATAAGTAACATTAAAATGCTACTTCCACATGTCACCTTTTCTGAGATACATCTAGCTCCCCAGCCAAGGGGTGCATCTAACCCCCCACAGGAAGGCTTCTTCCTTCCATCCAGCTCCCTGGCTATTGCTTTCTAAGCACAATAATGTACAAGCGTTAATAATTCATGTTCTTGTCGTGCTTTCATTTTCCTTCTCCCAGGCTCGGTTACAGCTAAGGTTCACACCTTAAACAAATTCTGGGTACTGTTGCACACCAAGTGCCTCAATATGGTCCTTAGTTTTTCAGTAAAACCCCTCCTGGAAGGGGTGGTGCAACACACTTCACCCCACAGCTGGTGCACATGTACTCACTGATTTTTTGTTTAATTTCTCACTATCCACCCACCCAACCAGTCGTGCCACGTGTGCTCACAATCCTCTCCTGGGCTCCCCACAGTTACCCTTTTTGTCTCATTATCAGTGTAGTCACACCCCTTCTTTACCCCCACCTGGCTTTCACTGCCTTTTAGACCCTTCTTTCAGTCACCTCTCTCATTGCAGAGATGGCCAGATGGAGCAGGTTTGCTAACAGAGATCTGTTTGTTAACAGTCAATTCTTGCTGCTCCTTCTTTTCCACTGACTTTCCTCATGGAGGCTCATGGCTGTAGACCTTATCCAGCAGGACTGGATAAATTTCCAGGTAGCACATTTATTCTGTGCAGAGTGATCACCACCTTTTACAAGTGAGCTAGCTCTGCAGTCATCTAAGATAACTGATGGTCTCTTCTAGTCACTCACCTAACTCTGATAACACCTCAGCTGTCCAGTATGCTTGTTCCTTTAGAGGCACCTGATCCTAGTCAACAGATTTAAACGCTCATTGTGAAAAAATGTGGTTGCTGTTCCACTCCTCAGTCACCCTACAGGTCAGCTGGGCTTAATGGTCCCTTTCTCTCTAGTCGTGAGTAAACAGTTACTTGTAGCTGTTCTGGCTGCAGGTTCATCCACAGCCAGGGGTAAGTAAAATGCAGATCCTATGGTGAATCCTCTGTACTTTTAATTTTGCTCATCTTCTTTCACAATCAAAACTTCAAGGGCGAACTAGCATGCTGCAGGAGAACAGTTTGTGTTACTCTGAGAGAGAACTAGTGGTTATGGAGTGGACTTCTAACAATGGGAGACAAGCAGAATATGTGGTTAATAAAGTTTTTGAGGGCTGCTGCTTGCAAAAAAATCAGGTTAAAAATAATGGGTAAAAAAATCTCTAAGCTAATGGAAGCTGGGAAAGTGGAAGAGAAGAAAGGATCAGTTTAAGTGGGTTCAGAAAGTGGCTGGACCCAAAGGTCCATCAGGCTGAGGGCTGTGGAATGCAAAGATGTTTTTGGCTCAAAAACCATTTTACCTGTTGCTCAGAGGATTCACCGTATGCTTGACGATAACTGTCTGCTATTAGAGGCCAGGTACAGAGTTATTTGCAGGACCTGCAGTCTGACTTGATGGTGTTGCTTTTTACACGCTGTTCCTGTATGAGGTTTGCAAGGGCTTCCTTGGGCAGATACTGCCAGGAGCGTGACGCTGGAATAAGTGATCCTTTGGTATAATCCAGGTGCAGGTTTCTTGCCTTAGAAAATATCTGGTGTTTTCTTCCACTGAGACAGGGACACTTGAACTATTCTGATAGAACACAGAATTGTGTGTTTGCTCTTGTCTCTGGACTTCCTTCCTCCTCCAGCAAGCTCAAGCCTTTGAGAATGCAGAGGCATTCTGAAGATACCTTCATCTTAGAGTAACACTGTAAGTGCTTACAGACTGATTAAGTAGCTGCAGTTCTTCTTTGTCTAATGCCCAGTGGTCTCAAAATCCATCGCTCTGTGAGCACGGAGACGACTCATACTTGTGGCATTTCCTGATTAACCAGTGCTGTGCCTCGAATCCCCACAGCTAGCTCTGCATGGCTTTTTACCTCCAGCACTTCTGTGCTCCTGGGATTTCAGGTTATTCCCCCCCGCAGTGGAAATATGGATGAAGTCAGGTAGTGGCTACTGGGGTCTTATCTTTTTGGCAGTACGATATCACATGGCCTTTAAAAACGAAAATTGTAAAAAAGATCAGAAATCTGTAACCTTTTTACAACTGTTGAGATTTGTCACCGAGCGAGCCTTGGAAAATTCAACAACCATAGAAAGGCACAAGAGAGACCAGAATCTGGTCCCTCAGGTTTTTCCTCTGTCAGAGCGATGCAATCTCCCACCTTTAATGGCCAACTGCGTTGCTGCTAAAGCCAACTCCCCTTTCTTTGTAGAGTGTGTGAACAGAAACAGTGGGAGTCACAGAACCATTTTTGAGTTGGATATGACAGCAAATAAAAATATGATCTCTACATTCTAACTGCTTCCCAAACACCCCTTGTATTAGAGACACAGAAGACTGCAAGTTAAGTTGTGTCTGAGGGGAAAGTGGTGCGTTTTTCGCCCCAATGATGTATTTGCTCAAGCCCTTCTTTCCATTAGGGCACCTGGATCTATAACTCCATGTGATAAAATAAGTGTTAGTCATATGTGAGTGAACATAGTGTACTGGTCCTTCTTTTGGGACCTACCACTGTTACTAGGGGACTCTCTTCTTCTACTGAAAACAGTTAGGAAAATCTCAGCAGGCCTTTGTACAATTATCGTGGCCCCAGGTTTCCATCTAGTGCACTTCCAGCTTTGCTGTTCCTAGCCAGTGGGAATTAGCAAACTACTTGGAAGGAGATCTGGTTACTGAGGCATCAAAATCTACCTTCTTCTCACACACCAGAAGGTACAGATGTAGCCTGAAAGCTGCTCAGTGCCTTTTCACACAGCGAGCTCATCAGGGAGAGAGTCCCAGGATTGGGATGCGGTATCCAAAAATAACCCCCTTTCAGTGCTTTCATTGCAGGGGCTTGTTGTGCTTCTCCTTTTGTCTTGGCTCCTGAAACTGCGTGAGGTACCTCACCTGCCTGGCCATATTTATAAGAAAGTAGTAATTGGAATGGATGTGCTAAGTTCATTAATTTTCCTTGGTTGCCACGAGCAAAGGCAGGGAGTGAGCTCTCAGAAGATCTCTCTAACTAGCAGATCAAACCTGTAGATGTCTGTGACGGAGGCATTTGAAAGTGTGAATAAATGAAGTCACCTGAGCCAGGCACATTTTGAAAAATAAGCACTGTATTACTTCAATTTGCTGTAAATAGTAATTTACTTCAGTTATTTCCTTTAATTACAGTACTCCATCTTTACACAAAGCTGTACTTAGGAACAAAGGGACCAGTGTCACTGCGAGGTGTATGCTGTAATAGAGACATTTGTATTAGGATTCAGGAGATGCCTACAGTGCACCCAGCAGTTCTGTGGCTTTTGTGACTACTGACCCTTCTCTGATTTTGGTAAAGTGGGCTCTTTATACACACTTGAGCACATTCAAACGCCTCCTGATTTGGCTATGAAGTTCACTTGATGCTTCAGCTATTACCACGCACTGCTCTTACTTTCCTCATAGACAATACTAGGATAAACCAGACGTAGAAAAGCCTCTCAGCTGCATGGAATGTACTGATTTTAAGTGAAACAGTACAAAACCAAATCTTTAACCTAACAAGGGTTATAAATGAACCAATTGTTTGCATTTTTTTTTTTTTTGCTAAGAAACAGGAAATCAAGTTACCTGGCAAACCTATTTACACACAGTAGGCAACCCCGGGTTGCAGGCAGGGCTAATAAACAAAGAATGACAACCTATTACTTTTAATGACAAGCTGACATATTTATTTCTATTATTTCACCAAAGCATTCACCGGACTGATCTGTCACAACCAAGTCCCATTCTCCCTCTCTGCAGACAGAGCAGGCAGCATTATTGAACTTGGGTGGTGTGGAAAAACAAAAACTAATCCCAACCCTTTTAGCATTAAAAAGAGATATTTAGGGTCTGTAATTGACTGTGTTGGAACAGAGCCTCAACGATTTCTATTGTCTGAATAAAGTTTCATATTGCTAATTTCTGCAAAGTTAAATTACAGCTACACAATGGATTCTTACAGTGGAAGTTGGCTTTATGGTGTACTTGAGCTGAATTTCCACTTCTCCAGGACCTGGAACACCAGCTCCTATAAAATCTGACTGATCTACCAGAATAAGACGCTTTGCATCTTTCAGGGCATTAAACAGTTCCTTTAGAAAAGATGGAACCTCTTATAGTATTAAAAACACTGCAATAATGAATTTCAGAGACAAACCAAATTACCAGAACACGGGCTCACTTTTCCGCGCTCACTGGGACATTTTGCGATAACGGCATTTTCTACAACAAAAGCCAGAATTTAGTTTTGCTCAGAGAAATAACAGCTTTAGCTTTGCTAGAAGTACATTTTTGTTATTTGTCCTTTGTGTGGTGTTGACATGCATATTTAAAATAATTTAGAGTGTCTTGAGCTAGACTGTAGAGTAGCTACAGTTCAAGATTTGCTTTCCCATCTTGGACATGCCCATATTATAGTGACAATCTCACACTGGAAAAGGGAATCTGTTTTTCATGTTCCTTGAAATAGAAATCAATCAATAGAAAACCTATTGATTGAGTCCTTCAAATGAAATCGAGTTAAGCTGTGGAAATGTTATGCCACAAAAATTGTTCTTTTCACTGTCTTTTAAAATTTAATTTATGGAAGTAGAATACTTGTTTTGAGCACTTAGAACCCCCCTAAAAGGTAATGATAGTTTGGAGCAAGAAATTCAGGTTTAGGACCTAGAAAAGAAGAACAAACGACAGTGTAATGCGACATGAGTGTCGGTTTTGTATGCTCATGGGTAAGCATTTCCATTCTGCTCTTTACAGCAGCTGATTGGCCATGGGACATATGTTACTGAGAAAGGACGTTTTATGTTTATTCAAAGAATAAGTTGTAGTAACTAGAGGATAAAAATAAGGACTTCTAACCTTAGAAGTCTACCATTAGTTTAATTAGCTTACGTACTATAAAAACTCCTCCACCTGCAGTGAAAAGAAATAGGGAAAATATTTTTGAATGCTCCAAATCCCATATTTTAATTTATCTGTGCAACACAACCCATGAGCAACTCAGTAAATAGATCCTTCCCTTTCTTAATTTGAAGAGATAGCCAAGTGACTAAACATTTAAGAGTCCTGGGGACTTTATAATTTTAGCATTACATACAACTCTTCTGAGAGGGGGTAACAATTCTACTAACACAAAACTAAAGGGAACCTACCAATTTCAAAGTTGTGACACCCATGTGCACTTTATTAAAAGCTTGAAAACATCTTATCACAGAATCACAAACCATTAGGGATTGAAAGGGACCTCAAAAGATCATCTAGTCCAATCCCCCTGCCAGAGCAGGATCATCTAGGCCAGGTCGCACAGCAACGTCTTATGTCCTCATTACTTGCTTGAAACTGTCACAACCTTTCGTGTGACTTTCAACTTTGTGGAAAATAGTGAGCTTTCTTCCCCACATGCTTTCACTTAAAAAAAATAAAACACACTCTTTTAGATGTTCTCAGTCCTGTCAGATCCCTGCATATTATTTTATGATACCTGCTTTTTATGGGAAAAAAAACAACCCAAAATGCCAACATAGTTTTTACATTACCATGGATATACTAGAAAAGTGCCATTACTGAGTTAGCTACTTATTCCTGCTCATTCATGAATGAATGATGTTAGAATTAACATGAGCTGTAGTGCATTATTTATTATTTCTCTGGATTTAATGCTTAGCAAAGGTGTTAAAGGTCTGATGCTTTTTAAATGTAATCCATTTCCCTTTGCTATGTATTTTGCTGGCTAAAAGGGTCCCTTTCACTTTTCTTTTGCTATTGGTTTTTTGGGGTAATACCTCTTAAAACCAGAATAGTATTAAAATTATTTCAAGTTATTAGTTAAATAAATAGAACAATTAGTTAAGAGGAAGCAATTATCTAGTGTTAGCAAACAGATCCTGAAGTAAAATGGTGATAGATGTATTTGGCTAACGTCTGCACTTGTACCATGAAAAGGCAAACAAAACTGTGCTCTCACACTCTTCTGCTGTGACTGGCATTTCTCAAAGTTCAAGAGCTAGCAGGAAAACAGCCAGGCTGGAAGCCTGGAACAATCAAAGTGATGGGAATTTCACTCACAGTAGCATAACCTTATTCAGTGACTGGTTGCTCTCATTTCAACAAGATTCTTATTTATGCTGTTAAAGACTCAAGATTAATATTTTATGACTCATAAAACGTGGTGTTGAAGGTTGGTGAACTACACAGTAAACCAGTCCTTTCCTAAGGAGCGTTTTCGGAAGAGGCAAAGCTGTCCGAGTGCTGTTCCAAAGAGGCTGTCTGCATGGATCTGAGCAGGAGAGGCATCCACACAGAGTTAAGAACAGTAGTTACAAGCTGGGAGAACACCACATCCAACTGTAAAAATTGAGCCAGTTGTGTATCCAGAGCAAATGAACAGAAGGAAAACCTTACAAGCCCCTGTGCGAATGCTTTCTCACCTGTGGGTATATCTGATTATCAGACTTATAGTTCTGAGGGTTTTGGCAAGACTTCCAAATTCCTGCCATGGCTTCTGTCTACTCAAAACAAGCTGTTGGCTAGTGCTCCTGGCAAGCTTAGCATTTGCTGTGAGGCTTTTGCAAAAAAAATGTTTCAGTCCTTAATCATTTAGGAGAACAATTGCTTTCCCAAGGCAATTTGAGTTAATGTCTCTTCTGTAGAGATGCCACGTGACATGTCCCACAACCACTTGAATTTGTATTTGCAAACCATACTTCCAAGGGTTTTCATAGTTCCTCTGATGACTTTCCAAAGTCCGAAGAACAGCATCAAATCAGGTTATAATCTCTAAAAGAGAACCCAAAGCAACCAAAAGCAGAGGTATGCAACCTGCAGTGGGCAAGAAAAGATGGGCAGAGCTAGAAGGAATTTACCTCTCTGGTCATTTGTAAGACACTTGCTGATAGGACAGAACATTAATTATTTCTTGCTTTGTCACCAGAAATTCCCTGAGTCAAAAGGTGTAGGGGCTTACATCAGGTTTTGCACGGATATTAGCAAACAATTAACTGAAATTAAACTGGTGAAATCCAGCTGTTCTGTCTTTGCACAGAGGCAGACAGCTGGTTAGTTAGGCTAGGTGATCAGACTAGTTGGACTTGCAAGATGGCTCCTTCTGTAAGCACACTGCAGTGCCTCCTGCTTCTGATGCTAATCTGGGCATTTTCCACCTTAAACTCTGTGTTTCAGGATCTGAATACACAGTCCCACACCCTTCCCCTTGATGAAGTCAATATCAGAAGGCAGTGTGTAAATTAACAGTCACTAGGTGCATTGCACTGATGAACCTACAGCAAGACATTCCAAATCCCTCTGCTCTAGAAGGAGGTACAAGAAGGACAAGGACATGTCATAGTCATTAAATGCCTGCTAACTTCAGAAAAATAATCTGAGATGCAAGGGCTAGGAAGGAAAAAATCAGCAACAGTCACAACCTAGATCTGGGCAGAATCATTTCCCCTCCTTTTTTTTTTTTGCAACAGACAAAGACTTAAATTCACAGTGGATCATTTAATGCCCATTTATTCTAGTTGCAATTACGGATTTAAGTAGGGGCTACACAGTGAAATGTTGTCTTCAGGAAACTTGGTCTCTGTGGTTTGAGTAGGAATGTGTTATGACTTGTTCCCCTAAGGCTTTAAATACCTCTCACTTAGAACTGCAAGGTAAAATATGAAACTGTAATGAATAAATAAAGAAATTTAAACTACATAATTAATTAAAATCCTGGAAAATTAGTATTAAAATTGCATTCTTTGCAATAGTGAGGAGATTATTTACAGGTTATTTCTGTTCCATATTAAAGCCATGAACTGCTTCAATAGCAAAGAAATTTATGAAAGTATACTTCACGTAAAGCATTTTTCTTGTGGTGCTCTACTGAAATGAAGCACAGAGGAGGAAATAACCTCATACTGTTTCTTTAAAATACATGTGATCACTTTTGTAGGATTTGCTGTTCTGACATTTTGGAGGTACAGGATCTTTAGAGATGACAAAAAAATGGCAGCACTCACACTATTCCCAACAATCTAAAACACGCCCCGAATTAAACTTATAAAAAAGAGCTTTTAGTCAACCTCCATTAAAAACCAACCAACCACACAAACCACAGGCTAAGCAGCAGTGTCTAAAGCTGGCATCCTAAAGCGTATCGGTGTGCCCTGCATCTTGTCATTATTGATGTGTGGCACTCATATGGCATTTGACAAACATTGTTTTGCAGGTACTTAACATGATGACAAGCTAACAAATGGAATAAATGGACTACAAAGCATTTACATAGTCACTTACACCTTTTTCCCATCCAGTCTGGGCTACTACAAAGTGATCCAGTTATGAAGAGATATACGAGCTTTACAAGGGGCAACATGTAGCAGGGTGATTAATGCAGACAGATTAATGAACATCATTTTGAATCAGGAACTTTTGTCTTACTCTGCTTTCTCATTTTGTCATTGATGGGCACTGAAGTCATGACCCTAATTTCATAAAGCCTTATTTCAAAGGGCTGGCTCTGCGCTGCCGCAGATAGTGCTTTTGAAGCATATTTGAAACAACCTCTTATAAACAGGGACCAAAGAGACAATCATCCAGGAAAAAACATCTGAGAAGCTTAGGTGGTGGTCCACTACGTCATGGCAGCAGTTTTGCTTCTCCATACCCTACTGATCTGGCACTGTCAATCCCAGTGGGCTATTGCTCTAGTGGCCTCAGGTTTGAAATGATTTAGTGGGGTGTCTCACAACACTTTTATGGTGGGGAAACAACAGGAGTAATTTTTCATTTCCATCATCCTTTGAGAAAGGTGACTGCTAAATAGTGATGCTGCATTTATAGAGAGTTTCCAGAAGTGCTCTTTTCTGGGAGGTGATTTTGGAGATGTAGTGAATCTGATGTGCGCTGGAAGATATAGGAAAGGTTTGGTCTTACACACTCAGCCTAGCAAGTTAACACGTGTCAGGCGAGCTGTGCTAACTGCCCAATTTTGTGTTCTTTGCCTGTGGCAGCTGCATAATGGTTCAATTTAGCTGGCCTGCAGAGAAAGCACCTGCAGAGGTTTGGTGTGCCACGGACTCCCACCCCCTACAGGCATGCAAAGCTCTGAGTGCCTCAGTTTGACCACTGCAGCCCGCTGCGTGCTTGTGCTGTCTTGGCTTACAACAGCTATATTGTGGGGGGCAGGTGCTGAAAGCCAGAGGCTCTTCCCCGGTATGAAGCAGTGAACACCTGCAGGAGGAGCTTCTTCTGGCACTGCTCACACTTTGGGAGAACATAACTGCCTCCCCTTGCCTGTCTAAATACTGGAGGACACGTTTTCTGTGCTAGGTACATGGCATGTCGTGGCTGCTGAGGTGACGAGGTGGAGAGCTGGAGTGTGGTGGGGAAGCTGGGGTGTGCTATAGGGGAAAGAAGCCTGGCAGTGCAGATACACAACCCGTTGGAGGAAAGCTATTTCTGCAGACGTCTTGCTCCAGAAATGCACCACGCCCCATCTGGGAAGTAAAGAGGGAAAAGAGAAGAGAATGAAGTAATAGATGAGGGAGTGACAGCAATTAAAGGGTTGCAACAGATATTGTGTGCCTTAGGGGGCATGGGTGGCACAGAAAAGTCTGAGGAAGGGAAAGAAGAACTAAGCATTAAACTGCATGTAAGAGATGTGATTCTTTGCTGAAACTAGCAGCTAAAAATGTAGCATCCAGCTACTCGCTGCTCTCTGTCCGAAGACATTTAGGACGTTATTTCTTCAAAGCTGCTTTCTGCGTGTTGGTTGTTCTGGCAAGTCCTATAATCTGCAGGAGTCAATGATGGTGTGCATGCTGGGGAGGGGTGAAAAAAGCACTTAAGGCAGAGCTCTAGCTGGTGCAGCTAGTCCCACCTGCACTCTTCTGGTGAGTTGTGAGCTAACATGGCTAAAACTCCATACACAATTTTAAGTTCTGGATTCCTGTTGAGATGATCCAGCTATCCTGTGTTGAAAGGCTGGTCTTTTGCCCATGGAGTTCTATCTCAGACAGCACTGAGCAGGGGTCCGGACCTGTTTTGCCTCAGGAGCAGTGTATCCACACTAACGGAGGTGCCAGCATGCAAAACTACACTAAGGCTGTGTTGCTGTCAAAGCCTAAGCCAGGCCCCTTCATGCATAAAGTCTATGCACTCAGTCTTAGCTATATCCCCAGGGACCCTTTGGGTTCAACACAGGGACTTAATGTGTGGAGAAAGCAAAGAAGCTTAATGTTCAGTCAGAAGAGTAAGACAAGGAGTGAAGGCTGTGAGATCTTCAAGAGCTTAGCCTGTAGCTCACAGGACAGCTTTGTTTGCAGAAGGTGATGAACTTAAATGAGGAGGGACTTTTGCGTGACATCGGATTTTCTTGAAGCATTTGAAAAGTAGCTTTGACCATGCTGGAATAATTAATGGGACTTGGCTTTTGTGTGTGTACTGAACTACAGATTTATGCACGGCAAAGCTCACCACTGTCCAAATGTACCTGTAGGGCCCCATCTAAAGCCTTTGAAGTCAGCATCAGTCTGAAGTGAGAGGTGGATCATGGCCTTAAACCAATATTTCTGTAAAGCCCACTGTGCATATGGAGAAATATTTTCTTGCTAAGCTGACATTTTAGAATTAAGTAATTTTTTGGCTCCAGGCCTTAAAGGAAATGGGACAACTTCCTTTTCACATACTACTTTTTAAAATGAAAAAAATACATTTGAGCTTCTTTATACTTTAAAGTGACTGCGTATGTTTCTTCAGATTTTTCTACAGAACTCACACAAGGAACACAAAGAACCTCCCAACTCACTGATGAAGAAAAAGCATCAGAAATTATTCACCTGAAATGATTTTGAATATTTTAAGTTCAGAAAGCAGGGAACAAACGGGAACTCTTTTGCAAGCACAAGACCTGTTTTGCGCTGCATGCTCGTCCGTGGGTGTTTGCATGTGTCAGAGCTCGTCAGGTAGTTACTTGGACCGTGGTTGCCATCCATGCTTATGAATCACTCAGAAATTGATCCAAATTTCTGTTGCTGCTTTATTATGTTGAAGCATAAACTGAATAATCTGGGGGATTAACCTTCAGACTACAGAATGTCTGTAAACTCAGTGCTGCAATGATTGATTAACACTTTCACAGTGTTATATTTCATTTTCCTTTCCAGGAACTAAAACTTCTTAGAAGTTTGAAGAACAAATATAAAATTAAGTCAGAATTTAACAGCAGTTAAAGGACCTTATTTGCAGTTCCTGGTGTGAGTCTTTGTCTAATGGGAGGCAAGAGCTGCATGTAGTGTAGCGCTACTGTGACAAACTTTAGTTCATTTGAATTATGCCACTGAATCACAAGAATCACCTCTAGGGACTAGTCACTGTCAGTTTAGCAGGGACACCTGGTTTAACATGTTGTGTTCAGAAGTTAGACTTTTATACAAGTTAATTATTAACTTGAGTTAATTTGGGAGTGGATTCAGAATATCTGGAAAAAAAAGGACTGTATGCACGTGTGCTTCCCATTACTACTCTGTTGTAACCAACTGTTGCTAGTCCAACAAAGCTGTAAAACAAATGGCACTATTAAAATATTTGGGGGTTAGATACCAAAGGACCTTTGGAGGAGGTTAGTCCTTGCATGCCCAGCCTTTATGTGCTGTTAACACCTGGGTGATGCCTGAGGCATGCCAGCCAATAATTATATGCCTTCGTATTTCTTTCCTGACAGTCTGTCATCGTTAGTTCTAAGTGTGAGTTAGAGAGTCTTCTTAAAGCTGCCTTTTCCTCATACCAAATTCTACAATATTGTCTGCAAAATCATACTTGATTCACCAACATAATGGGGTTCGTTAAAACCTTTTTGTGTACAAAAGTAAAGTTGTGCTGGATCTTCCTCACGACTTAAATGACATCTGCAGAGCAGACTGTCTGAGCAAATGCACTGCAGAAAGTAGTTTGCCATTAAAATATTTCTAAATTAAGTTCCTAATGACTATATTTTGATGTTACTTTAAATCAGGGCCATTATGGATTGTACCTCAGAGAAAGACAACGGAGTTCATGCTTGATCACCCCAGCACTGGGATTTCTGTGGGAAGCTGAGTCTCAAAACATCCACTCGTCAGTGACATTTGAAGGGTGGCTTGGAACAGATGAGTTCAGATCCCCTGAACCCTACGTGACACTGCAGAATTGAAGGACAGAAGGAATCAGTAGGTTACCTGGTCTGATGTCTTGTATAATATGAACATCTACCTCTCTAATGAGGTTAGTAATTCTCTATTAATTGGTGCATATGTTGCTTGTGACTTATATAGCTTTCACAGAAATGCTTTCAAGCTTTATGTGAAGGCATCAAGACACGTGAAAGGTCGCGTCCTTTGGTCAGTGCTCCAAGGATAGATCATTCTTGCACTTAACAGCTAGAGTGTTTTCCCATCTAAAGCTCCTTGTGCTCAGGTTTTCTCTGCTGTTGTTGATCCAGCAGGTTGGATTTTTTTTTGCTATGTGTTTCCTGATTTATTAAAATTCCTTTTATAGACATTATTTTCAGCCATGTAGATATTTCATATGTTGTAAGCAAAGCATCTATCGTGATGCTTTTTAAAAGCTGTCCAGGTTCCTTAGTCTGTCTATATAAAGCATTTTCTTCAAGCTCTCAAACAGCCTCACCAATGCTGTAAGAGGTAGCTAAAATCACCCTGGTTTTGCCTTGTTGCCTTGTTTATTGCATTTTGTGTACCTAAGGATCAGAGACACCTCTTTTCCTGGGTTACTGCAATAGAAGCCTACTTTCACACCTTTGTAATTAGACAGCCTCAATTATTGCTTATTTTTTTTGCTCATGGATGCAGTTCCCTGGCCCCTGGCTATGGTCAATACTCTTTTTTTTTTTCCTAAATGTGTGACTTTCATAGAATTGTAGAATGTTTTTGGTTGGAAGGGACCCTTAAAGGTCACGTAGTCCACCCACTACCCTGCAGAAACATCATCAAGTAAATCATGTTGCACAGTGCCCTGTCCAACCTGACCTTCAATGTTTCTAGCAATGGGGCATCTTCCGCCTCTCTAATCAACCTCTTCCAGGGTTTCAGTGCCCTCATGACAAAACAGTGTCATGAGTTTTTGTATCCAGTCCAAATGTCCCTCTTTTAATTAAAGCCATCACCTCTTGTCCTATTGCAACAGGCTGTGATAAAATGACTGTCCCTCGTCTTTCTTTTAAGCTGCCTGTAAGTATCAAAGTGCCACAATAAGGTCTCCCCGGAGCCCTTTGTTCTCCAGACTGAACAATCCCAACATTCTAAGCCTTTCTTCACAGGAGAGTTATTCCATCCCTCTGATGGTTTCATGGACCTTCTCTGGACCAGCTCCAACAAGTCCATGTCTTTCCTGTGTGGGAAGCAGTACCCCAGTTGGTATCCCACCAGAACGGGGTGAAGCAGCACAGTCCCCTCCCTCAACCTGCTGGAGATTATTCCTTTTGATGCTGCCCAGGATATGGTTGACCTTCTGGGCTGCAAGTGCACATTGCCAGTTCAGAACTAGCTTTTCAGCCACCAGTATCCCCAAGTGTTTCTCCTCAGAGCTGTTCTCAATCCACTGATTTTTCAGCCCATGATGTAGTAGACGGCTGCATAACTGGTTAAAGTTTGGCAGGGTATCTGGGCTGCCCTCCTCCTGTTGTAATTCATCATTCAGCTGGGATCATTGACAGCTACAGCTTCAGGTAAAATGTTGACTAGCATCAGGCTATGGAATCCACTAGAAACAACTGCTGTAGGTGATTTTTATAACCTGAGATCCATTATCCTCAAAGAATCAAATGAAGTTTTTGACAAGATGTAGTTTCTAATGTGCTCTGATGGTAGAATTAATATACTTATCCTTTAATTCTTTGTGATGTTAATCCTACATGACTATTTCATTAATCTCTCCTGGATTAATACTAGGATCTCTGGTCTTCAGTTACACAGGTCATCTCCTTGCCCTTCTAGTGCGAGCTTTCACAAAATTAATGTTCTCTAGGCATCTGAAATCTCTCTGCTATTTCAGGCTGTTCTGGGGAGGAGTCGGCAGGTATTTCAACTAATTCTTGTGGAATTCTTGTCAAAAAATTTCTGAAACTTTTGTTTTTAAGATATTTATCTCTTGTGGATGCTGTTCAACGTCCTTCTTAATTAGGTACAGACTGCAAAGTACTGCAATGCCCTGCAGTCTGATGCATCATCCTTTTTATTGTCTCAGCAGCTGCATTTCTTGGTGACGAGGCCTTAGCTTTGGTCTAGGTATTAGACCTGGCAATTGTAGTGAACACTGCTCGTTTCTTTCCACAATGATTCATGAGTCCTATGGAAACAGCCTGTCCCTGACTTGCAGGCATGACAGTCTAGTCATTGAGTTGAGCAGAACTTGTAGTAAGTGGTGTAAATGAGTTACAGAGCGAGAAAACATCCTCTGATTAATGAACTGGCTGTGTGAGGGAGGACATCTCTCACTCTCTACGAGCCTTATCCTGTTCTGATAGGACTTGCAGTGATGGCTGGACACAACAGCCAAATCCTAAACATGTTGTTTGTGAACGACTGTATGTCTGGACATCCCTTGATGTGTGTATTATAGCAGAGCTATTGCTACCAGTGTCTTTCAGAATGCTAGTCCTGACGCTGTTGGTCCTAATAGCAACCTAAAACACTTCAATGCAGTTCCTAAAATTAGAGCTTTACGTGATGGCAGTGGAAACCCAACAGACAGTAAGTATTCATGAAGAGAGTCCACAGAGTGTTTAGGAGTGAGCAAAGCAATGCAAATATGCAGAAAAGCACTTTCTAGTAGTGTTTGTAATGTTTTTGTAATTTACTTGTAAGAGTAGAAGCATGCATGTTTTTAAAATGTCAAGTTATTTGGAAATAATTATGTCTGGCTGTTATATTTTCTTGAGCTGCACCAATAGAAGTTAAAGTGGTGTTTGTTGAACAAACAAATCAACTGAAATGATAAGAAATAACATTAATTTAGTTACTATTTTAAATACAACATAAGTTCAAGGCACTAAAAAATATATCTCTGGTGAAAGACAGTTTCAAATAGAAAGCAGTAGGAAGAAAATCCATGTAATAACATGAAAATCACAGAAAAAACCAAGCATAGGTAAAGATACCTTTCAAAGGAAGGAAATGCTTTTCAGCTCTGATTAATAGAGCCCTGACTCATCCAGGTCAGACACAATATTGTATCAAAGCACCTTGCAACAGCAGAGGAACAGAGACCTTCTGGTAGCCACAAGTGTGTACAAATACAGACAAACATGTGTATCCACGTGTTTAAAATAACAAACAGCAGCCCTAAACATCTCTTCCGTGCACTGCCTGGAAAATATTTACTCAAGAAGTGCTGAAATGGGCTGGGCAACTTCAGTGCTCCATCCCAATACGTTTTATGAAAAATCACAGGAAATTTTGTGTGTGTATATCTGCTTCACACCAACACTCAGGAAGGACCAAAGACTCAGCCTGAAGCTTGAGGAACCTCAGAAATGTTTCTGAGCACACGACATTCCCTCGGCCATTACACACACCACCTGCACTGAGCAGCCTGTGGTAGATACGGCGTGTCCTAGCAAATGTTGGCGTGTTGGCTTTTTAGCGATAGGCTTGAACAAAGTTTTCTGCAGTTCCTGTATGTATAGGGTAGTGAACAGGACTAAAGTAACCATTAATTGGTAGCACTTGTACTAAAAGTCATTTAGACGTGGCTGAGTTAGTTTTACCTCAAACCAGAATAATCCAGTATCGGTATCAGGAGGTAACATCTAGATCACAGAGTTACTCTGGTTGGAAAAGACCCCTGAGATTATCGAGTGCAACCATCTACCCTACCTTACAAGTTCATCCCTAAACCAGATCCCTCAACACCTCATCCAAACGATCTTTAAACAGATCCAGAATGGCAAATCAACCACCTCCCTGGGAAGCCCATTCCAGTGCCTGACCACCCGTTCTGTGAAAAGATATTCCCTAATGTCAAGTCTAAACCTACCCTGTTGTAACTTGAACCCATTCCCTCTTGTTCTATCACTAATTGCTTGTGAGAAGAGACCAGCACCAATCTTTCCACAACGTTCGTTCAGGTAGCTGTAGAGAGTGATGAGGTCTCCTCTCAGCTTACTCTTCTTCAGACTAAAGCACCCCAGCTTTCTCAGTCTTTCCTCATCAGATTTATTCTCTAGGCCCTTCGCCAGCTTTGTTGCCCTCCTCTGCACCTGTTCCAGCACCTCCATATCTCTCTTGTATTGAGGTGCCCAAAACTGGACAGAGTACCTAGGGTGTGGACTCACCAGTGCCGAATACAGGGAGATGATAACTTCCCTGCTCCTGCTGGCCACACTATTTCTAATACAAGGCAGGATGCCATTGGCCTTCTTGGCCACCTGGGCACACTGCTGGCTCCTATTAGTCTTCCTGTCAATTAGAACCCCCAGGTCTCTCTCTGCAGACGGCTCTCTAGTGTTTACAAACTGTTAAACAGACAATGGAATTTAAGAACAACGTTTCATTACCAAGAAAAAATTCTATAAGTTATAAACCAAAGTATAATATGTGAGAGCATTAAAGAAGTAAAATATATAACAGTATGAATATGAATAACAGTGAATATAAATAAGAACATTAAAAACTACAGTCTTGCTATCATTGCAGTATCTATTGACAGCACTGAAACCCACCATGCACCCTTTGTGATGGCTGTCCAGCACACACACATGAGACAGCTCTCTCCAGGTGCACAATAGTGTGATGGGGAGACAGCTGGGAGTTTCATGAAGCTGTGGTGGCCACAAGGATAATGCATCTAGTCTCATATTGTTCTAAGAAAGAGCCACTGAGGCCAAGGGTCAGATGGGTTATTGTGGTGGTGTTATGCTGGGCCTCATATAGAGAGAGCCAAAAGACAGAGCAAGAGCTGCTAGCAATCTTCCTGGCTTGGCAGAAGTAAATTTTTCTGTGAATATTCAAGTTCCATTTTTCTCAAGAGAACAAATTACTCAGATAGAAGTAACTGCAGTGCTGTAGTGTACCTGCCAGTCAGAAGGGTGACGTCAGGTTCAATAGTTGCACAGGACCTCTTAGGATGTGCAGTCACAATGAGAGAGCATACATTCTTCCACAGATTAACGTGTCCTTGTTGATACATATGCATGGAAGTATGAAGGACTATGGACCATAGGTTGGTTCTGCATTGTTGTGTGGCCCATGCAGTTCAATCAACTTTCTGGAAGAAAGTAGATTAAGAAAAGTAAGTAAAATGCATATATAAAATTTGCAGATGATGCTAAGGCTTGTGGCTGTGTAAATTACTCAGTTTGAACCGCATAGCTTGGTTAACTTTGGAGCAATCAAAAACTATATCAGCAAAACCTAACTAGAACCCCAAATATCACTATGCTTGCCCATGGCTGCTTCTTCTCATGAACAGGGATAACAGGTCTCTTCTGTACACAGATATATCACATCTTCCCTCCTTCTGCAGACTCTTATCCCATGTCCCCCTTTCTTCTTGTGCCCTAGAAGCGTTTGGTGCAAGCTATGTCAAGGAAAGGAGCAGTTGTTTCTCCAGAGAGTCCCCAAAGTACAGTAAGAACCAATTTCTTTCTTTCCTCCTGTCCCCTTTAGCAAAACATAATGAATGGTAATCTGAGAACAGACCAAAAACCATCTTGTTAACTACTTGGAC
The DNA here is from genome assembly GCA_013400115.1 of Rhinopomastus cyanomelas. NCBI lineage: Eukaryota > Metazoa > Chordata > Aves > Bucerotiformes > Rhinopomastidae > Rhinopomastus > Rhinopomastus cyanomelas. The sequence continues at coordinate 376,353 of VXBP01004231.1, forward strand.
CATTGCTCTCACTTGTGTTGAGATTTTTAAGTAATATGATTCCTGGAATAATCCAAAATGCACCCAAACGTAGGTCTGAAGATGCTTTCCATTCTCACTGTCAGAAGTTACTTACTCCTCTCTGCTGTACATAGCATAGTGTTCCACAAACCATAGATCATGCTGGTAGATGTCATCCTTCTTCCAGTTGTTCCATCACGCTGGTTGTCATAGGCTCAGTAGAGTTGCCTTCTGCACAGCACCTTTAAGAGAAAGGTACCTTCCTTTGCGTTCTGTTTCATTTATGAGGATTGCACTGCATGTCTGTTTTGTCTGATTTGTACTATTCTGCAAATTTCTGGTGTTTTGAAATAGCTGCCGCTGCTTCTTTTCACACTGGGAAGGATTTGCTCCTTCAAGTATTTATTGATATTTGTCTGAAATTCGTAATATTGGCAATTCTTCTGCAGCACCTTCTGCTGGTAAAACAGTGAGATAGATCTCAGCATTCTCAGTGGCCACACAAGACGTGAACTTTGAATGTCGTTGTCAAATATTAAACACGTGTTTACCACTAATTTGCACAGACACATCTTTGAGGTTTAAGAATAATAGTGTTAAGGTACGGAAAACATTATTAATTCATTTTTATTTTGCCATGTTTCTGAAATGTGAAGAAAAAAATTAGAAATCTCATTTGTGACATGAACTTAATAAGCTATTTCTCAGCAAGGCTTTTAAACCAGTTGACAAAAGGAAAAAAAAATTCAAACTTATTTGACTATTCATAAAAAATGGATTTAATACATTAGCCATTAAATATTCCTTTAGCATTGATCGAATGGCTTGAATAATAAATACTTTTTGTTGTAAATAATGTATTTTATTTCTAAAGCCTCCAAACCTATTATACCCTCAAGTATAATTTGACCAGGACTAACAAGGCTCAGCTAGGATTTCTCCTCTGAAAACAGGAAGGTTGGTGTCTTTGCTGGGATAACTGGGAGTGAGCATGGCCTCTCTGGATACACAGAGAGAAAATTCCTCTGCCTGGGTTCTGCCTGGCTCGTTGCTGTTTTGTCTGCTTTCCCATTCTCCCTAATTCTTCAGAGAGTGGAGAGCCCAGAGCCTCCCCACCGCTGCTGCTAGCCCTGGGAGAGTATTACAGCTCCCCATATGTTATTTACCTCCCTGGATATGGATAGATGTTGCTAGAGAAGAGACAAATTACAGAGCAGGCTATAAGTTTGCCTATAACCAATGAGCAAGCCCAGAGATGTCCTCGACCACCTCACAGGATCCACCCATAAGCAATGGGAACCTTGAAGGTGGTAACTGGGAAAGCTGATAGTCCCCACTGGTCAGAGAGGAGGGGCTATTTTCTCCATTTTATTTTTGCCCATCAGCTGGTCTGACTTTAAGCGGTGTTGGGTGTTGTATTGTGACAACACTGATACTCATCGTGGGCAAAGGGGGAGACTCATAGCCATGTGGGTGTCAGACTCTGGCAGGTGGCAAGCTTGTGGCAGGCTGGGGTGTGTGGACACTGCCTCTGCTCACTACAGATGGGCAGCCTGGGTAGCTGCCTGCTCACAGTAACCCCAAAGCCGGAAGCAACTTCCTGTCCATTTGACCACTGGGGAACCCTCTGTGGCTAAACTGGTATGGCTATACTCAGGCTGAGGATGACAGCATTTGCCAAAACACCCTGCCTGCTAAACTTACCCATGTAGTCACTGTAGGACTGGGTAGGGGTGGGAAGGATGGATGTTACACACACATAAAACAGTTAAAATATGTGTTTTGTGTTCCCTAAATATTGTTGGGGAGCACAAAGCCCTTAGCAGCAATGAAGATTACTTACGGCAAAGGAGTGAAGTCTGCAAGTAGGAAAATGAACAGCTAAGCAGAAGATTAATATTAACTAAGAGCTATTAACGCACTTTAATGCAAAGGGAATCCACTAAAACCTTCAGCTGTTTTCATGATGTTGACTTTGCTCACAACCTGCACACTAAAAAGAAAGGCTAAACATGGTCAGTGTGCTGACCTTCACAGTGGTTTTGGTGAGGTGAGTGGTGCTGGTGTTAAGGGGTATCAACCATGTGGGACGCTTAACAAATCTGTTTGAAGGTTTTAACAGGAGTCACTAATCAATCCTTAGCATCAGCCTACCCTGGTTATTTAATATAGATCTTAATTGTTTAAATGATCGTGGAAAACATTTACTTGCAGAGATGTCATGTGAGACAATGCATGTTTTGTGACTCTCTCGGTTGTTGTTACTGATTCAGGTACTGAGGTCTACTCAGAAATAGCAAACATGCTTCATCATTCCTCTGAAAGAAACAAAAAATATTAAAAAATAGTGTTTGTGGAAATATTCTGATATAATTAAAAATGGAAGAAAATATTATGTTTCTTGTGTATATTCTCCTTTACGTCCTATTTATGAGCAAAAGTTTTAACAAGCATCTTATAGCACCTTGTTAACTGCTTTTCCTTCTTGATAATATAAAATGGCCATGTACAACATCTCTGAATACGCATGAAGACCAAGGAGGTAAAATATTATCACACCAAGACTTCACCTTTCAGTACTTCTGAGTCATGGTCACTTGAAAGGCAGGAAAGGGTAAAAGGCCTTTGTTTTGTCAGTTCTGATGCTTGTGTTCAATGTAGTAATAATAATGATCTCTTATCAGATTTAACTGCAAAGACTTTAGCTGTGGTCTCATATAAATTGAATTTTTGTGGGAAAAATAAACACGGATAGGATCAACAAGGCAAATTTGGGATTAGGAAAGTAACACACTACTTCAAGGAGCATTAAAACATGTTTAGATTAATCATGGATTAACACCATAACAACTGAAAACTCATTGTTTCCAATCTCTTTGAACTAGACTGAGCTATTCTAAGCCAACACTGAACAAAGTTTTCATGTGTGGAACAAGGCAGGAGTTTACAACTTTTCTTTTGCTGGAATCCAGATTAAAATAACCCGATGGTGCTGTATGTGTTTCAGCAAAGGTTTCTTCAAGCAGATTTTCATGTCTAGTGAAGAGGAAAAAAAAAAGATTCCAGTCATGCAATAATCCATGTAAGAAACTTCACCTGGAAAGTGGCAAATAGAAAATAATGTCTTATCCTGGGATAAAAATTGGCGGATGGTGTAATATCACCCACTTAAACTGCTTCTGCCACTGCATGTAGCAAGAAGTCTAATATATGTTTGCAGTTACTGAGTAAATTACTTTAACTGCTTTAATTATGTTTTGCTGGAAAAAGGGGAGAAAATTGAAACTGTTCTCTGAAATGTATGCAGTTTTACAACACAAGCACTGCTGGTCAAATGAACAAATAACATGAAAAGAGCAGTAGTGGTCAGGCAAAAAGGGATTCTTATTGAGAAATCACGATGCACACTCAGCCTTTCCAACAGTCCTGCCTCAATATGGTTTGTACAATTGCTGCACGCAGCAGAAGCAGAGGAGGGGCAGCTGTCTGCTTGAAAGGTGCATTTAGCCTGTTGACCCAAAATCTTTTCTTCAGTATAAATAACGAGCATTCCAGCTACATACAACAGAAATTAGAGTGCAACTGATTAGCAACCTATTGTTTGAATGAAATCTATTTGCAAGACATTTACTAATTATAAATTGTGTGTTGTGATCAGGCAAAACTGCACTTCCCAAAGCCCTCAAAATTTTAATCTAAATCGTTTATTTCTGTGGAAAATCCATTAAATTCCAAAAAAGGGAGACAGTAATGTAAAGATGTTTCTGTGCTCTGTCCTTTTGCTAGTGACCCTGGCCAGTAATCAGCAGTGATCCTCAGCACTTCCAAGGTCTTTTATGCTCCTAGACTAGTAGAAGGACAACTTTGAAGCTGCTAATGTTCCATGTTTAATTTTTGTGTCAAAAATAAGGAGTTGGATGTGAAGTAACCAAGAGGACAAGCACCGCTGTTGGAACAAACTGGTAAGCACAAATATGCACACTAGAACGGTGGTTTGAGAAGCCTGGAAGGTGGAAAGGGGAGGAAATAAGGTCAAATAATTATGTTTGAACAGTAATGGACAGTTAGGAAAGGCAAACAACTGTTGAGGGGTTTGTTTGTTTGTTTGCTAGGTTTTTGATATCGCTCTTCCCTTCCTGCCTCATTTTAGGACTATTTTTTTAAATGACATTGTTGTGTGCTGCCCAGAGTATACATCCCCCCACACACAGACAAGCATACCAAGAGATATCTTGGAAAAGGTACTTTATTGAGAAGTGAGCTACATAAATGTGCTTTAATAGCCGTTTCAGCTGTCCTGGACACACTCTGCAGAGGTCAGTGGCACTGAAGTCACAGAGGCTCTAGACAGTCCCTGGGCTGCAGTAGAGCAGGTTGCTCCGGTGCCAGTTATTTCTTTGCCTGGAAGCTTAGGAGATAAAAGACTAACCTTAAGATGATAGTGCAAGTCAATAGTAAGGTTCTGAATGAAGTGGGAGACGCAGTGCTTATACTCCCTGCTGGACAGCAGTCAATATCAGACATCACACTTAAACTGTCACAATTTGACCTGACAATCCTGTTTCAGAAGGACCAGAAATAGAGCTAGCCAAGTTACCTTGCATTTCTGAAGTAGGTCATGAGCAGGTCACTAGCAGATGGAAGTGTGTATTAAAGATTCCTGGTATAAGTATAAGCATGAACATTTCTAGCCTGCATAAACATTAATGTTAAGATGCATAAAGGATTGTTATTGCCTAGCTGGAACAGGACCACAGTTAAAAGATCTTTATAAGGAACAAAGAGAGATGTTTGCTCTGTTCACGTGAAAAAAAAAATTACTGGGAGCAAAAAAAAAAAAGAAGACTTATATAGTCAGCAATATATGTTCTAAAAATGCAATTTCCGGATTAATAACAAAGACACTGTTCTAGTTCACTAGTTCCTTTAGGACGTGCGCTTTTGACCCATGCAACATATTGTGCCCCATGGCTCTTAGCTGAACTGTGACTTAACTGTGCCTATTTTTTTTTAAAATGTGTGATGTCTATTAAAACTAGCTGGTGCTTGTACCAGGACCCCGGTGGAAATGAAAGAGATGTCTCAGTGGACTGTCCATTGGTTAAATATTAAAGGATCAAACTTTAATATTTAAGTGTGTATGTAGTATATTATATAAAACAAATTCCCATCTGAATATTTTAAGTTTTGTCTTTAATCTTGAGAAAGCCCGCACTTCCATCCCTTAACTCTAATTAACCAGATAAAACAGTATTTCAAGGATATATCTCCTATGAAAAGAATCAGGTTTTTCTGTGATTATATATATCTTTGCTCCAAGGCACTTATTAATTTGCTTAAAAGTCCATGCATCATTTCACAGATTGTTTTAGCACTTGTCGTCTTATCAGTCCACGTCTGAGTAAGGCACACTTGAAAAAAAAAATGGAGTGAAAGATTAAGTATTGCAGCATGTCTGCATTATAAATATAACTGTCTTCTTTTTATAAACGAATTTCCATAAAACTAGAGCAACAGAGAGGAGTGAGAGGTGATGGAGAACAGAGAAAGATTGTGGGCCTGACAAATGCACTGGGGAGGAACACAGAAGCAGCAGCTGAATAGATAAAGCCAGAAATCTTTGATCCCCCTGCAGCTGCAGTACTTCTTGGTTCCACTGTTTCGTGTGTCCTGCACTGAGAAGCAGGTGCTCTGCAAGGGCAAGGGTTTGGAGGGCCAAAGCAGGAGAGGCAGTGCCCTTCCACTGGGAGCTGCCTTCCTGCTCAGCAAAGAACACAGAACTGCCTGGTGATGGGAACTCCCCATCATGAGCTGGGGTCAGGTTAAAGGAAGGGTGTCCTGTCCTTGAAATATTGTAGAAGACTGGGACAGTGAAACGGAGAACCAGGATCCCAAAGATATTTTATTTTTGCATCCCTACAAATACAATATGTAAGTGCTCGAAATCTCTGCCCAGATACTGTTTGCCTATGCAGGGAGAGATGACTATGCCCAGTCCCGTTTTTCAGCCATGGCTGATTCAGGCAGAAACTTGCTCAAATGATTTAATTTTTTTTTTTCCATCTTTCACCGTTCATTGTCTGGGAAAATGTATCGGGGCTAGATTAAATAATAACCATTTAAGGCTTGAACTGAAATCTGTCTTTTGTAATTGGATGGATGTTCACACCGTCTGGAGAAGTCGCTGTAGTTTTCTATATTGCTCTGAACTCTTGGTGTCAATCTTGTTACAAGGAAAACTGTGTGTGAGGTATTTTCTGCATAAGAATTGTTGTCTCTCAGTTCTATGGCAGTTCTGTTTACCCTTACATCATGTTAACAGCAATTTTTGACCACTTAACTCAGCCAAATTCTCTACTGAGGGAGGGATCAGAGTGTTGATATGGAAGCTCATTATTCATTGACTAAGTTTGGTGAAATGGTTTGTCTGCAGGCAGTTGTAACCCCAAGACATTTTGATTAAACTTTCCTGCAGATTTTCTTACTATTTTTTTTAAATGCTTGTGTGATGGGACTTCTTTCTTTTTGTGTCTGGAAAGGAAGAATACTGAATTCCAGATCTGAAAAAGTTTGATTTGTCTCTGAAGGATGAGATAGACAGGTGAGAAGAAAGGAGAGATTGTGACTAAACTCGTGTTTCAAAAGGTGTCTTGGACCTTGTAAGGACTTGGTGGGGTTTTTTTGCTTGTCTTTGTTTCTTAGCAATGACATCCTCAGAAAAATGGATGCTTCAGCAGAAAACAGGCCATGGTGATCTTTGTGTACTTCCATCCAAACTGTGGTCTGTGTATGGTGTGTAATTGCAAATACTCGTGTCAAGTGTAAAAGAGTGTAGCTCAGTAATTTTTTCCATCTCTAAGATTACTCTTTTAGAAATACTGAACAGAAAAAAATTGCTTTAAGAAAGGCTTTGAATAAGTGTACTGTTCTGTGGCAGCCCTTCAAGATTTGTTAAAGGTCCCATTATCTTATTAATCAAAACGTGCAACTCATTTTTTGAAGGACAGTACACTTAAAAATTAAAGAAAACCATCAACATTTTCAATTAATCATTTTTAATGAAGAAACATATTTTTCAAATGTGTAGTTCCCAAATTCTGTAGCCTCACACCATCAGCCCTTTGAAATTTTGAGGCGTATTGGTTTTAGAAAGACAGCAAGCAAATAGACTTGGTAGAATAAGCTGTGCTGCTTGTTTAACTACCATGGAAAAGCCCTCTCTGTTAATTGAATAAAATATTGATAATAAGTTATGAATATTCAATTTTAATGTTTCCCTCTTTGTACTAAATTTTCTATAAAGAAAACCTGGGGGTTTTAATGAGGTCTCTCAACAACAGGGAAAGTATCACTAGCAGATTAATAGCTGGAATGCAGCCGGAAGTTCCCTCTGCCTGTCAGTAATTTAACTGGGATTTTTACTAATCTTTAGCAGTTTTAAACTACTTTGTAGCCAATAGTATACAGCTAGAATTAGTAAAACCTATGAAGAAATTCCACACTGTGTGATACACATAATAAGCTTAAAAAGATTTGGCTTAGGGTAAGTTGTTAATTGACAGCATATGACTGCCTAAAATCACACAGCTGCTTTGCAAACCATTCAGACAAGCAGTTCTAAATTAATACACATCTAATTCATTATTTATGTAACAAATTATCTACTTTCACGGTGTAACAATAAGGAAAAACCTTCACAAACAGGTCATCACTGTAGCTGGCCAAAGACTTCAGTAGGATGCCTTTTTCAAGGGCTGGAAAGAGTTGCCACTTGCTTAGAAAAATGAGTTCGTATTGGAGCTGGCCCTCATCTCACATCTCAAAAGGAAAGGAGCATAAATAAATAAATATTTTTCCAACTGCTTAGCTATATTTATTTTCCGCTGCCTCCCTGCCTACAGCAACACGGATGTCCCCTGAGCTCTTGAACCTGTTTATTTCCCATCCACTACCTGTCCAATTGAAGCAGCACTAATGATCCCAGAAGGCTTTGCTCCCTGCCAGTTAAAGCAGCAGCAGCACTCAAAGATTTCTGCAGATGCACCGCGGCCAGTGCAGGCAACAGGTTGTAGAGCTCCCTGTGAAACATCTAAAACCTGGAGTCCTAGCCTGGAGTTGGTGGAGGAGCAGAGGTAGGACTCAACAGGCCTAATACGCACCAACAGTTGAGGTATTCATCATTGTGGACACACACACACACTTCTGACAGATCCTTTTATTTGTCTTCTGTATGTAATTGATATCGCTTTGCTCCTGGTGTTGCTGAAGGGAGGTCCCTCCCTAACTTGTATTATGTTTCAAGGTTGTTCTCTGCAGGCCCACTTCTTTTCATCAAGGCCATTTTTCATAGCTCATACGTTTTCCTGTTCTCTACAGACTCTTCTAGATTTGTAGTTTTGGAGGAGAATCCTGCCACGTAGATGGGAGAACTGAGGTACTTGGCCTTTCCATGCTATGAGAAACTGGCACCTGAGGGTCTGCTGGAAACGAGTCCTCTTAGCACTGAATCAGGTAATTTTATAGGACTAAGAAAAATAATTACTTTAAATAGCAATCTGTAAAATTATATTAAAATTGTAAAAGTCTATTTCTTATTGAATTATTAGTGGAAATATATGTTCCTGTGCTACTTGGTCTAGATGATCCTGCTGTGGCAGGGGGACTAGATGATCTCTCGAGGTCCCCTCCAATCCCTAATGTTCTGTGATTCTGTGAAATACGAAAGCTATTCCATTTACCGTTTCTGTAGCTCCATAGCACCTGTATATTGTGCCAGAAACACCCTACTCGTAAGCAAGGCATTAAGAATGAAGAATTCTTCATCTTTCCTACTTGTCTGCAAGCACAGGGATGTATATATAGAGAATAGGTAATAAACTACTTCTGGTATAGCAATGTTGTATTTTTACCTCCTCTGGGATCTGGAAAAAGGGGGAAGAGCAGGTGCTCCTATTGGAGCAGCTACGTGGGGCCTTTGCTCTCAATCTGACAAGAGCCAAATATGGGATGAAGTGTGTGACAAATGAGAGGCACAAAAGTATTCATGCAGGAACTTGCAACGTTCTGGGATTCACTCCCTTCATATAAATTATTCATTTGGTAGCTGGAGACTCTGCTTATGACATGTGTAAGATTGGCAGAAAAATAGAGGAAGGACCATGTAGTTGTAGAGCTAGCTGAAAAATAAGAATTCCAGCTCAGGGGGAAAGAAAAAAACCAAATGGGAGATCTGGAAAATTGTTTTCATTCCATATTGGAAAAGAACAAGAGACTTTGAAACATTTTTTTTCTTGGTGTAAAACCTAAAAAAAGAACCATTCTCAGAACAGCAGTACTGGAGGCACTCATGTGAAATGAAATACTTGCTCCGCAGTGAAATTCCTTCTGTCTGATACAGACAGGAACTTACACCTGTGGCTTCCATGTCCCAGTTCAACAGTCACTTGGGGAATAGCTTCTGCTTCTCTCTACCTCATTTGGATCAGAAATTTAATGCCAGATACAAGGGTAAAAATGATTAAATTAAAACACATGTGGAGAAAGGTTTGGGTCTGATGAGCTTGGTATTTCAGAATGACAAATGTAGAATAAATAGCTTGTGCAGCTACATGTGTGATATCTCTGCTTAGTGCTCAGTTTAGCTCAAAGAGATTATTAACACTTGGTAAGATCTGTTCCTAGCACAAAATGAGTAATTCAGATTTTTTTGTTATCTACTATAGCTGCTTATTTTTACGATAGCACTGTGTTATTTTCCTTCTTCATCTCAATGGTTTAAAAATGCTGTTCCTCAAAATGGAAGTTCATGCTAAATTGGGACTACAGACTGAGAACAAGCTTGCTTTCATTTTTTTATTAATGATAATGAACTGTTAGAAGGAAATACGATCTTTTTAAAGGAATATTATGAATTCTTAAACATGTCTTATAAACACAGGGATTTTGGCATTGCCTGCTGTATGAAGACAATTCTACATGACTGTCTTGAACAACTTGCCTGCAAATTGATAACGCACAGGTATACACAGCTATGGTGCTTTGCTCCGTGGAGTTGTATGATGATAACAGTAGTGTGTAAGGCAGTGTATTCTTACATGAGTAGGCCCACAGATTGGTTCAGTCTACTATAACAAACAGTTGTGTTCTGGATTTGGTGAAATCATGTTTGCTTATGGTATTCCTGCGTCAAACTGTCTNTTTCCTTTTCCCCTTTTTTTTTGGGTGGGTTTTCTTTTTCTACTTAATAAAGCCTTTAATAACATTTAATAGTTCTAATTCCAGTTTTTGGACATATGTTCACTTTACCTCTTTTCTCCCGCTTTTTGGGCTGGAGGATATTTCTGTCTGCACAGCTGAGCAGATTATAATTTTAGGGGATAACCTAGTGCTACGCCATGGCAAGTTGTGTCTGTCACATGAAATAACATAGCAAAGAAGGTTTACAAGGATTTGAAACAGCCAAAAAGCAAGTATTTAACAGGAAAATAGCCCTTAAAACTTGAACAAGTTGGCAGTATTAGTGTGGAGGGAGTTCAACAGCAAAGCATACTTGTCAGGCAAAAATCCAAGCAAAGCCAAGAAAAACACATTTTGTATTTAGAATCATCTTCATATTGTGGAATAGAGATGTCATCATAAAGGTTTTCATTCTCTCATTGAGAAGGATAAGGAACGATTGCCAGGAATCATGCCCAAAATCCAAAGACAGCCGATAAAAAACTTCTTGCTTGACAAGCACTGAAACTCCACTGAGAATGAGAAATTAGAAAGACATTTTCCTTAACTTCAGATCCAGTGTGCTGAAGATGACACAGAAACTTTTACGACAGGGCTGATGTTCCCAGCACCCGCATTTAGCTTTGGGACCATACTTGATTAATTAGAGACAGCAGCATACGTGAGACTGTGAACATCATCTCCCACTGCTAAGCCAATTTGGTTCTAGCCCCATGCCAGACCCTCTTTATTGTGAGAGAAAACCCTCTCTGCTGTCCAGCATCCTGACAGAGCCCAAAATACTTTTTAGGGAGATGGACTGTGTGTGAAGGAGTTTAAGATTACAAAAGGCCAATGAAATATCTAAAATTCAGCCTTTGTGAAGCAAGGAACTGGTGACGGGAAGTCAGAAGTCTGCAGAGATTGTGCATCTCAACATTCACAGAAACTAATCTGTGTGTTAGCAGAGATGAGAGAGAAAAGAGGTTAGAGATGAGCTCAGGGATCTGCACTGAACCCAAACCACTAAGCGTTGTAAGTTATAAAATGTTGCAAAAGTGGGTAGGCTGCCTGCTTTGGAGATGTTCAAAACCCACCTGGATATGTTCTTGTGCAACTTGGTCTAGGTGATCCTGCTGTGGCAGGGGGATTGGACTAGATGATCTTTCAAGGTCCCTTCCATTCCCTAAGGATTCTATGATTTTATGATTTTATGATTTAGGGCACACAAGTTTGCTGTTTGTGTTAAGAAAGTGTTTTCCCCTGTGAGGTGTCCAGCCCACCTTTCACAATGTGTGCCACATAATTTAGCAGGTATGGCTATGCAGTCAGTTCTATTAGTAGCAGCTCATCCTAAGAGCTATTCCGTATCGTCTACGCTTTTGGGAAAAGTTATTGCCTATGGCTGCCTAGGAATTTTTGGATAAAGTTCTTTTAAATCAATAAAATCAAAGCAGGCTTTGGCAAAACACTATGTTGAAATGCTTTTGTGAAGATGAAGACAAACTCCCATTAAACTGCTGTCTGGCTTCTCAGCCACTGATTGAACAAATAGCCTGTGGGTCCAATGTGATGACCTTCTTGAGACTGGATAACCCACTGCCTTTGGGTAATTACTGTCAGACCCCTTGGAGGGAAGGCAGAGAGCTTTAGAGTCTGCTGTGATTGAGAGATGCAAGCTCTAGCAGTACAGAAGCTGCCACACATCTTGGGGACTCAGCTAAGGGCTATGAGGTGGGAGGATGATCCTTGTTCCTCCAAAGAACTTCCAAGGCTCGTGCAGCTTTGGAGATTGCTCTCAAATGATAGGTGAGCACAAAGACGTCCCGGAGTTAGGATGGTTCTGTACTCATACCATTTAGGAAAAGGGGAAAAAAAAAAATCTTTGAATTTTAACTTAAGGAAGAGAAAATATCCAACTCTGCCCCCATGTATTTTTTTCATTCAGGTCTGCACTGCCAGTCTCGTAGAAAGTGTTTGGGATGGTGGGGACCTTCTTACTGAAGTGTAGTCTTGTGTTTTGAATGGTTTTACTGTAAGGCAATATACAGAACGAATACTCTGCTTACTTTTAGGCAGAGAGCAAAAGTGCCCACTGCAAGAAAAATGTAGCCAACAGGGACTGAAACTGCCTCTATCAAGAACTTGTTAGCTTCTGAGAGACTGGCCCAGACAGAGTCTAAGAGTCACTGTGAAAGTGCCCACGTCAAAAGGTATGAAGGAAGCTCCAGGATTTAATAAGCTGGGCTACAGTTTTGGAATTTTTATGTTGGGAATTGTGTCAACTCTTAAGCCTCCCCCACAAAAATATGTAATTACAGACGTAGAAAGGAAAATTACAGAAACAGAAAGGAACACTTAGATGTGCTCTTCCCAGACAATTCCAGCTCTCCAAAGCAGTTAGTGCTACAACGCCTCAAAAAAGAGGTAAGATAGAAACACAGGAACTACATTGATGCAGAGGTGGCAGCCTGTGCTTCCAACAAAACTCTGCAACCATGACAGCAAATGCTATCAAAAAAGCAGTTAGTGACTGTGCTCTGGAAAGTGAAACGCTGCCATCAGCTCACCACTGGGTGCAGCTTGGACGTGCCATTTCTCAAGTCATTTATAAGCATCCTGAAGTGGCTGAGATTACCCAAGAGGGAATGCTGTTGATGCGCCAAGGACTGTAGGACTGCTGAAGCTGGGTGGAAATTTGCTAGCAAAATCTAATTTCACTGAAACATGCCAGTCCCTTCAGCCTGAAACTCTCTGCTTTGACAAACACTTCTTTCCCATTGTCTTTATTGATAGCACTAGTGCCAGAATATCCTGTGGTTGCATTTCTGTTATACAACTGCCCCACATTCCTAAGGTAGGTACTGTGATTGCCTCAGGAATCCAGGCATTTCTCCCACTCACTCTTTTCTAAATTATTAGGTTCTAGCAGAAATGCTTTGCTATAGTTATTAAGAGACTCAATGTGACTATCTACTATTGAATTTCATCTGATTTATTAAATATGTCCTACACAGAGACCCAGTTATTCTCTATACTGGCAGTTCTTTCCCATGTTTTGTCACCAGCAGATCTAATTAGCTCCCTCAAGCTTCTTGAGGCAAGACAGCTAATGAAAATGCTGAATAAATAGAAAAGTATCCTAGAACTGATCCATATGAAACTCTTATACTAATCTTCACTTTAACCAGACACATCTCCTTCCAATACTGCTCATTGCTGTCTTCCTTCTACCTACTGCTTTTTCAGTTCATAGTTTTTCTACTCATCATTTTCCACTTAGCTAATAATTTCCCAACTTAAGCTATATCAACCAGTTTTTAGCAGTCTGAGGAACCGTGATACATTTCATTCCCATTCACTTTTTAGAAGAAATATGTCTCTGATTGAATAATACTACATGGTTTTGTGGCAAAGTCTACCTTTGCTAAAGCCATATTGCGTTCTACCTCCTTTCCTGTTTACCTCCATTTTATTGATCACTAGTTTATTCTAACTCCATTCTAGTGTCTAAAGTACTACGGCAATCATCTTAACAGACATAGGCTTCTCTGGGCACATTTTTTGCCCCTTCATCCTGAAAAACAGAGATTACATATTTTGGAATTCAATCAGATGATATTGTGCCAAACACACTGTGATACTATGAATGCAATCTGAATGCCATTTTTCTCAGAATATTTATATGAAGATTATAAATTATTTTTTGTTCTTCCATATTTTTGCATCCATTTAAATCTTTTTCTCCCACTTAACATGAAATGATTTCTATTTCAAAATCCTAATTCCCATTCACTATACCCCTACATTGTCAATTTTGTAATTTTTGAAAAACTAAGGTAGACCCCTGGTAGAGGGGGCCACACCTCAGCTCATTGCCACTGTATTTATGTTTTTCTAGTTCCAGCTATCTTGCCTTGGTTTTGTTAATGGTTCATGCAGATAAAGAATTTTGTTTTCTGGCTTTTTTTTTCCTAGATTCTTTTCTATTCTTAAGATGTCGCTGAAGATGTCCTAAGTGTCACTACTCAATATCTAGTCACAGAAATCGTCCCTGGTTATAAAATTTTACCAGTGTTGTGCAGGATACAAATTCCAGATAATTTTGTCAAACCTACTTCTTATCCCTTGCCACCAGCAAGCAAGCCAAGTGTCTCACAGAACATCACAATTTTCAGCGTTGCAATTGGCAGTTATTGACAGTCTCAGTGGAGAGGACAATGACTAGATTGGCAAGGAAAATGAATTAATTTGTTGTGCTGAGTGGATCTTCTGTAACAAGGCTAAAGGAATTTGGCAGCCCATAATTAGAAATCTTGTGTTTTGCTGGCAGTACTCTGTCTATACAGTGAGCGATGCAAAGTCTTTGGAGTTATCACTCTGATGCTCATTATTAGTTAAACAGATAAAAATACTAGCCAAGAATATCAATTCGGCTAATGAGAAACAATACAGAATATGAAGCATTCTCTGACCTGGAGTTTATAATCTCTTGAATAACTTTCTTAGCTGCAGTTGGAGAGAGCCCTGCAACAGGAACAAGACTTTAAAAACCAGGCCCCAAATGTTTCTCACAAGTGTGATGTTTGAACTAGCAGTTTTATGGGTCAGAGGGAGCTTTTGCCAGATGCACAGATTTCGGTGCTGTGTGAACAACTACTGAGTTTAGAAATGTGGCAACAGATTTTTTTGACAGTATCAATTAGATCTTCTATCCATTGGGTCTTGCTGAGAAAGTTGTCGTCTAACAAGCGCAGTCTGTACAGCTTGCAACATGGGCAATTCCCTTTGGAGGCCATTTAGGAAAGACTGTACTCATTTTCTTTTACAGGCTGTTTACTTGCAGACTAATTTCTCAACTCTTAAGACACTGCTAAGCTACACATACCTTTGTTCTGTATCTTCTACTCAAGCCAGTGCCAGCAAATGTGAGACTTGTTTCTGGAGCTATAATGGAAAATAGAAGAACTGGTGACCTTATATGCTGTAGGACTCTACGTTTCCCTCAATTTGTCTTGTTTGAAAAACAAAATTACATCCTTTACACTTTTAAGTGCAGAGATGTTGGACAGCTGATCTATAAATTAATTTTTCCCTTCCTTACCTGTGTCTTCTACTTCTCAATGGCGATTTTCCCTTCTGACCCTTGGTACTGTGTGCCTTTCTGGAGGATCCCAATGCCACTTCATTTCTTTTCAGCTTCCTTTTTGTTCCCCTCTTGCCTTTTGCCATTTTAATGTGTTGAAGCTCTCTCTGTTCATCCCCACGGTTTCAGGCTATGTTCCAGTTTACTTCTGTTTCAGTCTCCCAGTTGTTATCTCACGCTCTCTACATCAGTTTGGTTTCTGAACTTCATTTCTTGCTTCACTGTATATATCTTTTTTCTTTCACCTCCCAGACCAAGTTAGATGAAATTAGATGCCCTTAGGACACAACAGACTGGTGATTTGGCTTCTTGATGCGTGCTTACATGCCTAACAACCTGATCCCTTAAAGCTGGAGCTATAAGCATAACCAAGGACCACGATTTCATGCTTTCTGTGGGTAACTTGATGACTTAGGAATGAACACAGTTGCAGCTGAGGTGTGACTTATGCTATTCAACATATTTATGAATATGAAAGAAAAGGTCACGTGTTGGTTACTGTTGATAATTTATGGCAATCAATGAAAATAACCATCAGGTGTAAAAGAGGAATAGATGCATCTCATAGTACCCAATTATTACACAGATGGAGAAGAATGAATGAATGAATCTAAAGTAATTTATATGGGACAAAAATCCTAATGTTGTATGTATCATAAGTTGACCATTAATACCCATAAGTAAGATCTTGAGGTTTTGATGAATGGCTCTGTGAAAACATAGATGTAACATGTTCATTCAACAGCAGACCAAAAAAACCCCAACACTTGAAAGTTAGGGCTTCTGAGGAAAGTAATAAAAAAACCCAGAAGACTCACATTCTTCTGCCACCACCTGATGGTGATGAATCCCTGAGGCACATGCAGTTTGAACACCCTGTGTTCTGCACTTCTGGTCGCTCTATCTCAAAAATAAAATTATGAACTGCAAAAGGCTCAGACAAGGGTAACAAGAGCAATCAAAGCTCTGGGGTGGTCTCTGAGCCATGCAGGAACCATAAAGCAAACAAGAGAGATGACTGACACTGTACACAACATATGTCTGCTAAGTCATGAGTGCCATTAAGATGATAGAAGGGGAACTGTCCTCTTTTTTTCTTCTCTACAAGATGTAGGAGTGAAAACTGCTGCATAGGAAGTGCAAACAGCTGACAAGAGATTGCTCTTCTCATAGCACAGAATTAAAGTGTGGGATATGGAGCATTGTGGGTGCCAGGAGTTCACGCGATTTGAATGATGTTTGGACAATTTTATGGAAGAAGCTGTTAAATCCCACTTTGCTTGCCCCCCACTTGCTCTCTTGACTAGGAATGTGTCCTTGGCTATTATCAGCATCTGCTGGATGAAATGGAACATTGGTCCAATCTGATATGTCTGTTTTAACTAAATGATTCTGTTCACTACAGTAGACAAATTATTCTCATGTCAAGTGAACAGGGACTGTGATGCTTATTTTTTGCTGCAAAACACTAACCATTGTCTGGAGAACATTCTATTTCCCCAAGCAGCCAGTAATATCAATCAGAAAAGTTGACAAAACTGCAGTGCAACTTGTAAGTGCCCGTATGGTACCTTAGACTGCTTTGAGAAGGGGCTGGTGCTACCTTCTGCATTTCAAACTGGATGATCTGATAGCAGGCTTGTGGTGGAGTGAAAAATCGGTGCAAGAACTGCTACCAGGTCTCCACTACACAATTCTTGAAGTTACAAAAATGTGGGCAGAATGAGGAGGTAAAAGTGAGACATTTCAGGGCCTTTGTCAGCCTTTGTCCTTGTCTACTTTTCTCGTTTGTAAGAAATCTCTGGCTAATGCAGTAAGTGGCATGAAGAGAAAAGCAAAGTGTGTGCCATTTCTAAAGTCCTCTGTCCCAGGAAATGTGTTTAGCTTCCTAATAATATTTTAATTACAGTCTTTAAACTGTTTCTAAGGATTTCTTGCATCCCATCCTAATATTCCTTGGTGGTACAATGAGTTTTGGTGCCATGTGAGCACAGCTGCCATCATCTGGCCACCTACTGTCCTTTTTTAGTATATCTGCTGAAGTTGCTTTGTTCAATTTCCTGCTTTATTTAGGTTCAAGGATATTTATGAGCTTGTTTCTGAGAAACAATCACTTCAGATCTCACAAAACTTCTCTCCTTAAATGGTGGCCCCATGTTTCATTTTATCAGTTAACAAGAAGATAATCTAAACAGTTTGATATGACAAAGGGCTTAAAAATTATTGTTGGAGAGTAGCACCTGGTATTAATTCTGCTTCCAAAAGTAATTCCATTTCAGTGACCATGAAACTGAAGTGTAAAATGGCTGCAGAAGCAAAAGAGAAACCACAGCAGCAGTTGCTTTCCAGCTCTTTTTTATAATGACAGCCTCTTTCTTTTAAGTGATTCCTTCCTACTTTTTCAAATATAAATAATACTGAGAGGTGTAAAGTGCTGATCTCATCCTCTTTCCTTTCTACCTTCACAAGATGGACCAGAAGACAGGGTAGGATAGAAGATGGTTAAGACATTGTATAATGGCCCATTTGCCATCTGACAGGATTACCTGAAAAATATCTTTGCCCTCCCCTGAGACACAATTCCTCCTTATGGTCCTCCAAAGATGGGGGCAAGAGAAAGAGCTCCCAGTCAAAACTATGCTTAATGGATCGACAGCAGGATATAAGCAGGAGTTATATAAACATTTAAGACAAAATAAAGCAATGCGTAAGAAGACAGCCAGTACTAGTTCTCCTTTTAGCTGGAAGAATGTGTGCGTATACTTGGATTTTTTGGAAGATCTTCAAAGAGTTTCTCTGATTTTAGAAATACACACATGTTGCTTCCCATTATCCAGGAATGCTTCTTTTCTTGGGCCAATTTCTTCTGTGCAGGAGATGAATATAGAAAAACCTCCGGGTAAGGTGTTTAAAGTAATGAATACATAGCACTTGAAACAATTTTTACAATGGTTTCATATATTTTTCTACTGGTTTAACCTAGTTAAGGACTAGTTTGAGTAGGGAATATTTAAAATGTTTGTTTCACACATCTTGCAAAAGACACATCATAAGGTAAACTGTTGTTCTGTGATATTTCAACATGAATAAGGACAAGAAAGTTAAATGTTCACTTACTGTTTTTTCACATAATGAAAAAAGTGACTTGCAAAAGCATAGTTTCAGTGTAATTACATGTAATGCTTCTTCAGTATGTTTTCTTCCTGAAGGTAGATAAATCTAATCCAACTTTATTTGACTGGCTTGTCTTTAACCTAAAATTCTGCCCATGGCTTTGTTTGCCTTTCTTCCACTACATCTCTCTTCCTCTTCCTCTTTGTTTTTCTTTTCCTTTTATTCTGATGCGTTTCCAGTTTCTCCTCCACTCCAGTTTTGTCTTTTCTCACACTTCAATGTGCAGCCTCAAAAGCCCAAGTGTCACTTCACACATGTATCCACTCTTTCTTGTGCCTTGTCTTTTCATCACAAACCAGTTTCTTCTTCCAGTAGACAGGCTGTGTTGCTTGCAAGAAAGTACCGTGTCCTAACAGTAGTTGAGAAGTTCTCAGTGTGAATAGCTGTACTGCCTCACTGAGAAGTTCTTAACATATAGAATCAGATATTATCGTTTTTGTAGATTATTCTCACTTAGGATTTTCTCCATTGAATTCTCAAATACACCTTTTGCTTGATCTTTGCAAGCAAGAGAGACGTTGACAGGCTTGAGAACTGGGCCTGTGCAAACTACACAAGGTTCAACAAGTACAAGTCCAAGGTCCTACACTTGGGTTGGGTATAATTTGAAGGACAGATACTTGCTGGGAGGTGAATGGATTGACAGCAGTCTCAAGAAGGAGGACTTGGGGGTGTTGGTAGATGATCAGAGAGAGGATGCTCACAAGGATGATTGAAGAGTGCTGGATCATCTCTCTTATGAAGACAGGCTGAAAGAATTGGGGCTGCATGCTGGAGAATGCTTGGTGGGGGGATCTTATAGTAGTCTTCCAGTACCTGAAGGGGCCTACAGGAAAGCTGGAGAGTGACATTGTTAGGATAGGGGGGAATGGTTTCAAGCTAAAAGAGAGCAGATTTCTATTGGATCTTAAGAAAATATTCCTCATTGTGAGGGTGGTGAGGCCCTAGAACAGTTTGCTCAGGGAAGCTGTGGATATGCCCTCCCTGGAAGTGTTCAAGGCCAGGTTGGATGGGGCTCTGGACAACATGCTCTGGTAAGAGATGTGCCCGCCTTATAGCACAGGGGTGGAACAGGATGATCTCTGAGGCCCCTTCCAACCTAACCTGTACTGTGATTCTAAAAGACCAGTAAAATCTTCATAATTTATATCCACTTTCTTTCATCTTGTCTTTTCCTTAACATTTATTTCTTAATACTTTCTCCATCTGCCCTGATAAACCTGTTTTCCTCTGTTTCCCAGTTTTCTTTGTTCGCCTTCCTGACTTTGCATCAGATAGTGGATGATTAATTTGACATACTTGAGATGAATTGTACCACAGAACGGCCCATTTCTTTTTATTGCCATTAACTACAAAGGGATACCTGATGACTACTGCAGATATAAACGCCTACAAAGTTAGAGAAACGATTACGTTCTTTTTCCCAAATAAACCCAGAATCAGACTTCCCTGTTTCAGTCTGGGCTGAATGTAGAGGTACTAAAAGAATTCATCCACTCTGCCAAATGTGGAGTTGAACTGGTTGGGGGACAGTCAATAGGACTAACTAGTTAGGAAGCAAAACGAGGCTGATGCAAAGCAAGGCAAATGTCTCACTGAAGCGATAAACATTCCATGCCAAGACATGCAAGTAACCCTTCTGTCCTATCAATATGCTCCATGTATTAGCAAGACCAAACTATCCAGCCATCGGGAACATCAGCTCTGAAAAGAAGTTGGAAAACCTGGACTAATTTATCCTAAAGAAATGTCTGAAGGGGAATATGACATTAGCCTTCAAATACATAAAAGATTGATGAAAAGAGGAGAGGCACAATCTGTTCTCCATGTCCAAGGTGCACAGGAGAAGATACAAAGAGCCTCAGTTGCCAAAAGAAACATGATTTAGAGCTATTTTTTTCTATATCTCTGTTACTGTCATCTTACTCCATGACTGTGCGTAGTTGTATATATTTTAAAAGCCTTTCACGTGAATACCAGCTGACGAGTATTAAGCTGTAAAACTGAGGCTCAGGTTTCAACTGGCTGGTGCCTACGGAACAAGGAGAGCACTGTGTCTCTGATCCATAAAAGGGGTGTGTGCTTGTCACCATCTCTCTTATCCTTTTGTCTGTAGAGAAACCAGGTACAGTTTGGGGCTATCAGCTGAGAAAACAAGTCTTCAAATCATGAGCTTCAGGCAGTTCACTGAAAAAAATCCATGTTTGGCTTCTTTAGAGGAGGGGCTAAAACCTCCAACTTATTACTGTTTTAGGCTTTTGTTTAATTTGATTGGAACTCAAATATGAACTTTTGTATCTAATCAGCGTGTGAGCACCTTCTCATCTGTAAGTGGCCTTCGCATCACAGAGACATCAAGGCCTCAGAGAAATATGAGCTAGAGGGATACTAGGGACCTGAAAGTTTCAAAATAAGAAATGAACTTTTCCCCTTCTAACACATTCAACAATGTAGAGTCAGAACTAGCAGGGGAAACATAATGAGGTGGATCAAAAGTGACAGATAGACAGCTGTGCATATCTGGCACACATTTGCTGAAATAAACCAGCATCTGTATACAATAAGCTTTGTGGATTTCGGGTTTGGGAAGGATTCACGTCCACAGGTTTTACTGTTTATTTCTTAATGGTGGCTCTAACAAGCACTGGCTGGTAAATCGGTGTTGGCAGGTGTCTTTAAAGGGTAATGCATATTTTCATCCTGGAGAAGAATGGACTGGGTCTTTATTTCATAAATACCACACAGACATTTTTTCCCTCCATCCTCTTCAGTCTAATTCACTGAAGTGTAAATAAACCAGGCTGACAATGTGCCACAACTCACCTTGAAATAGAGAGATGGACATTTAGTGACCACAGTATCTTTGAAATAATGAATGTAAAGGGTTGTATTTCTTGATGCCAGTTGGTGATTTACTTAATCTCATCATCTAGCCATTATTGTCAGCACAGGATGGGAGCAGTATATTTTTTATTGCATCCAGACAAAGAGTAAAAAGTGCAGTTTTATTCAAATGGAAGACTCCAAAGTAATATTTTTGTGTAGCTTCTCCATCACTAGTTGTTTTTTACCATTATTTATTCCTATAAGCATATTTTTGAGATAGGAATATATATGTAAGCTTTTGGGAGCCCTTAATGATGATGACAGTTAATTATTAAGAATGATGCAGGATATCAGTTGTCCTTTGATTTCGTATTATCTCTGACATACATATACTTCAGAATATACATGAATGTACCTACATAGACATGCATATTTATTTCAGAACTTACAATCCTGTCTTGGCACCTCCTCCAATAGTAGTATATTATTCATAGATGTAATCTTGCAACACACTTACCATCACCTTGACATCAAAGAAAACTTACTGTAGAAACCAACTTACATTTAAGGTGCAATGTTTTGTAAACAGTATATTTTGCCACTTAAACTGCTGGCAGTCCTGTTGCCACCACACATTTCAGTTTCTGAATAATAATAGGGATGATAATAACTATCAGAAACAGTAAATAAATTAATGGGTACAAGGAAGTTACAGAAAATTACATATTTTTTTCTTAGGTGGTAATGATAATTCAGTTTTTTTTATTTCAATACATTGTTTTTATTTCTCTATGCCAATACATTTAGTAACGGATTTCTTGTCTGTTGGAATAATGAACCAAGCTTCCTCCTATCAAATGGATTATAATGTTGTGTATGGTAGAACAACATACTTCAGCTAAATTTCCCACAGTTTAGGACGTTTCTGAATGCTGTGTGAAGAAACCTGTACAACAATCTGTACAATCTCTCTGCTATGCCATATGAAAGCTGAAGAGTTATTAGGAAAAGTAGAAAAATCTGTTTAAAGAAGTGATGATGATATTAGAAAGTCTATAACAAACTACGTAACATATTCATGGGGAGCCAGGAACCAACTGCTCTTTCAGTAAAGAGACAATTTCATGTAAATATGGAACATCTAACTGCTGGAGTACCTGCAAGAACTTTTCACCATTCATCACACAGTCTTGCTACCCATAGTTGGAAAAATATGATGTAAGAGTTGGTGAGGATTTTTCTTTGCTTCCACTTTTGTTTCTAATAGTGACCGCTGTGCCATTCCTGCTGGTGTGGTAAGTTCTGCCTTGGTCTAGAAAAAAGCCCCTTAAAATAATATTCAGGTAGAGACGCACAATGAGTCCTCAAAAAACTCTACAAGAGTTAGGGTTTGGTAAAAAAGTTGCTTTCTCAAAGATACATTTTTACACTCATAAATGTTAGAAAAACTAGAAAATGTCACACAAGATGAGTATTCATGTACTCAGGGAAAATATTTTGCAGTGCACTTGCAATGGGTGCTGATCACAAGACAAACAGTCTGGCAGATAATGTTTATTTCACCCAGATGACTTTGAGATAAGTTGAAAAAAGATGAGTTGTTCCACAGAAGGATATTTTGTGCTGAACAATTTTGGCTGAGACAGGAGAACAAAAATAATGACAGTGCTGTGGTGGCCCTCGCCCCTTTCCCTGGTGTAGTGATGCACAGTAGAGATAGGAGCTGTTGAGGTAAAAATAAATTATTTATTACATCACGTATTTGTTATGTATTATACTAACATTTCCATGTAAACAGCATGAAAAACTTTGTAGAGAACACCATGCTTGTACATGTCTGTTCTGTTGTCAAAATATGTGTTCAACAGCTTTTCAGCAGCATGTTAACAACCCATTTGACATCAAAACCGTGTTTGCTCTCATGCTGAACCTTTGTCTCGAATCTCCACTTTTAACGAAAGGCAGAGCAAGAGGATTTAAGAGTGGCTGGTTGTGGAGGTCAGTAGGTGGGACAAACAACTGTCCTATAACTCACCTTCAGTCAATTTAACTGCAAGACAAACTCAGGATGATGATAACTGTGCCAACTGTGTATGTGTGCTGACATGCTGCAGAGTGTGTTTCATGATTCATCAGCTGCACCATGATTGATTGGCTCAGCATCCTGGCAGAGCCCAGAAATTTTCTGTTTCCAAACGTGTTTCATGATACTTCGGGCACTCTCTGATTGATTGGCATGTGGGCCAAGCCTAGATTTATTTTTTTGCCCGATGCCCTGGAATATTTGTTTCATGATTCATCATACGTACGTATTGAATGGCGTGTTGGCAGAGTCTAAAGTTTCTTTACATCACAAATATTGTTTTATGATTTGTCAGGTGAACTGTTTCCTGCTTACATCTGTAGATAAATTCTGCTAGCGTGAGCTGAGGGAAGAATCTGACTTTCTACTTACAGCTAGTTAGAGTAGTGATGGAAGATGGGATCCCACTGTTTGGCCAGAGAGGACAGCTCCTTTTTCTTGAAATGCACAAGAATTGACAAGTCAGTCATTGCACATTCTAAACAGCTGAAGAAGAAGTATCTTGAAGACACTGTGTTAGAAAATGCAAAGAGAGGGCATTACTTTTACACATTAATTCTTGTTAATAGCAGTCTGGTAACTGTGCTGAATAGGACATTCAAGCATGACTAAAGGGAAGAAAGGCCTTATCTAAGTCTGTAGAGAGAGCAGATTCTTAATGACACTTTAAACTGTGCCACTTGCCTTGCATCCCCGAATCATACCACTGTTCATTAATTGTCTGTTAACCACATGCACGTTACTTGAAAGTCAAATGAGAGATTTTTAAAGTTGGCGACAACTTTACCACTGGCGCTCTAAAGTGGGAGTGACAAATCAGATTCTCTTTTGAATACTTGTAGACAATTATTCTTAGGTCATCCCTTTTCTGCCTCTTAGATGAATAACATTTGTCCAGGGTGATGGATTCACAATTTGTAATTCAAAAAATGATTTATTTAGCATTACATGTCATTGTGCACAAATTGACTCCGAGACAAAAGCTTCTGGGAAGTAGATCTTTTCTTTTCTCTAGGAAGATGGATGCACTTTTTAAAGTGAGTTTTCCTCCCACAGTTATTGAAACACAGAGACCATCACCTAAAATGAGTACCTTATGAACCAGGAAAATTATATCCCCTGCATTTCTACATGGTCTGTGCACACTGCTTCAAACTCTGCCCACACTCAATATATTTCCGCATCGACAAAAAATATTTTATAGCCTGTTTAGATGCGGAACCGTTATTTCAGGAAAAATTGAGCCTGAACTGCAGATGCAACTCATGTTATTCCAAGAGATAAATGTGAGTTTTATATGTTTTCAGTTCACCTGCCCCCAGAATTAGCCTATTTTTTATGTCTACTTTAGAACTAAGGAAGAGCATAGATTAAGCAAGTGTTACATGGATCAGTTAACAAAATTGTTGCTTCTAGATTAATCAGAAAGAAAATATAGAAAGGGAGAAGAGAATATAAAGTTATTGAAATGCAAAGGAATGGGAAAAATTAACCAATTTAACTGAGAAGCTTGTAAAATAAAGGCATTTAAACCAAAATTATGTTATTAACTGGAAAATCACAGCACATCAGTCAAAATTCTGGAAGAATTGAGAAGGATGTCCTTTAATGAAAACTACAAAAGGTTAAGGACAACATTTTCTAGCAAAGATGGCTTCCTAGTTTAAGCCTTCTTCAACCAGGAGAACCTTCAATATTCCTTCTTCTTTCCATGCAGGATTTTCTTCTCTGGGCTGGCCTCCAGGCATTTCTGTCCTTGGAAAGTGCTACCACATCCTGCAGTTCAAACTTAAAAGAGCTCAGCCAGTAGGTGAAGGTCTCTGTCCCTCCTTCCCCCTTACGCAGGAACCCGTATAACTGCCTCTACTGTGAATGTTCGTACTTGCAGCTGAGACATGACAAGAGTCTTGACTTTCTGCAGGTGTCTGACATTATGGTGGGATGCTTTTTTAGATCTTTTACAGTTCTTCAAGAAAGGATTTGTACCAAGTCAAACCTTTTTATTCCACCCTTGCATACATAAATGAAATCTACCCAGGTTTGCTAAGCGGATTAGAAAAATCACTTTTTCCCTCTTAATTGAGTCCTCTTTAGATTTTGGCTTACAATGACTACTAAATTTTTACCAACACCTCCACTCCAAGAAGGCACCTTAACTTTTAAATTCCAGTGCACAAGACATTTCATCAACTTATTTACAGTTGGTTTTGAAAGTCCTGGTTAAATGGCAAACTGTCTTTTACATGTTTTTGATCCTGCAGGAAAGATCTCAAATGGTGTAAGACACTGTTCTCCCTGATTTTTGATTTATTTCAATATGTAGCAATAAATTTACTACAAATACATAATAGAATCCACATGAGAAGCAAGTTGATGGGAATGAAACTGGAGAAGTCAGTTGTGCATTTTAAAATTATTTGGTTTCAGTTTAGTCCAAACCATCGTATCTTTTTTTTTTTTTTGCCACATTAGGAACTAAACCCTGAGATGCCATTTATGAGTCTTTGGAAACGGAACAAAACCCCAGCCATTGTGTTGGGGCACTGGGACGTGCTCATGTTGCCTATGGACTGGTCTGAAAAGACAATGTGCAATAAGTAATGTGCACTGACTTGCATTTTGCAGAGTCACGTATGTGCTTGCCAAGAGCAAAATACTGGCGTGCAAACACTTTAATTTTACTCGTATTTTTCTTTCATCTTGTACATTTTGTGGCCATTTATGACTGTTCAAACAGTGGAAAATTGTCCTCATAAAATCAGGGAAGATATTTAAGCATTCTTGAATCCAAAGTAGATAAAATTTGGGTCAATGGAGTCAGTTTAAGGACATCATTCACTAACTGAAGACTCAGCTAAATGTATCACTAGAGCTTTCTGAGAATCAGACTGACAGATGTCAGCACTGAAACACTGCATTATGCATAATACATGTCTGATATTAATTATTATTAATTTTGTAATTTATTTTTTGTATTTGTCTTGACAGCTTTGGGTTAAAAAGCACAAAGAGTTTAAAAATGTGAATATTTTCATTATAAAGTTCTTCTGTTGCTTTTTAAACTTTTGCATTTTAACATAAAAGTAGAAGCCACAGTGGAAACACATCTGCCCCAAAGACAGCTATATTTGTATGCAGAACTGTAAACAACCCCAAAATCCGAATTTTGAGGTGACTAGTCCCTTGTCCTTTCTGTTTAAAAATGAGGAAGTTATATAAGATAATGTAAATTGAGGAAAACTGAAACAATTTTGAGAGTTTTCACAGATTCACAGAATGGTAGGGGTTGAAAGGGACCTCTGAAGATCATCTAGTCCAGGTTCCCTGCCAGAGCAGCATCATCTAGAGAAGATCAACAGGAACTTGTCCAGACAGGTTCTGAATATTTGCAGAGAAGAATAATTCACCACGTCTCTGGGCAGTCTGTCCCGGTGCCATTACTATCACACTAAAAAAGTTCTTCCTTATGTTCAGATTGAACTTCCTCTGTTCTAGTTTCTGCCCATTGTCCCTTGTCCGGTTCATGGGCATCACTGAGAAGACTCTGATCGCATCCTCCTGACACTCACTCTTCAGATATTAATAAGCATTTGTATCCCCTTGGAAGAAGATTTCTGTTATCCAGTGTCATTCTCACCCCTTGGAGGAATGGCAGTCATCCAGCACTTCATGAGAAGCAGAGATGGCAACCAGCTCTTTCACTCTTTGCTGTGTGAACCTGGGATCCTGGGGACCTCCTACATTCTCTTTAGCATTTACAGTTGGGAAGAAGAGGCAGCCACTCTTTCCCCATGCACTTGAATTTCTGCACATACTTCTGTGCTTTCTGTCTCAAAGAACGGTAAGGTAACAGAGCTGATTATTCAGAGAAAAGAAATAACAAGTAAGACATCTGATAACCTACACATCATTAGCTATCTGTTCTACTGAAATCCACATAAAATCTTTGGTTAGTTTTCAGATTTGTATAGGAATGTTTTTTTATTTGTGGTTCATTTATACCTAGGCATCTCAAACTAATGTGATAAATATATTTTAATATAAATAAGAGGCCCTGTAATGTGAAATAAAATCAGGTTATTTTTATACAATAAAATGCGTCCTGGCGTTATGACTTGACAGCTAGTGAAGAAGCATTGAACAAAACTCTGTTTGGAGAGCTCGCGTACTGTTTTCCATGCTGCGTGTGGTGTGACCGCCAGTGATTGATAGCCTCAGCAGTGCTGCTGGTACTTGCTTGTGTACTCCCGGGCCTGTGTTCTCCTCTGTTTCCTGGCTCACAGATACTGTCGGGTGTGTTTGTCCATTAAGAACTCTTCCAAGTATTAACTGCACGATCACAAGAGCTCCGACTGCAGCCCGCGCCACACTGCGCCTCTGCTGAGTGCTCTCTGTAATTCATGATTTGGATTTTTATGAGGAAAAACACAGTTCTATCAGGTTGCCAGGGGAAAGTCTATTTCTGAACATCAGAAAAGGTGACGTTCTCGTGAGGATGCCCGGTGCCATGGCGGGAAACGCCTCCCAGAGCGACCACAGCAGCGAGCGGCCGCACGCATGTAATTAGCGGCAAAATCCAACAGGTGGCACAAAAGTATTTGAATTTTATATTGATTTAAATCACACGCCGTTAAATTACCAAGGAAACTACGGGGCGATTTCTGTTAAAGGAAAAAAAAAAGGAAAAAGAGGGGAAAAAACAAGGAGGCGGTTTGGGGGCGCAAGCGCTATCCCGATACCCCGCACGGCGCCCCGGCGGAGTGGCTGGCAGGGGAGACCTGCGGATCCTGCTCCTCAGGCAGATCCGGTCTCCGTGCCCCTCGCCCTGCGACAAGGATTCGGCGTTTCCTCAGGCCGCTCTCCCCGGGGCAGCGGCTGGACGAGAGGCAGAACCGCCACGGCTTCCCGCCCAGTCTGTACGCGGCCGCCCAGCCTGGCGCGGCGCGGAGCGGAGCGGGGCAGGGCGGGCGCCCTCCGCTGGCCGCCGTGGGGAGCGGGCTCCTGCCGGCCTCTGCCCGCGGTGAGGAGGGGGCTATGTCTGATTGATCATCGGATAAACGTGAGCCAGCAGTGAGATCAGGTGGTCAAGCTCAACCATATCTTGGCTTGTATCAGATTCGCGTAGCCAGCAGGAGCAAGGAAATGACTGTCCTTATGTACCTGGCACTGGTGAGGCCGCACCTTGAGCACTGGGTTCAGTTATGGGCACCTCGATACAAGAATGAGGGCAACAAGACTGGTGAAAGGTCTGGAGAACAAACGTTGTGAGAAGTGGCTGAGGCTGTTTAGTCTGAAGAAAGGCATGCTGTGGGGAGATCTCACTGCTGTGGACAACTATCTGAAAGGAAGTGGCAGAGGTGGGTGCTGGTCTCGTCTCAGAAGTAGCAAGTGATAGGACAAGGGCCTCAAGCTGCGCCCAGGGAAGTTTGGGTTGAACATTAGGAAAAACTTCATGATTGAAAGGGTCATCAGGCCTTGAACCAGGCTTCCCAGGGAAGTGGGTGAATCCCCGGACAAGATTAAGGTTGTGTAATTCTAGAGCTTAGGGACACAAAATCCGTACCTATGCATTGGGATAGGGCTGATAGATATGAGAATCATTCACCTGTTGAAGAAAGGGAAGGATGTAAATTAGAGGCCGCAAATAAAACTGCAAGAACGACCATAACATTTTAGTTCTGGTCTTGGCAACTGGAGAGCTGTAACACCAGTTTGCCTATGAAGGGCTCTAGGATGGTGGTTGGGCAAAGACAACTGTTAGTAGATGTGATTAAAAAATGAAATCTAAGGAGTAAAGGTGTAGCAAATGAATAGAAACTACAAAATATCAGGGCTGTAAGAGCAGCGATGGGCCTTAATAGCTCTAACCAGTTTCACTTGGGGCCTCTGCCCACACCCAGAAGTATCATTTCAGCTTAGGACTTCAGGTGTGCTTTAGGTTGTCCTGTAGGTATGCCTTTAACTCCCAAGGGCAGTTCAGACCTGTAGGTAGCATGTTGCCTAGATGGATACCTTTAAATGTACCACTTTGCTTGTCTTCTGCCTTATCTTTGTTTTCTGGATTGACTTAATTGTAACTTGGAACTTGTGTTATAACCTTATTTCCAGTTCTATCTCTTGTTCTTGGCTGAACTGCCTGCATGGACTCTGGACCTGGCGGCCTGCTTCATCTGACACTGTCAGAGGGCCCTGTAACCAGTAAGTACAGTGCTCTATGTGCTGTGTTCAGAGGTTGTAGGGCTGTACCCTGGTCAGTTAGGGCACTGCCTGCACAGGGGCATCCTTCACTTGGGGCAGGCCTTCCCTTAGGAAGCAGCTGATCTTTGCTGGTCCTTCTGTCTGCTTGAAATCTATTAGGCTGCATTTGATAAACATACATTTGTCAAAAAACTGAGATAACCAAGCCTGCACATTTGACCACTGAAATTTGAAGAAGAAAGCTGAAATAGAAAAACAAGGGTTGAAATAAAAATGTGGGGCTTTTATATTCCAGTATAAAAAGTGGCTTTACTTTGTTTCAGGGAAAACAACCTAAAATTTTATCCCTGGAAGTTTGTCATGCTGATGTGGGCTAGGTGGTGCAAACTGTGTGAAAGCAGTATACTTTCACAGTTGTTTTTTCAGGGAACAAAGTTTCCTGGCTCCAGGGATAGAAACTGTAATGGCAACTAGATATAATGTATGGGAGCTCAGCGAAGAGGCATTTGTTGAGTCTTGTCTTGGAACTTTGTTAATGGGATGAAATTAGCAGAATGCCTTGAAAACAAATATCTCACTGACAGTTTTGCTAAACAACTCTCAGCAAATTCTCAAAGGAACAAAAAAGCCACCATAAATATAGTGAATAGGGGTAGCATAAGCTGTTTACTGAGCAGTTCAGTAGCCAACTGACCAAGTATACCCATATCTGAAAGAAAGAGCTGTTGGAAGTTATTGAAGAACTGTGCCCGAGAAGTATGAGAAGTCACTCTTCCTGACTCCTCTTGCTTAAGAAACAAAGCACAAATAGCTGAAAGAGGTGGAATAATAAAGAGTACAGACTGGCATAGTACAATGACTGTGTTGCATAGTGGAAACTTTTGGAACTGAAAATGTGCTAAGCATGTAGCAAAAATCTGAAATTAAGCTCAACTAATACAGAGCTTCTTCAAAAACAAGTTGTGTTCTTTGTGCCTACAGTCAAGGAAGAGAGGATCTTCTACTACTGATGACGACATAGAAAGTGTAAACACTCCCAGATGTGTGCAGTTCTACAGTTTTTAAAAATAACTGTTTTTGTGCATGGAGAAGGAAATACATTTGAACGTGACTTGGCACTAGTATGGTTAAAACCAGCTGTATTGGCCTCCTTGGGTTTCAAAACAAATTCTTGCATGCACAGGCCTGGATGGTCATGAAACAAAAAGGCTAACTAGATCAATGGCTTATAGAAAACCTGAACTTTATAAAAAGAGAGATTAAATGAGTCACTGAGCATTGGGAAAGTTGGAGTATTTTCACTAGTTAGGAATATGAGGGATTTCTGTGACGAAGATGATGTCTGCATTTGGCTTCTCAGAGTTAACAGTCTTAGTGGTCAGAATTTAGACCAATTAGCAAGTCTGCAGAGTGATGATGCCATGATCAGAGATGCAGCACTGCTGTAGTCTGTGCCACAATACAAAGTGGTGAAGAGTTGATTGCTGGCTTTTTCTTGAAGTTGGAGAAAGGATAATAAATTTGCTTTTCATGTCTTGCAGTAGGTGTGTATAGATATCCTTTGAGTTACTGTATGGCTGCAGTTTTATAAAATCATTGAATGGTTTGGGCTGGAAGGGATCTCAGAGGTCATCTAGTTCCAACTCTCTGCCATGGGAAGCAATATCACCCACTAGACCAGGTTGCCCAGGGTCCCATCCAACATGGCCTTGAATGTTTCCAAGGAGGGAGAATGCACAATTTATAGTTTAAATAATGGTTTTTAAAAACTAGGAGTTACTGGTGATTGAAAGGTATTTTAAGCAGGTACAGTACAAGCAGCTGATGTGTGTGTAGTCTGTGCACAGACTCATTCATTCAAAACTTAAAGTAATACAGAACCAAAATGTCTGTTGTTCAAAAGACCATACTGCATTCTTTTGTTAGTACTTTTCAAGGTTAAAATGTTCACTGGAACCATTTTGGAATGTCTGTCTAATAGTTTTAAGTTTGGTCCGAAAGGTTTGATAAGATCATCGAGAGAGTGAGAAACACAGGACAGCAAAGAAGTTTTGGTTTATGAAAATGAAAGAAAGTGGTGTGTGTGTTTAAATTCTACATTTATTCTTGGGCTGTTTGTAAGGCTTCCTGGAGATACCGAGTCTTGTGATACGAGATGAAAGCTTTGATGACATCCAAAAGTCTGAAGGAGCTGAACACCAAATCGTGTTGGTGTTGCTAGTTTAGCAAGTAGGGTATGACCTCATGGAAGTGCTATAAAAACAGCGGTAGCAAAAATGGAGTTTGAGAGGTGTTAACAAGTATCACATCGTACGGAAAAAATTATAAACATATTGTATGGTGAAACAGTATTTTATTTACTTCCAGCCCTTTTTTCTTTTTTTATAGCAGAGGATCCCTCAAAAGGAGACCACAAAGTCCACTCTGTTTCTGGAGTGGGAGGTGTCTGCTGCATTTTCTTTCTAGTAAAACTCTGTAAGGAGAGGAAGTGCTTAGTAGAAAGGGTATCCTCAGGAAATCTCTTGGAAAACAAATAGGTTATCTGCAGGGGAAAGAGGTTAGTCTGAGAAGCATCAGTGATGATAAGAAAATCAATAGTATACTAAATGAGGAAGTTAAAATCAGAAACAAGTCCTCTATCCTAGCAGCAAATGCAGATCCACAGCAGAAAAGGAAAGTTTACATAGGCAGTGGGTAGTAATAGGTGACTGGGTACATAATATTCTTGGACCAGGACAAAAACTAGGAGGTACAGGGTTGTTCAAGTCTTTGTAGGTGGTTAGCTCAGTCTTTTGGCTTTTGAATTCTGTTTCATAGAATCATCCAGAATACAAGATGTAGTGATAACAGAGAAATGTAATTGTCTGGATTTCTGCTGGGGAAAACTTTGCTCAGCAGATTCTTGAAATGCACTGGTGGTTTGTTTTTGGTTTGTTTTTTTTTGTTTACAATCTGGGGGGAGAAACCCAACCAAACCCAACAGCTGGTATAAAATCAAGAGTATTTATTCTGTTGGTTATGGGTGTGAACTGAGACTGTTCAGGCAGAAAGGAAGATAAGTGATGAGGAAGTAGTAGCCTAGGAGAACTACTGACAAAGCAGAAGTGGTGGGTTTCAGGGAAGTAAAATTGTGTAAACTCAAATGTCTGGTATATAAATCTTTCAAGGCAACTTGTCTGAGAGAGAAGTTTCTCATAGGGAATTAAAATCTGTGAGGCCTGCTCTCCTGGCTCTGAAGATACACAACGGCCACACCATAGGATTTTAGACCAGGGCATGCAGGGGTGGCAAGCTTTTGTACTGGCTTTTGCTCTTTCTACCTGAAGAAGCCAAATACGATAGTCTTCTCAATAGGGGTAAAAGTGAGTGTGAATATTCAAATGTCCTGAGTAATTTTATGCAGTCTATTGCCACCTGTAGCATGATGATTTCATGAGTTTTTTGTGTTTGTGGATTGAAATAAGGTAACTCTAGGCGAGTTTTGCTTTTTTTGTAGCTGCAAAAGTGGATTATTTGGCTTACTTGGGCTGTTGGTTCAATTTGCATGAATGAACCATGCTAGGTTTAGGGTAAGTATTAGAATAATCATAGTTCTAGTCTGGAACTGGTCATTTTTTTAATAGCTGAAACCATATCAAATATAGTAGTCATTAAAGTAATTTTTTTTCCCCAGGAACTAAGAGAAGTCTTATTTTTGTAGTGTTACAAATCAAGATTTTAGAGTCTTTTCACAATGGAATTGTATTGTACTGGAGGCTTAAAAAGATTGGATTAGATTTTTGTTCTTTGCTGAATTATGAGATGCTTGGGTAGCATTCTGGAGAAGAATACAGGGGAGTGTGTATACATAATATGTATATATATATGATCTATATAATGCATGGCCTTTGTGCAGAGATGTTGTATGGATATACAGCATATTATATATATTTTCTCTATAGACACACGGACAATTAACAGATTTCTTTGTGTCATAAAAATGTTTTGATTAGCAGAACATAATTCTTTAAATACACACCTAAGGCAAATATAGAGAGACTATAGAAATAGAGCAGTTGCATTTTGCTTAAGTCTTACTCTGTAGGTATATGTGTGAGGATAAAATATAACTCAAATATTTGCATGTATACACACCTGTACTTAGAAAGTAGTTTTTATTTCTCTAAGCCCTGATGCCAATGGATTCAGCACTTGTAGCTGTTTCAATTAGTCAGCAGATTGTAGCTGCACACACAAGTTGGAAAGGTCTTTCCCAGAGACTATCCTGTTACCTGCAGAGTGGTGGAGAATAGGCTTTGTGTGAATCTAGCAGGTCCACCATAGTCTATCATTATCATTGGACTTGTGCTTTGAGAGCAGTGCCATTTGGGTTTATTTGGCTTTGACAGTACAAACCTACTTAGTAGGTAAGAATCTATTAATTTTTCTTAATTGCATGAACTAAAGATTAAATAGCTATTAATACAGTAGTTATTGAGACGACAGGAATCTAGTGGTAGTGTTGTGAAAAGTGTCATGAGTTATCTTGGAGAAATAAGTGTCTATAATCACTCTTGGATGACTGAAGTACATGCTGCTGATGCTAGAAGTGTTTTTGTCTTTTCCATCCCAAACTTCTCCCGTGTATATTTCTATCCTACCCCTTGTTCTGGCAAGTTTTCATGTAGCGTCACAGTTCAGCTGGATCTATGTAGTGACCTGAGGGAAAAGTAACTTGAGAGGAAAAAAAGGTGAGATCAGATCTTGACCTGACTAGTGTTACAGCTGTGTTAACACTTGAACAAGGTGGATTGTAAGGGTGCATGGCTGAGGACAAGGCAGGTATGCAGAACTTCCCCCTTGGCAGCAAGACACCCTTAGCTTCTGGGTCCACAGCTGCAGTGACCTGTCTAAGTGAGATCAGAAAATGTATTTTGTGTGCTATTCTAACTGATGACACAGATATAAAAGTCTTTCTGAAAACAGACTGCAGAAATGGACATTTTACCTTTGAGGATATAGTTCAAATAAGTATTTATTACTGATTGATATGCCTGTTTTTTCTTCTTGGCCGTATCAAGATCTAAAATAAAAACTCATTCTATGTAACTTGTAATGTATCCATCATGCAATAAAATCAAATCTGGCATTCTTTCCTTGCTATATTTTGTGTATGTTTAAAGCTTCCTGTGGAACACTTTGTGGAAAAAAAAACAAACCTAATTAATGAAATTTTTAATCATAGATATTTGGTTTGATAATTTAGAGTTCTAGTACAGGATAAGAATGAGGATCTATGGACTACCAGGACTTGTTTAGTTGCAATATAAAATTACACTGTTCCAGGGAATGAAGATATCATTCACCAAAGGTAAAATATGCTTCTATTGTAACCAGCACTTTTAATTAAAAATCCCGGTTGATCTCGTTGGGAACATAGCCAAAAGAAATAGTGCACTACCAGGTTCTTGGGGATAACTCAATTGTCTCACATATTGTAACACTGATTAAGATACGTTGAGAAAATGAAGTGTTTTTTTTAAGTTCTGCTAGAATGGAATGATGCAGCCTGTAAACAACACAAGACACTGATAAACGTATTTATACTTTTATAAAACACAGCAATCTTGAGTGTCGGCAACTTCTGTTCATAACACTTTGGATCTGATTAAACTGGAAAGTACCAATGTATAGCGGGATCATTTTCCAAATCGTGAAAGGTGATCATGCCTGGCAATGTGGTGTCAACAGTATTTGCAAAGCATTTGTTCTGATAATTGTGGCCTGTGGCTTCAATTGCTTCGCTGTGTTCTCTGATGCAAAAGTAAAATGCCAATGGTAACAGGAATACTTCTCAAAAGAAGTATTACCATACTGTTTTATCGTAATAAGTGTTATTTGTGTAATAAGGCATGAAATCTGAGCTCATTACACAGGCTGTATAAACAAGCAGTTGAGAGTTTGTTTACAGGCTAGTTTATGTCGCTAATTAAGATCTCTTATAAACCAGAATTCTTCATCAATATGCTCACCTCATGACTTCGGGAATCCGTAATGCAGATTTCCAGGCTTGCAAGGTGGTGCCAGGTCTGGCTGGTGTCTTTTTAGAAAAATGGAAATGCCTTTTTCTTAAAAATGCTCAAAGTAGCATAGATCACTGTTGAGATATGTTGAGGCATTTAGAGATCCACCACATCTGAAAAGAGGACCTTGCCGTGTCACAGCTTGTTCTCTGTCTGCACTGCAGAGTATGCCAACATCAGCATTACAATGTGGCTATATGGCTAGTAATTTAGGTAACAAATGATCAAGCTTGCCCTAAATTTGGAACTACTAATTTCAGTGGCATCGTAACAGTTTCAGGACCTACCTGAAAGCTTTAAACCAGCGGTCCTCCTGAGCTTAGAGTCTTCCTAGGAATGGATCTATCTGTCACTGCCTGATGTGCTTGCTTCTGCTGCTTATGCCTCTGGTTAATTGTGCTTTGAGTATGTTGCCAAATGCACTGAGACCTGTCAGCACTGCTGGGTGGAAAGGAGTGTTTAGAGGGTGCAACCTTCTGAAAATTTTGGAGATATCTTCGGTTTGTCCTGTCCTTAGGTTAGGGCATATTCTTATTGGTGATTTCAGACCTTAGGGTCTTTTATGTATCTTTGTTGGCAGCAGTGTGCTGCTTTAAAGAGCTGCCTGAAGATTATTGCTAAGCGATAGTGCAGGTTGTGGCCAGTTAATTTCTCAGCAGTGCGAGTTCGTTTGAAGTGTTCATAGGCCATGGCATAAGTTTTGAGTAAAATGTGATTCCAAAAGTTGCTGCATTCTCAAGATTTGCACACCCTTATTTCCATGTGGTGGTGCCAGCTGAGTGTGGGCTGGCATGTCCCATTCCTCTTTGGGTTTACGGAATGCAAAAAGGGCTGCTAGGACTATTCACTCAAATCAAGGATCTGAGAAATTATGGTGCCTTACAAGGCAAAACAACAGTTTCAGGCTCTTCTTCCAACTTTTTCTTCTGCATTGTCATCAACAGTGTTTTCTGTTGAGGAAATGGGGCGAGAGGTTGTGCTCTGCTCCTTGTTACATCTGTTAGTCTTTGATGAAGTTTTACTGTTTCCTAGGTAAGAGTGCACAGCTTTGAATTTTTGTACTGTTACCTCATTTGTGATAATTTCTGCTCTGTATTCCTGTTGTTATCCGTGCCAATTTTTTGGTAGTTGGTCATCAAAATCTGTTTCAAAACAGATGCAAAATATAACTCCTGGCCCAGTATAGATTGTGATTGGTCTTTGTTCAAACTTGCCAAATTGCAATCTGCCTTTTTTATCTTTATTTTGTTTTTTTTTTGGTTTTGCTGTAATATGCCAGGAAAGAGCTTGGCAAGTCCCACTCAATTTCCCTGTTGTTGAGGTTAGATGACCCTGATAGTCCTCTCTGCATTTTTTGGCTCTCTGCTTGCAGCTAGTAGCCTACGTTTTGATGATTCCTAATTTAATCCGACCTGAAGTCCCTTCCAGATGTCTCAAATAAAGATGTCTATTTATCCAGCTAGCTTTGACTTAAAGACACTCCAGTCTCTGAATCCCTCAGTTCATCTGAGTTCCCTTAAGATCTCCCTAGGTTTACTAAGTTTACCCTTTCAAAGTTGATGACTGAGTCACAAAACTATTATTTCAGCCCTTTGGTGCATTTTATGCTTGCTCAGCTTTCAGTGATAAACTGTTTAAATCTTCATTATGTGACAAAATCAGATTTAAATAATGTAAATTTTTGATAGCTCTGGCTATTTGTTGTGCAGGTTTGTTGGCTGTAACATCCAGCAGCAGGTTGTCTCCACTTGTATCATTGGCTGTTATTGCTCTCTATGTCAGTTCTAATATTTGTCAGGAAGTTTGTCCTCTGTCACAATACCTAACAATATTTCTCTTTCCAATGATGTTACAATGGTCTTTATCTGTATTGGTATCTGACCATGGATCTCTTACAAACTTTTGCCCTGATTTAAAAAATGGGCTTTTATAAAAAACCATGCTTTGCTTTGTAATACATTAGTCTGTTGTGTATTTAATTTTTAATATTATCTTTACCAAATGGTATCTGTCACTTTATATCTATACTCTAGTTCTACTTTCTGTGTTATCAAGCTTCTGGTTTTTCCTTAACATTAATTTTCACAGCCTGCAAATGTACTTCAAGAACTTCCATTGTGTTGAGACAGCTCCTGAGAGCTTGTTTACACATCAGAATTGTTGCTTACTCCATTGTTTATATACAGCAGACTCAGGCATGTCATCTCCTGTTACCTGATTGCTGCTTGGTCTTAATTCTTTTTATCTACCATATGTTCTGCTACTACAGTTTTTTTTTAAATCCATGACTGAATTCTCATTTACCTTCTATTTGTTTTTCCACTACTGTTTGGAGAGCTATCATTTCTTGGTTTAAAACTGTTCTTATTGGTTGTGTCAGCTTTGATTTGAGGTAGTTATTCCCTTGAGCACCTAAGTCAAATTTATTTCTTAAAAAATTACTTCCTTCAGTAAAAGGAGCTCAACAGTCAAATGTTACAGAAGCTTCCTTTTATATCACTCACCATTTAGCTACTGGATGAAGAAAGTCTATAGGTCATGGAAGGAGAGGATGGGCTCTTGGGGTGATTATAAGGCTCTAGTGAGAGAATGTAGGGATGCAACTAGGAAAGCCAAGGCCTCCTTGGAATTGAACCTTGCAAAGGGAGGTCAAGGGAAACAAAAAGGGCTTCGTCCAATACATTGCAGGGAAAACTAAAACTAGAGGCAATGTAAGCCCCCTGCTGAGTGACATGGGTGCCCTGAAGACAGAGGATAGAGAGAAAGCAGAGATCCTGAACACCTTCTTTGCTTCTGTCTATACTTCTGGGGGCTGTCCTGATATCAAGCCCCAGATTGCTGAGGCCCCAGAGGAGGCTGGGGCAAAAGAGGAGTTTGCCTTGGTTGATGAGAACTAGGTTAGGGATAAATTCAGCAAGCAGGATGTATATAAATCCATGGGTCCTGCTAAGGGAGATGGTGGCAGTCCTTGCAAATTCACTATGCATCATGACATTCTAAGTCACAGGGATTAGGATAGGTGCCTAGGAACTGAAGGATAGCAAATGTCGCTCCAATCTTCAACAGGGTGAGAAGGAAGTCCTAGGTAACTTCAGGCTGGTCAGCCTCACCTCCCAGGAAAGGTGATTGTACAACTTGTCCTTGAAGCTGTCTCTAGGCACATCAAAAACAAGAGGGTCATTAGGAACAGTGAACATGGCTTCACCAAAGGCTATGCTGCACCAAGTGTTGGTCATGCTTGACCAACCTGCTAGCCTTTTATGAGGGCATAAGCAGGTGGATAGATGATGGCAAAGCAGTGGATGTTGTCTCTCTTTACTTCAGTAAGACATTTGATACAGTCTCCCACAGTTTGAGTCCAGATGCAGAGCCACAAAGATGATAGTGTGGAACATCTCCCTTATGAGGAAAGACTGGGGGAGCTGGGTCTCTTGAGCTTGGAGAAGAGAAGACTGAGGGGTGACCTCATTAATTCCAATAAATACGGAAAGGGCAGGTGTCAGCAGGATGGAGCCAGGCTCTTCTCAGTGTCATCCAATGATAGGAGAAAGGGCAATGGGTATAAGCTGGAACATGGGAGGTTCTACATAAATATCAGAAGGAACCTATTCATGGTGAACACTAGAACAGGCTGCCCAGGGAGGCTGTAGAGTCTCCTTCTCTGGAGATGTTTAAAGCCTGCCTGGACACATTCCTGAGCTACTTGATCTAGGTGATCCTGCTGCGGTGGGGGGCATTGGTCTAGATGATCTTTTGAGGTCCCTTCCAATCTCTAATGTTTTGTGATTTCATGTTAGGCTCTTGCTAATCCTCTGGAGACCTCATGTCCTTG
Source organism: Rhinopomastus cyanomelas (assembly GCA_013400115.1). Lineage (NCBI taxonomy): Eukaryota > Metazoa > Chordata > Aves > Bucerotiformes > Rhinopomastidae > Rhinopomastus > Rhinopomastus cyanomelas. The sequence continues at coordinate 415,889 of VXBP01004231.1, forward strand.
AAGTTCATACAAATATCTACTTGATTGCAAGTATTCCCTGAAGCACTTGATAGTTTTGGGACTTTTTTCTGGTGGAAGTTGGGCAGTATTAGTTCTAGAGATTTGTGGCATACAGCCAGAAGTTTCATAGAGGTGCCTTTGCTTCCTTGTAGTCCTGAAAGATGTGTTGGCTCTAACATGATCAATTTAATTGTAAGTCTTTATGTCACATTGTGTGTCTGTGTGTTTTGTGTATCCAGTGAAGCATAACGAAGATCCCGCTATTTCATTATGCTGTGTTCTTATCCTAGTACAGTTCAGGGACAAGCATCACCTTTCACTGAGGATGACGTTCTATGGTAGGGAATATCCCGTGGCTTGCTCGGGTCAGTTGTCCTGGCCGTGCTTTGTCCCATCTTCTTGTGTATCTGCATGCTGGCAGAGCACAGGAAACTGAAATGCCCTTGACTTAGGATAAGCACTACTTAGCAACACCTGAAACACCAGTGTGCTATCAACATAAATCTCACATTAAATCCAAAACACAGCACTGCACCAGATACTGGAGAAAAAAATAGTTCTGCCCCAGCTGAATTTAGAAGAGTAGGGCATGGGTACAGCAGTTTGTCTCAGTAGAAGGAATTTGCCAATGAGTTCTGCTATTCTTTGGTCCTATGTGTTTTTAGTACAGTCATACGAGATCAGAAAAAGAATGAATACTGAGGCAAGAAAGTTGCTGATGACACCATCAACTGATGATAAAGAGCTGCAAAGCAATCTGAGAACACTATGGTAAAACAGCTGATTAAATTCAGTGTAGATTAATAGATAATGATGTCTTTAAAGGCAGGAAAAAAATAATGGTCCTAATTTTATATATTCTTGAATGGATTATGAATTGACTATTACAACTTGAAATCTCATTCTGAGTGGTAATAGATAGCCTTGTGGAAACAGGAGAGCAGTACTCGGTGGCAGTCAAAAATCAGATGGAATATTATGAATTATTGTGAAAGGAACAGAGAACAAATCAGAACATCATTATGCCACTTTGCAAATCCATCATGTACAATCATTGTGAATAGAGCGTGGGATGCTAATTTCTCAAATTAAAAGGAATATTATTGAATGAGAAAAAAGATGGGGTGATGCAAGTGTTTAGTTTTGAATAGAAAATACAAGAAAATAAGAAAAGGACTTATTTGCATGTGCGATGTGTCTGAAGAGCCATTTTCTCTCTCTCCCACTCTCCTTATTTTCCTTTTTTTTTTTTTTCCTGTAGACTATTTCCCTACTTTGTCATCAGTTTATGGGCAGTATGTGGCTCAAAAGAGAGGCTACAATGTAGCCCAGGATAAACACTTGACAGAAGCTTCTGGCTGGCTCAGTTGGTAGAGCATGGGACTCTGAATTCCTGGGGTCACAGGTTCAAGCATCATGTAGGACATCTTGAGACAGTACTGTAAGCTTACCCTGCTCCAGTAAGGGGGGTTGGACTTAGAGGAGCCAGAGGTCTAAGCTGGAGTAAACAGAACTGTCTTGTGTAACACCATTCCTTGGAAGAGCCAAAGACACTTTAAATGGACTTCAGATGAACAGTTATGTTGATGCTGTTAGGACTTGTGCTGTAAGAATACATAATAAATAATGCCTTAGAAATGTGCTAAAACTATGGACAAAAAGGTAAAGCAGGAAAAGGCACCTAAGGACCACAGAGGGGGGAAAAAAGTTCCCATGAGTTGTTTGCCTTGGCTGCCCATCTGTTCTTTCACTCCTCTGACAAAACCCTCACTGAACATGCTGTCAGTAGAAAGGTCACGATAAAATCAAATCTGTTTGGGCTAGCCCTTGTCTACTTTAATACTAGCTCCTGTTGGAGATCAGGCTGCTTGCAGCAAACTCTGGGTACAGCTGTGCCACTATATAGTTCTAAAGATAGTAAAGCTCCTCCTGAAGGGGAACTAAGTGTCTAAGTAACAGTGTATTTCAGCCTCAGATACGACAAAGCAAAGCTTGGTTTGCTGCCTGCTACTACTTCCTCCCACCCCAGAGAACTGAAAATAGGCATGTCTGCAGAGGCACAGTGTGGTATTCCAACTGCAGCTGTGTAGCTCAATGTTTTGGTTCAGAAGAGAAATTGTTCATAAAGCCAATGCTGTGCTCTGGTGTTACTATTACATTTTGTAGTGAAGTAACAGAAATAGTTTGAAATACTGCTTTGGAAAAGATAAAATTCCTGATATGTCAACATATACCATAGACAAGTTGATATTCCCTCTTCTGTGTTCAGTAGGAGATGAATTAGTGGTCACTCTCTTGAAAAGTGTTAGAAAATGGCTAAGGTGTGTAATTGGGGTAGCTAAGAACCTACTGGTTAGAAACAAGTCCAAGGGCTTCTCCAGCCATTTTGGGGAGCCATTCCTAAAATGAGATGGAAGAATGACTTAGTGCTGTGTAATAATATCACAGGAAATCTCAGAGCACTAGGTAGTAGGTTATTCATTTTTAGCTGGCCAAGGAAAGTACCAGTAAAATACCTCAAACTGCTTTTGCAAGACTTCTTTGGAAATGATTGTTGGGATGGTCTAGAGACTCATGTAAGCTATAGCAAATCAGTTAGATCAGTAGAAACATGTTTTTGCCAGACTCCTTAGCTCTGAACATTTACACACAAGATGCACAATGCAATCTTGCCCTTATTTAGTATTTCTGCTTGGAACAGGACAAGTTGCAGACCGTTCCAAGCAAAATTACTGGGGAATTTGTGTCGCTGACATTCTGCAGGGCGTAGCTAGTGAGTTCAGGGGAATGAACTGTGGCCACCTTCAAGATGCTGAACTTGAGGCAGTGTAAAACAGTGTCCAACTCTGTATGGATGCTTTCTTATAGTAGAGATAAACTATAGGGTAAAGGGAATAGCATGGTTTGTTCACTGAAATATAATTAGACCAGCTAAATTGAAATAAGAAGCATCTAAGATAAATAATTGTATTCAAGAGATTTTTTTTTAGTACTTGTTAACAGAACTAGCATCTGGTAAAATAACATGGGTCTGATTGTTTATAGATGCATTATTTGTTTCCATTTTTCAGATCACTAAAGCTGTAAAAATTATATTAGCATATTTTGCGTGAGCATTCAGGAAGGGTACAATAAATAGTGTTTCATCTTACAATATATCACTGGTCAGTGTTCAGATTCTGTCAGAGGATCTGCCTTAAAATGTGGCTGCTGGAACATGAAGATCCTGTTCCCCTGCTCCTCCCCCTAGATTTAACCCATGTCATACAGGTGACTTTAGAATGAACCTAAGTTTTGACAGGGATACATTTTGCTTTGATTAAATCTGATTGTTTTGACATTTCCACAAAGTAATTGATTTTGTGCTAGAAGGGACCATTAGATCATTCAATTCAAGCTGGCAAGGTAGCACAACTCCTGGATCGTTACATGCACCGAGTTTAACAACTCATAATGTGTTACACTCTTTCAGAAGGGTAGGCAACCATTGGCTTTGCTAATCCTATCCTTGTGCACTCGGACTGTATCCCTCTCTTGTATGCTTCCTCTTCATGTTTGAATTTAGTCAGGAGCTCCTTGTTTATCTATGTGGGTCTTCTGTCACATTTGGCAGACCCTGGAGGTAGAGTTCCAAGAAGAACCACCATCCTGAAAGCATTTGTAAATTTATTTGCAATCAGAAAATCTGGGAACTGCTAATGATACAGGTGTAGAACTGTTTTAAACTTTTCTCCATACCTGAGTTCAGTGCAAATACTACAGAAATATTATTTCCTTTGATTTGTGTCTCTACCCGGAAATAGAGAGATGTGTGGAAGTAAACTGAAGGGGTTTGGCAAAGCAGATCCAAAGTCCAGTCCTGGCTTTGAACAAAAAGTATGAAAATGTAGAGTAGCTGGAAATTTGACTGTGGAAAAGAACCTTTGATGTTACTGAGTTGTTCTAGGTATGATGTAATTCCTCACAGGCCTCTAGGTCAATGGATGTGCCTTCAGTTCAAACAAATGTAGCTTTCTAAGATACAAGATAACTTCCATGTTGACTAATAACATGCTTCTGATTGTCACTGTCCCTATCAAACAATCATTTCCTGTTTTGCAGATCTAGGTGAGACAGCATGCAAAACTGCATTTCACTTTGCATTAATAGGAAAGATAACGCATTTTGCATGTTGCATTTTCAGAGATAGCAAGTGAGGAATAACCTCTAACATTTTACCTTCTTATGATGGTCCTCAGTGCTCAGCTGCTGAAGCTTGGGAAGAGAGTTTTTTGTATAATTTCTCTGTTATAAAATGAGACTGAATTGTACTTTGACATCACTTCCATGGGGACAGATTATCAAACATTCCAGTTCTGCAAGAGCAAGGGAAAAAAAAGAGAAGACTTTCTGAAGGAAAAAGCTGTACACCTTTTATGTTAAGATTTCCATTTTAAGAAATATGTTAATACAGTGAAGAAACTTGAAAATAAAGAAGCTTCTGTAAGTGTATTATATTTAGATATTCTACATAGCTGAGGAGTGTGAAAGCTTCAGTGAAGATGTTAGGATTTTAGAGGCTGGGATGCACGAGGCAGTTAATTTTAAGTGTGCTGTGCAGCTCAGGCTTACTCTTTGTTTGAAAGTTTATGCTTGTTCAGAATGTTTAGCATTTGTCTTTTCCATTCTGTGCCATTGTTGTGAGTGCATTGGGTTTATATAGTCGGGAGACAGCCAGCTCTGTTATTACTCAAATATGAAAGTTGCGTAAGGAGAACAGGATATGCTGGTAAGAGAAGGTAATGGTCTGCTTTGTTTTATCTGATTGTTTTAGCACCTTGCAATTTCCTCAGCCATCATACTAGCCAAAAAAGTGTGAGCCTGAAAATAAAAGAGATGAGGAAGTAATTTTATGCTGTTGGTCTCATGTATTTTGGCAACAGACTGTGAAAATGTGCAAGAATGTTTGCAAGTGGTTTGAATGAGTATGTGGAAAGATGTGGATCTGAGGTACTTCTTAAAAAGAAAATAAAACACTCTTAACACAAGAAGAGCTTTTTATGTTCCCCTGGTGTGAAAATTATTAGCAGCTACAGGCAGTCCCCATCTGGGAACGTGGAGTGTACTGTCTGGTCTTTCAATCAGATTAGTTGGTGATGCTAGAAGGAACGAGTGATACTTGGAGGAACTGTGTGTAGCTTATGACAACAAAAGACTGAATTGGCAACATGTGGCTAACAGCTCGCAAGCATCTGGTATAAGCCATTTCCCTGAGGGATTAATTTTTGTTGAATATATAGATTCCAAATCTTTCCTTCTCTAATATAGGCACTTGCAAGGAATTAGTTGAAGAAAATATAAATACTGTATGGAAGTTTGTGTTGGCTTTACAGGAAAGAAAATTTGCTAGATTTGGCTGCTAATTTTGCTCTGTCATGTCTTAAGAAGGACTGGCTGACCTAGTGGTTTCAGCTTTTTTTTTGGTGGAGACCGAGAAAAGATAGCTTATAATTTTGCAGCTCTTGGAAGCATAGTTTAGTAGGCATGGTGGGGTTGATGATTTGACTGCATAATTTTGTAGGTCTCGTCCAACCTTAATGATTTGATAATTCTGTGACTTGAAATCTCCTGCTGAAGAGAGCCATCCTTGTTTCATGCCTTCCACATCCTTTGTCTCATGCTTGGTCTAGACAAGGACACCATTATTTTCAAGCAGTTACAGGAGTGGAGAATGCCCACAGAAATGGGAATGATGTCCTTCACTAGAGGCAGAGAATCACTGTAGTGGGAGTTGCTATTGGGCTGCTGTATGTTTAAAAGCCTGTGCTGTCAGAGAGATGGAGGAAGTGAAGGTGTTTCAGTCTTGGACAGGAATCCCTGTTCTGGGAGCTGTGAGGTAATGTTTACAGTGGTAAATGGACCGGAGTCAATATTGAAGTGAACCCCAAAATATGTAATTGCCAGGGTCAAAGAACACAAAGGCTTCTTTTGCTACTTCCTGGCTAGTGATACCATGCAGCTCCAGATACTGCAGGCACGTGTGTGTAGCTTCTTCAGAATGCTCACTGGCATTGTATGACCTCTTTTGCAGAGATTTCATGTTTTCACTTTGAAGTTGCCTTTCTTAATGCTACTTTAATAGCTGGCAGCTGCGAGTTCCTGGACCATTCCCTTGTATTGCTGCCATGATATCTTCCTGGCAGCAACATTTCGGCTCGGGTCCTTGCAGATGTTTGCCAGGTCTGCAGTCCAGGAGCCACTCTGGTTTACTGTTTGACATAGGCATTACTTTTTGTTTTTTATAGACAACTAGTAATAGTCAACTTACCAGAAGGCTAATTTGCAGCAGCACAGTTTCAGATTTTACTGTGTCATCCATCAGGTATTATGTTTTGACTGATTTCTCAAGACATTTTAGAGTTTATGAAGGCACAAGGACAATGAAGAAGATTGTCTTAGGCAGAGGATTGTAATACGGCATGGCTCATCATCCTATTGTCTGTCTCTTAAAAATCATAGAATCACTATGGATTGGAACGGACCTTGAAAGATCATATAGTCCCATCCGCCTGCAACAGCAGGATCACCTAAACCAAGTCACACAGAAACTTATCCAGTCAAGTCTTGAATATCTCCAGTGAGGGAGACTCCACAAACCCCCTGGGCAGCCCGTTCCAGTGCTCCGTCCGTAAAGGAGTGGTTTGGTTTGGTTTGTTCCACATGGGAGATCAAGAATAAGTTGTGTGTGTTGAAGTTGGCTGTGGTGTTAGGCCATTCCAGCAAACCATGGAGCAGGCCAAACCGACAGATTTTGTGATGCTTCCCTGTGACCGTGGGTCTATTTTTGAATAAATGGCAAAGGCAGCAGTTACTCTGTTGTCCACATTGGGTTCTGACTTATACAGAAACATAACGAGGCACTGAAACTCACTCCTTTGGCAATTAATGTAAGATGCTGATTAACTAAATCTTTTGCAGGATTAACACTAGAATGTGGTGATGTGATGATGAGCAACGATGTGCAAATGAGCACTTGGTTTTCAACGTCTGTAATCGATGAATGTATAAGTAAGCAAACTACATCCATGGCCAGAGAGCAAAAGTAGCATAACGTTGTTTACTACTTTGTCTACAAATAATACAGAATGTACATGTTATGTGATTGTGGTGATGCTGCTGCCCTACCAATGATATATGTTTTTGTCTTTTTTTTGGGGAAAAAATACATTAGTATTACCAATGTGTATAAGCAAAGGATGCAGGATGAAAAATGTCCCTGCTGAATCCTTTCAGTTTGTTTGTCCACTAACAAATGCTTTTCAAAGTTCTTAGAACTTTTATGAAGAGAATGAATTAACATGAAGTAGTTACTCTTATCATAACATCTCCAGCTTCTTTTTTATTTTTGCTTTTGTTTTAGTGTTCTAGTTTACTTCACTCTATAAGTTTTTATGTGCCAAAGATGTATGCATGTGTAGGCAGTGCTTGACAGAGTGAGTGGAGAGTTTATGGCTAGAGCTGTTACAACAGGAACAAGTAAGTATTTTGTGTCCCAGAGCTTGGATGTTTTAAAATCTTATTCTGTGTGGTTACCCACAGTTTAATTTTCTGATTTCACAAGACTCTTTGTTCCTTTTGTTCTTGTCAAGTAAGACAAGCAGATTCACTGCATTCTTTGCAACAGCTCCTAATCACCACTGGTGTAACTGTAAAGATGTGAACTGTGCAGGGGTGATAAGCATTTAGTCCCTACTCTCAACGTTGTCTCTGTTGTACCTGTATGATATGCCTACCTGTCTCATGGATGTTACGTGATCTTTTCTGTTCTCTTCTTGTGTGTGTCAAACTAGCTGTTTCTCTTTTGCAGTTAACTCGGGTAGTTAATAGCACAGGCTCTGAGGGGCTCTTGCCTTTTTTTGACAACACACTAAAAGTAGTGCAAGCAATTGGTACAGTATTAACTGTAAGGCTAAAATTATTATCAGGCTTAGGATGAGGAAAGTACATATAAACTGCAGTGTCATTGTTTAAATGATGAAAGAAAATTGCAGCTGTAACTTAAAATTCTTATGTTTTGAGTATTTGCTGTCCTGAGAGTGTAACACAACAATTAGATACCAAAGTCACATTGGTTGAAGCATGTGCAGCTAAGTAGACGCAAAGCATTTCAGCAGAACATTGATCTAGCCCAATGCAATATGTGCTGACTAGTATTGGATGGAAAGAGCTCATGGTGATATAAATACAGGTAGTAATAGGCTACAGATCATATGTTTCAACAACAACAAAAAATCCTTGCCCTTGGAAGAGCAAACCATTGATACGACTGCTCTTGTACACTGACCAAAAGCACGTGGAAAATATCTTTGCTATAATTTGTGATTAGAGGAAGCAGGAAGGGGGTGCTCAACAATCTGGAGAGAAAGAAAAGCTTGATAGCTGAATTTATTTTCATGTCTTTGGGAAAAAACAGTTGAGTGAATGACTTCCTGTATTTCTCTCAATCAGACCACTAAAAAAACCCTAACTTGTTCTTCCTTCTGGAACAAAGTTTTTTGCATTTGAATTTTTACATGCCTATTAAAATAAAGGTATGCTTAAAAAAATAGAAGTGAATGTCACCCACTGCAGCTCTAAACTTTGCAAAAATATTGTGTCCTGCTGGACTTTGATTTTCTTCTTCATTTCAAAGAATCCAGAAAGATCATCAGTATAATTCTGATTGTAGCAACCTTGCACAGTTCATTAAAAATCTAAGAAATACTGAATTATATATTTTTTTTTCATATTTTGAAATGCTTCATAGGAAAAGCAAACAGTCCTATCTGCTAACTATTTCTAAGAAATTCTCCCAGAAATAAGTCACTATTTTAATAATATGTCACATGTGGGCTTTAATGAAATATTAATGTTAAGATAAGTACCTCTTTCCCATCTTTCTTTCCTCTAAATTGTTTAATATTTAATACTTTATAATAGAGAGATAGAGTGCACCAAAGTAGAGTTCAATATTGTTTTATTATGCATGATTTTATTACCAGATAAATGTATTAAAAATGTTTTGAATATTATAAGACTAGATATGGAATATTTAAAGCTTTGTCGTACATCCTGTAACAGATCCAGAAATGCCAGGTGTTCCTTGCCAAAGGACACCATAGGTACAAAGCCAAAATTTGTAGAAGTAAATACATCAGTGTTCCTTATGGGCCCCTTCCAACTTGATATCCTGTGAGTCTATGTTATTGTTGACACAAATATGGCAAGATTGTTGGTTTGGTTTGTTTTATTTTACTCTTTTTTTAGAAAAGGTGGTGCATTGAATGGCATGTGAAATATGGAGTGTAGTATAAAGAAGTATAGATTAAACATAATCAAAGTTAAAACTCATCAGCGCTGCATCTGAAACCTGATGTGGTGCATGACTGACCACTGCATAGAGGCAGCTTTATAACTGAACCGAAGTCATCGTACTGTGTTTGTCCACTGAGGAGAGTCAGTTAATGCTGAGACAAAATATATATATGTAGTTGGTGTTCTATAATTTCACTTAACTGATGTGTTCTGTTGGGTTTAGACTTTGTTCACTGCAAAACAAAACCAGACAACTACCAACCAAGGACAGTATTAAATCATCACAGGATGCGGAGCAGGTTACACAGAAGTTATTTTCCAAATCAAAATATTGAGAGTGAACAGAGCGTTGAAAAAACTCTTCAGAAAACAGTGAGAGGCCACAGGTGCACTTCAGGCAAACAGCTTTTCCTGAAGTAGATCACTAAATGGAATTTAGCCATCAAACACTTGGCACTTGCTATTTCAACATAATTTAAGTGCTTCGACATAATGTCACGTAATAGGATCTTGACAATAGGATCTTTGCTCCTGCAGGTTTGTGAAGTTTTAAATTACTGGAATGGGAATGAGAAGTAATCAGACAGAACCAGATTGCAACCATGTGAGAGCAAATTTGTGACAAACTGATGACCTCACTGTCTCCTTTGAAATGATGGAGGGTATATAACTCACATTCCGTTTGGACCCTGCAGAGTTCTGGCCGAAGCAAGCATTCACATCTCCTTTAACTTGCTTCACATCTACTTTTCCAGGAGAACACTTAGGCTGCACTGTTGCCAGAAATTCTGTGTGGTTTAACTCCGATGTATCATGCAGGCCAATGTTTCATTGTCTTCCTGCATTTCTCTATATATCTGATTCCTCTGCTTTCGCCTGCTCAGTTCTATTTTGCCAGCTATTGGGAACAAGGACTGGCTTCTTGTTCTGGCTTTAGTCTCTTGAAGCACATCAGAATTACCTGGATCAACAGTGATTTAGGCTCAAACTCCCAGAAATTCCTACTCTGAGTCTTTGGAGTTGCAAGTGTACTCTGTGCTTGCAAGGAAGTCACCTCCTTAAGTAGAGAGTCATTGTGACACTCAGGAGGAGACACTCGGGTGCAGCTCAGGAAACACCTTAGAAGTATGATTTTTTTCCGTTACCCAAATAAAATGTTACAAATCTAAAATCAAAATGAGGAAAACATTTTTCTTTATTTTACTTACACAAATAAAGTCACATGATAGACACACTTTTATACACTGGTTCTATTAACTCTACTGACAAATAGATTATTTCAAGTTATTGTTTCTTCAAAAGTACCTGTTCACTAAACACATAATTAAGCCCAGTTGTCTGTAATCACTAAAGAAGAGATTTAAAACCATCAAAGAATAAATTAGATAATTGCCCAGTGGGATTCTTCAGAATTGCTAAACATCACAAATCATCTGGATAAACTTACAGTACAACCAGAGGTGAATAGGTAATTGAGAGTAGGTTAGAAAAGCTCAAGACTCTAAGATTTATAGTATCTTAACAGAAAATGTTACTTATGTAGTGAGAAGAGTAACTGAAAAAAATCCACCGTCTTGCAGGGATTAGCATTAAGCAGTGTGAGCAGTCTTGGAATTTCTGTTTTTTGATCAAAAGAAAACTACAACTTTTTTAGATAAAAGGAGAATGCAGCTTTGAGCTATTTCCTAAGTTAAGATTTCTGCCCTTATTTTAAACATTTGGTCTCAGCAGTGTAAGATCTGACTCTTTAAGCAGCTTTAGGCTCCCTGAGGATTCAGAAATTGCTAGATGTGCTCCGAGCATGCCTGATCAGCTTCTGCAACCACTCTTGAGTTTAACAACAAGGGGGTGAAAAACCCCCACCCCTCTGTTGACTGTGCCTGATGAGTAATAAGAGTCTTTCTCAGAAGAAGAGGGTCTGGGTTATTCTGAATTCCCAGGTGAGACTGATACTATTTTAAATGTATTCACCTAAATCTATTATACAATTGCAAATAAAAGTGTTTCTAAATGGGTAGTAGGTGTTTCTCCTCCTTGCCATCCCTGTGTCTCACAGTCAAGAATTTTCATTAAAAAATAGTACTGATAAAATTTGCTTAACAAAACCAAGAAACAGAAATCCTTAAGAGCAAGCAGTCTGACTAGAATGTGAAAATCGTAGACTCCAGAAACAGGCAAAGGAGGAAAGAAGAATCATTACTTCCTTGCAGCATGCTGTGGTGCTGGGTCATTCAGCAGTCAATAATGAAATGGGTAGCAACCTCAATAGCACATATTTTACTCTTAGTGTAAGCTTTGTTGTCCTTCTTCAGGATTAATAGTTGTATGGAGTGACTCCTTCAGCCCTCAAGTGCTTTTTCACGTGAAGCTTTCCTCTGCTGCCTTCTGGGACTTAAATATGCGTGCTGATGGGCTAAGTCTTTTGAGTTCCAAAAGAATCAGAGAGACTTGGGCAGAGAACAAGAATCTCCCATGAAGGGCTAGAATCCTGAAATCACTTTCTATCTTTTCTGGAGGTTTATTGGTGTGTATATACAAGGTTAATGACTCTCTGGTAATTTGCCCATTCTCAAAACTGCATGGTTAGTCTGGTAATAAATCCTATGTGAAACACAAATAGAATAAACCACCAGGTAAAAATGTTAAAGAGTAAATATCTTCTCCTGGAAATAAAGGCAGGTATGTAAAATGTTGCAAGGCTAGACTAGTGCTCTACTATGTAGGGTTTTGCCTTCTTGCTTCTGTACCTCAAATTAATTGTGGATTTTGAGAAAGGAATTGAAATTTCTGACATTCACATTATAGGTGACATAATTTTTAGCTATAAGCTGTTGCATACAGCTTTTTTTTCCCCAGCATTTTTTCTTTTACAAATACTAAATTTGGTGAAGTGCTGACAAAATGGCTAATGTGATCCTTGGGCATAAGCTCAGAGGATCAATGAGTTGGTGATTTTTACCTCTTTAAACCAAGTCAGTGAGACAGATATTGAGAAGCTAAATAGTGCTGTGTTCCCTGCAGTCTGACTGTGGTAATATTTTAAAAACAGGACTAGTGCGTAAATGAGTTACAAAAATGATGTAAAGGCTTTGAAAGGGCAAATTTAGAAACCTCCAGCTGTTCTGCTGAGAGAAAGAAAAACAAAAGGTTGCAGAAACTTGATTACTGTGTCTAAGTATTTTTGAGGTGAAAGAAATGCTGGCTGTTGAAGTGATCTTCATTCTGGCTGGAAAGGCACAATGAGAGTGACTCCCTTGGAGCCGCTGCCTTGCAGCGAGAGTGGGTGAACACTGAAATGTATTGTAGATGAACAGGGGTTCTTCACCTGATGCATCTTGACAAGGCATAGGGCAAATGTTACGCAAGCCAAGCTGAGGTTTTTCAGTGCAGAACAGGATAGCTAGAAGTTACGTAACACGTGTTATGTGAACTCTTAGTGGTTGAAGGATCTCTTCAGAGCTTTAATTATCTGATTGTTATTTTTTAACAGCTGCTGTCTCCTTTTTAAATTTCAGCTGTTGCCTTTGGTTCCTCAAAACAGTCACAGATCCTGGTTCAATTTCTGCCATAGATCCAGGATAGCCTATTTCTGGATATTTTTGGGTGATACATTTTAAGGAGATGCCTCTCTGCTATCAGTGTCCCTATTGTTTGCTCTTTTGACTGTGGAAGGAAGGTCATGTAACTTAGGAAACTGTTTTCTGTTACTGCCTTTATGATTTAGAATGCTTTTCAGGGAAAAGAATTTGCTCTCACTTAGAAGACCTTAATGCATCTTCCTCTTAAGATAATGCCATATATACTGCTGTTCTGTTGCTCCTTGATTTTCTGAAGATATGAAGTTAAAACAATGGAATATATCTTTATTGGTTAGGCTGTCATAGTTCATGAGGGCTAAGAGATTTGTAATAATGGAAACCAATTATCTTAGAAATTCAAAATGTGTTGCCAAATGTCTAGTTTAGACAGTTGGGAGTGAGAGAGAAGCCTTATTCAGAGAGAGAAAGACTTACTTTTTAAAGCTTGAAGGATTTAAAAGAGTCCAGTGCATTGATGACGTTCTTCGAAGAACATCCCTGCAGAGAAAAATACTCAGAACAATGCTATCAGGAAATTCTGACAGTGGCAAGACCACCTACTTTCTTCCTCCCAGTTCTTGAATCTTCTGGAGGAAAAAGGAGACTCTGCTGTGTCAGGCAAAATGACTCAACCTAGAACCTAAACTATTGAGACTCTCACTAAGGGGTCACCTCTAAAGGATGAGCAGATGCTGTGCACCGTGCACATGGCAGGGATTGTAAAAGTTGGAGACTTTCAGTAGTTAACCATTGCATCTTATAGCTGTGGAGAACTGAGGAAAGTGTGGGGAAGAAAAAAGGGATAATTGTCATGTATTATCAAACAATATTGCCTTTGTCAGTCACTGCTGCCAGTAGATGACAGTAATACAGTCTCTTCCCTATCAGCATACCTTCTGTCGCCTTACTTTCTCCAAACCCTTGCTCCTGACCTTTCACCTCGGTCCATGGTTAGTGCAGATGATGGATGAGCCTTGTTAAGCTCAGGAGATGTGCTGGTGTGAGGGGGAAAATGCCAGTGGGTGTGTTGAATAATTTAGCTTTAAAACAGACCAATAGCTGCACAGACTGAGCAAAGGAATTTGTTATGAATGTTTTTGTCCTCTGCTGCTGTTTGTTGAATACTGATGTAGTATTCATGAGTAGGGAAAAGTGAGCAAGTCAGGAGATTCTGAAGGAGGGAAGGAATGGAACCACTGGAGCTGTAATGGAACAGGCACTCAGTTCTGCTGCTTGAGCCTAAATCCAAGAAATTCAGAGCAGCCTTTTTTATGAGGAGTTTCAGTCAATGTTGCAGTATCTTGCTTACATTGTAAATCACACACTTGAAAATAAAAGCATTAAAATTATGAAACCCGTACACTATAACTTTTTTCCAATCACTTTGAACAAAGATTTTATTTTGAACTTCTTTCTAATAAGACAAATGGTATGAAATTGTGCTGTAAGCATCTTGAAGCAAAGCTGCATGGTTGAGATTTTTCTACCTCTTTAAGTACCATTGAGGATTTATTTATTTTGATTTTTGGGGGTCTTTTTGTTCAAAGACAAATTATTAATGTTTCAATGTGAAGCAGGAGTAAGGAAGGTATTAATTTTAATCATTAGATGACAGGGTGGGAAAGAAATTTTGAAGGAAAGTAATAAGAATGAAAATTTCTTTCTAACATAATATGTAGGACTTTACTTAGGTCTAAGAAATATGGTCCCTGAGATATTTTTTTTTAGGTCTAGATGTTTTCATAAAATTAGATAAGTATAATTAATCAAGTACTCTTAGAGCTCTTAGTGGAACTTTTCCAAGACTCCATAAGCTTGAATTTTGGTCTTAAATTTAGAAGTCCAAGTAATGAATATCCCATACAGTATTTACAGTAACAACTTTTTTGTGCTTGTCAGCACTCGTGAACAAGAACAAACCAATGTATTTTGGGAAAAACTTATTTCCCTACAAGGTGTATTAGTTCCCATTTACTATGATCTATGAGATGTAGGTGTTTATCCAGAAAAGTCTTGCTCTGCAAATCCTGTGGCTTGTATTTCCCCGTCATTAGTGCATTTAGCACTATCGCCTTTTTTTAATGGTTCTGGTTGGTCAGAGCCTTTGCTGAAAGATGGCAGCCTTAATAGTCCTCATTTTAACACAATTTTACTTATATTGAAAAACAAAACAAAGAGAAAAGATACAGAGTCTGCTTTTGAAATTTTGTTTCCCGCTGAACTGCGTTTTCCTGAAGAAGTCATGGAAAGGCAGTTGTTTTCATACTATGCCAACCAAACAAAATTAGATATAAGCCTTCTCAAGTACTGGTATTTTTATCTTGCATTTCAAATAGCGTACTGTCTCCCCATCATGAAGAGGCTCTAACTTAGTGGTGGGACCAGTGACTGACCGCAGAATTGAATGGAGAATTCACAGCACAGGGAGCTGTTTAACTGTGCTGCAAGTCACAGCTGTAATTTGGCTATGGTGCAATGCACTTTTCTTGGGTACCTGGAAGTGTCCCTGTGAGAAGGGAACCTCAGGCACAGGAGTGTTTTGTGGGATGGCTCATGGGATAGATATGTTTCAAATGTGGGAAGCTGGCAAAGGGGGAGCTCCTGTCAGAAGAGGGTTGACTAAATTCAGTACAGCCACTATGTAAATGTATTTGCCAAGGATTCAAAGTGAGATTGTTGGAGACCTGGGAATAAAATATGTATTGGGACAATTTCTGTGCGTTACGTTTCCATTTGGAATAACCATTTGGGAGAATGAGATGAAGGGAAAATAAAATCTCAGCACAGAAAATAAAATAAAATACAATTCAAGAATGTTTAAAAGATCATAATTCTTTTAGCACCTTGGTGAAGGGTAGGTGTTGAAAATCAAGAGTGCTACTTACCTTTGCAGTGAGGAGCAGAATTGGTCTGTGTACACCTTTCCGAAGACAAGATTGTCATGGCCATCTTGTGAAGATGAAACAGGAAGTTAATTTTTTTCTTTTTCAGCATTGCTTCTCATTTAATGGAAATTACAGCAAGGCCAAGCAAGTGACAACATAACTAGACTGAAAGAATATGTGCAGTTGCTAAAAGCGTTTTACAGTGGCTTGATTTGTGGTTTAGTGGTGGACTTGGCAGTGCTAGATTAGTAGTTGGACTCAAGTGCTTTAAAGGCTTTTTCCAACCTAAACAGTTGTATGATTAGTTGGTACGTTGTGCATGTGCAGTGGTACACAGCCATTTGTATGCCTGGTACCCTGCTGGCAGTAGCACGAAATGAGCTTGACTTTTGTGAACTGGGGAAGTGACACCACTGTTATCTCCAGACAGTCATAGGTGCAACCTATCCTTATGTGAGTAACAATGCCTTGCAGCTCCAGAATTACAAATGATTGGAAGGACTGGGTAACAAGAGCCATAAGAATAAATTGTATGCTAAGGAAAGTGAGTGATAATGTGTTTTATGGAATTCAATCTGTATATGTTTGTTTTGGGTTTTTTTTTTTGAAAGAAGTTTTTCATGTGACCTGATTATAATGCCTAAATACCTTCATGTTGAGAAAATCATGTGCTCTGTAATTTACGAGAGAGAAGATTAATGGCAGGAAGTGAAAGGCATACAAATTTGAATATGAAATTAGTCCTAATTTTTAACAGTGGGGCACTGAAACATTAGTGCAGGTTACCAGTGGAATTGATGATTTCTGCACCTTATGCAGTCTTCAAATCAATGCTGAATATCCTTCAAAATAATTGACTTAGCCAAAGAGGTTTTAGGAATGCAAATAAGTGGGACTGCATGAAATTTAAAGACTTCTATTACATAGAACTGCCGTTCTGACCTTTGTTTCTCCGACTTTATGAAAGGTGTTAGGCAGCAGATGAATCACAATTCTGAAAAGCTAGTTATTTCTGTTCTTCACATTTCATACAAATACTGTTTTCTTATGACCCTCAGAAACAGAATCAAAGCTCATTGAGTCATCAAGTATATTCATTGTAATTTTACTATAGCATTTCAGTATTTAATTTCTTTAGTGGAGTAGGCTTTAAATGTCTTTTCTCTTCAAGATGGTCTTGTCTGCTTGACCTACCCTGACCAATCACCTATTTTCTGAGGTGTAATATGGCCATTTCAGAAAGAAAGCTACTCTAAGTCAGTGAAGAGAAGCAAGATACTTTACCACCACCTGGGGAGGTAACTGCATGGTCACTGGTGATGACCAGTGAGTCACCTCCCCTAGGTGAGGAGTGAAGCATCTTTCATTCACTGGGCCAGAGGCAGTTTCCTTTTGCAGTGGACTCTGATTTCCCTTTTGCCTGACCCTAAGATTACTTTTATACGTAAAATTGGTGTGAGGGGCAAACAGTAGCTACTAAATGAAGATTTTATGAATGCTTCCTTTAAATTTTCTGAAGAAGATAAAATACCAATCCTTTTCCTGATAAACATTGCTATGCATAGGTTCTAGGATTTTGTAGGTAGTGGAGTTGCTTTTCCTCTTAATATTAGTGTGTTTGATTCTGTGGGTTTTGACATCTCTATTCTTTTGTCTGACAAATCTGTGCACTGACTTGTAAAAAAAAAATCAATATTGTTTTCCCTGGCACTTTCTCTGCAGTTGAGTTGATTTATTATCACAGTTCCCTTTCTCTTTTTATCAGTGTGTTTCTATTGCTTTAGGGTTGAGTACCTGATAACATCACAGGGTGGAAGACACACAGAGAGTTTCTGTGACCTTATCCCCTGTGTGATCTTGTCCAGTGTGACGGTGAGCCATGGCTATAAAGTGAACAATGATATTATCCACACTGTGTGATCAGATTTATGTTCTTTTACGTTGGAAGTAAAAACGAACTAGAACCATTGAACAAATTTTGTATTTATGTTTAAACTCTATTTGTCCAGTGTCTCAGTGGCTAAAGGTAAACATCCTTTCAGCAAAACTTAATTTGTCTGGATAGTAGTATGTGCTGGAATAGTCATAAAGCCCGTAGTCCCTGTGGTATTTAAACAAAGCATAAAGATTATTGCTGCGTGAAAATGTAGCTGCTCACTGTTGTTTCTGTTAGCCACTAACATCAAGGTAGTATTTAAGAACCTTAATAAAAGGTCAGAGCTACCTTGCCCTAGACACTGTATGGTGTCATAAGAAAAGACAAACTTCACAGACACTGTTTCAGAACAGATGCAACCAGAGGCTGCAATAGCTAAATGTGCTGTGAGTGTGTTGACAAGTGTGAGTGCAGCAATGCAAACAGGGGCCATGTCCACTCAGGGGAAAATGAGTTAAGTTTATTAATCTGTGCCTAGTGTGTCTACAGCATTTTAGAGCCACGGTGTTCTTGGAAGAGAATATTCTCATGTCATGATTTCTGCATGTTGATTTTCTTCCTCTGCTAACCACCTTAGTAATCTCAGAGCACTCTGTCTTGCCACTGGGGACTGCTGTTACCTGGAGCAATCGTGAGAGAACTGTGCCTGAAGCTAGGCTGCAAAGAAGGGCTTTGTGGAGGAGTTTTTCCTATTAGCAGGGAGCAGCAATGGGAAAATACCAGGTGTGTGACAGGGTGTGTGCGCGTTTGTATATGGTTGTGCCGATAGAGAAATGAGGGAAGAGGACAGTTCTAATAGTTACTAGACTTAATGTGATTTGGAGGTCAGCCTCTGGCTACACTACATCAGAACAAATGTTCCAAGAAAAAGTCAGAAGTTGGTTAGGAAACCATGTCCTTGCACTATTGCCCTTTCTTTTCTCTTCCCTTCTTTCCTGCAGAGACTCGGGAAGATTTGGCAGCAGGACAGTGGAGCTGGCAATAGACTGAGCAAAAAGACATGGGGGAGCAGCATTGCCAGTGCTGCTGCTCTAATGCAGTATGTGTTTTTTAATGATGTCAGACACCTCCAACTTCCTTCAGCTCTGTCTGGAAAAAGTCAGTCCTGATTGGCTTTTCTTTCTTTCTTTTTTTTTTTTTTAATTCTTTTTACCCCGCTTCTTCCAGTAGTGTATCAGAGGGAGAAAAGGAGGAACAAGAGTGTAGTAGCTCTGGTCTTTTCTCCTGTTTTCTTTTTTAACTTGAGAGAAAAATCTGTTTCCCTGTCTTCTCCTCTCATCATCTGCTGTAGGTCTACAGTGGCTGCAGGTACTTCAAAGCTGGAGTGGGAAGAGGCGAGATCACAAGTGCCTCTGGAGCTTTGTATTTAGTTTCAGAGAAAAGCAAAAGATTGTCATGGAGCTGCAGTGGGTCTGGATTCATTTCCTTGCAAGATATGTCTAACAAGCCTTCATATATTTTGTTGGTACTTCTCAGAATATTGAGTTGGACACTCAACTAGGCCCTAGTTTCCTAGAAGCAATCATACTAGTGCCACAGGACAGTGCATGTGCAACGTAAATTTCATTAACTCCATTACTGTTATCAATCAATGTCATTCTTTTTGTTTTCATAGAAAGAGGCATGAAGTTATTAACTTATTTTCCATAGGCCTATACTCTTCAACATTACATTTTTTACCCCAGTTAAATTCTTTATTAAGAGTGCAGCCACTGGTATACGGGTTTTTTTTTTTAATATCTTCTGTTAACTTTCTTAAGGTATCATCAGAACTTGGTTCTTTGCTGTTTTTTTCCTCTGCATGCTTTGGATCTCTTCCAGCAACTCAATACACACAATATACAGTTATAACAGTTGTTTTTTTAGCATCCTGCTTCAGTAGGTTGTTATGGAGAGCATTTGTTCACTATTTTACTGGGTATTATTTGTCCTTTTTCCAGGTATTGAACTGTAATTTTCTGGAGGCACCACTGTGTAACTCCTTTCTGTCTTAATTATGGAGAAATATGCCTTTAAACTGTCCTTAGCTCTGGCGTAGTGATGGATTGAGTTGTTTTGCTTCTCTAGCCTTATCAATTTTCTACAATTCCTACACTCTGATTTATGTTTATCATCGGCTTCTTGTTTTGTTAATCAGCAAACAGTACTTTCATAGCAGCTCTCTACCAGCAAGGGTAGATTTAACTGTAGAATCAACTTATTTAAAGTTTCAGCAGAAGATTTTCAGTCTTGTACTGAGCTAATTTACACAGTTTCCAAAAATAATTCAATTTTTCTGCTTAAATTATATTCCTAGTGTGTTTGTGTGATGGAAGTGTTTGGGGCAGTAGAGAGAAGGTAGTCAATGCTACTTACCTGTGAATTTTTGTTCTTCAAAGACATTGGTAATTCTTTGCTTATTTAGGCACATGAGTAGCCTTCTAGCCTCAGAATAATTAATTCCAAAAGTGAGTAAACTTTGTTAGGCCTAGTGCTGTCAAACAGAGTGGCAGATATTTTGGTTAACACAGCTATGCAACATTGATTTTTAACAAGAAAAAGAACAAATATTAAAATTAAATCCAATAGTATTTCTCAATTTATTTTTGCTGAGAATGCCATCTTATCTTTCAGACAACTGAGGTTTAAAGCCACACTCCACTCTCTGGAGAATTAAACTTCAAGGATTTTTCTTGTTTTGTTTTTCTCTTTCTATCCTGGTTAATTCAGATCAGTTCCAAGATGAGAAGATGTTCTTTGTAAATATCCCACATTACAAGTGATTTACCAAGCAGTGCCAGGGCAGACTTTTTTGCTACCAATGAATCATACTTTAATTTACTACAGGAGAAAGCCTTGCTGATGTGAATAGTAGAATCATAGTGGGTAGATGCTGGAAGGAACCTCTGGAGATCATCTAATCCATCTTGATACATTTCTCTGCAAAATTATCAATGAACTCGCATTTTCCAGTGAAAATAATAATAAAAAGCATCTGTTATTTTTACACTTCAGTTCTTTCAAGACAGGTGTGATGTGGGAAGAAGTATTGCAAGATACTGTGTCAAAAGAGAGCCTTGATCTCTCCCACTGGAAGGACTGTATTTTCCAGTTCCTTCTGAAAAACCTCAGGGAGAATGGGGACAACTAGAGGTCGGGTAGTGCCTGCTCTGTTTATACACTCAGCCCATCTGTTTACTGCTAAACATCTACATCTGAGATACATAGTCTGGAGACAACACCAGAAAGGACTGTGAACATTTGTGGTGTTGCTTTGCACAGTGAGCATTTTCCTGCTAGGTGGGAGCAAAAGATGGTCCTTCTTAGGTGTGTCTCTTTCTCTGGGAAGCAGACTTGCACTGAACAGGGAGAAGATAAGTGTGTAACCTGAGATCTTTGTTGCTGTCAGTATAAGAGACACATGACAGGCGAGAGACTATGGAACAGCAAAGGTCACAATTACATTTGGAGAAGCTTACGGAGAACCTTCCCACAGATGTCACTTACTACGTGGTCATACCTCTGTATTTGTTGGACAGGAGTGCTTGTTTGGTTTGTGTCTATCTGGAGGAGTTATGGGTCAGATTCTGATGCCGTAAGTAATATGAAGAGCTATGTCTCCCCATAGGTTAGGACACTTATATTGGGTGAGTTATTTGGAGAGATGCTACTCAGTCTGTATCTGCATGTTATTCATATTATTAATAATCTTAATGTTAAAAAATATTCAGTCTTTGAAGTTTTAAATACTTGTGTTTTAGTTTGTTCCAAGCAGGTCTAATATTTCTAATTTGATTTGATACCAATCAGAAAAAATCTACATGTTCAAATTTGTAAATTTAAGTAGAGGTACAAAACTATAAGAATGTCTGACAATTTTTATGTTTTTCTATAAACAACCCCAGCTTTTGACCACACAGGTTAAATCTGTGGGTGTCTTTTACCTTTTTTTTATAACCTTCCTCCCCTATAAGAATGGCAATAACTTACTTCTGCTTTCATAGCCTACAAAAGAATGAATTCTTGTCTGTTCTTGCCTGTGATATAATTTTTCAAATAGCTTTGGCAATTGCAGCTTAAGTGTATGAATAAAAAATTCTAGTCATATAGCTGGAAGAGAATCTTATGAAATTTGCAAGCATGCAGCAAAAACAGACTAGATAAAAATTAAAATAACTTTTGGTTACAATACATGCTAAAGCTAATAAACGAAAAAAAAAGTTCCAAACCTGTAAGTCTTGTCTAAGTAGGCTGTTCTGAATTTTGATGCTGTCACAGATTATTGAATAGTTTTATGATACTTCTGACAGTTTTTCACAAAAATATGTCAAGTTCTTTTTGGTGCATTTGAAACCTAAACTGTAGATAATTTTACGAGATCTCTTTGCTGTTACTGGATGTTTTACCATAGACACAAATACAATAATATTTTGATATAAGAAGACAAACATTTTAATTACTGGTGTCAGCCTGAGAGTGAGAAATTTATTTTTGTTGTTAAATACTTACAGTTGTTGTGGAGTTTGTTTCTAGTCCAGAATGACTGTGTAGTCTTCTCTGGAGATAACTCGAATCCTGCCTGGATGCAGTCCTGTGCAATGAGTTCTTGGCAGTTCTCCTTTAGTGTGTGGAGGGGTTGGAATAGATGATCACTAAAGGTTGCAGAATCACAGAACATTAGGGATTGAAAGGGACCTTGAAAGATCATCTATTCCAATCCCTCTGCCAGAGCAGCATCACCTAGACCAAGTCACACAGGAACATATCCAGGTGTGTTTTAAATGTCACCAGAGAGCCTCCTTTTCTTCAAGCTAAAGAGACCCAGCTCCCTCAGCCTTTCCTCATAAGGGAGGTATTCTACTTCTCTCATCATTTTCGTGGCTCTGCACTGGACTTTCTCCAGCAGTTCTGTGTCCTTCTTGAACTGAGGGGCTCACAACTGGACCAACTCTCTTGGGCCTTTTTACCTGCCAGTACCCTCTCCCATCGGATTTCCCCCAGCAATTTCTTGAAAATCCCAAAGTTGGCTCTTCTGAAGTCCAGGGTTGTGATTCTGCTAGATATTCTGTTCCTGCCACATGAGATCCTGACCTCCAGCATCTCATGGTCACTGCAGCCAAGGCTGCCCTCAACCTTCACTGCTCCATCACTGCTTCAACCACACCCTCCTTGTTGGCAAGTACAAGATCCAGCAGTGCTCCTGTCCTAGTGAGGTCCTCCACCATTTGCATCAGGAGATTGTCACCAATGCACTGCGGGAGCCTCCTGGACTGTGGATGGCTGACTGAGTAGGTCTTCCAGCAAATATGAGGGTAGCTAAAATCCCTCATTAGAACCAGGCCCTGTAGCTGTGAGGCTGCTGTCAGCTGCCTGTAGAAGGTCTTATCAACTTCCTCATCCTGACCTGGTGGCCTGTAATAGACACCCACAACAGTGTCACCCATGCCAGCCTGCCCCTTAATCGGCACCCAAAAACTCTCAACACTCTCTTCATCTGCCCCTGGACAGGACTCAATACTTTCCAGTTGCTCTCTCACATAAAGAGCAACTCTACCACCCTGCCTTGCTGACCTGTCCCTCTCTGACAATTCTGTGATTCTGTCCCATTTGTGAGGATAAACTCATGATTATAGTTTCATATGTACTTTGTCTTTGTATGTATTTTGTGTCAACGGATCTTCTATTTCTAAGTATATTTGGGACTTGAGGCAACTTACCATTTAGTTTTTGCTTTCAAATGGATTTTACCTTTTAAATAAATACTGGTCCTGTTCTCCAGGACCATACCTGTCAAATGCTTTGGTAGAGAAGCTGTAAAACGAATCCTGTTGCCTTAGGATCTCCGAGTACACTGGGCATGTCCTTTTCTCTTGAAATAGGGTTTGGATTTCTACTGAGTGTGCCCAAGGTCAAAAAGGATGCTCACAGAATGAAGTGGAACTCAGCAGCTACACGTGTTTGAGAACTGCACTGTCATTATTTACCTGATCTGAGTTTTGTAGCTTGAACTGAGGCATAACTGATCATTAGTTGATCATGCCACTAAAGTGCTATTTACTAGCAGTTTAGCAATGAGTTTATTTAAAGACATAATTCCCAGAGATGGATGTTATTGTCTCAGCTATCATTTAGAAATGTGAGAATGGTTGTAGTCACTGGGACAAAGATTAAAACATAGTCTGAATGCACCAAATGAAAAAGACAAATTAGAAGACCTCAGTATTTCCTTATTTTCTTTATTTTTGTGTTCTCATTTTTTTAACAACCTCAGGATGCTTTGAGGTGACCGAAATTAGTTGTTCTTAGCATTTGATTATGCCATACAGCACAGCCACTCAGTAAATGTTACACTACCTATTATAAATACTTAACTAGATGCTCCTCCTCTCCCTGCTCTACTGAAAAATAGCATGTAACAACCCTTTTCTGCTAATTAATCATGTGTGATAACATCAAATTCTAATAAGTGTTGCGTATTTGTTTTAGGCAAACTATTGATAGGCTATGATTGAGCTATAAACTACATAAGTCTTATACACATGTTATTGAGGATTGTTTTGTTTTTTGCTAGTTCTTGCAAAGTCTTGGTGACAGAGGGGGGAGGTGCAACGAAAAGAGAACTTATTAGTGCTGTATCAAAAACATAGCTAAGCCAGAACATATTTTCCTAGTTTGATTTTAATGTTTTAGTTTGCTTGATTTTCTTTTTTTTTCTTTTTTTTTGGTGCTAAATATGGAGAGCCAAGGTTAAAGATCTGAAATAAAGGACTGTAATTGTGAATTAGTACTGGGATTAACCCATTGAAATACAACTGTCTGGAATATATCTTTGAAGTAACAGTACTGTGTTTTGTCCTCAATGGCAATTCTGAGATAAAGCAGTTATAACCAGAGTGCAGTTTTCTATACTTAAGTGAATTTAGAAACAACACTGCAATTTTATGGTCAACAGAAGGCCTCTTGAATGTGTGGAGTAGGTGCAAGAAGACAGAGATGTAATCTACTCTGTGGGCTCATAAGAAGAATGAAGAATAAGCCCCTCACAATTCATAAAACAAGTATAAAGGTTGCTGGCTGATTTAAGGCCAGATTAACAAATCGCTACAATGCAATTTATGGCTTTAGATAATGGGAGGTCAAACATGTGTTACCAGCTGACTTAAATTTGATTTGACTGAAAGATAAAACTCGGCTACGTGAACCATATTAACTGAAAGCCTCTGCTTTACGTTTCTCACTGATGGCACCCTGGGGAAGCAACTTTCTTGGCATTTCACATCCAATATAAGCACATCATTGATGAAAAGATGGCTAAATTGGTGCATTATTTTGTAATAAAATATCTCACAAATTGTTTATCTGATCAATGGAGAATGCAGTCTCAAGCTGTTCAGGGCTAATGTGCTCATTGCACTGAAGTAGTAAGTTATTGACTCTTGGAGGGACCTGGGAATTTCTAAACTCAGTTCAGATTTCCTGAATAAGAGTAACATTGCATCAGGATAGTATGTTTTAAGAGATCTTAAGTGTTTATTTGACAGCTGGAAACAATACCTTCTCCTGCCATCCCCACCAATGACTATTATAATTGGGTAATACAATTAATTACTTTATTCACCCCAAAATATTAGATTGTTTGATGTTGTAATTTAGTTTTGTTTTGCTGAAACTGGTAGTTTTGTTAATGGGATACAAATCATGCTTCCAGGAGGTGATAAGGTCTTTCTTGTTCTTAAAGCGGGTGTCAGTGGCATAGAAAATTCAGCTGAGTTTTCACCAGTGGTCTGCAGTACTATAAAGGCAGTTGTCTTTTTCTTTTCTGACTAACAGATTATTATCATGCTCAGTACATGAATGAAAGAGATAGAAATCACAGATAGCAGAGGCACAAAACGAAGAATACTGCTTTGCTGTTTGGTGAATCTTAGGGTGAAGATGCTGAGCAAGTAGACTTAATTTTGGCACTGCATTATTGTGTGTGGAGTGCTGGGGAGGACAGAGGTGTTGCCCAAATATTGATCCTGTTTCTAATCATGTCTTCAAATACTACTTTTTTGGGAAGAATTTGTCAATAATTTTATCATCTCTCACTCCTGCTTTGATGGTGTTTTCAGAAGCCTGAAGTACTTCTGACTGCTCGTGAGCACTGGTGGTATCTTGGAGATCACAGTGCGCAAACAAGAAATGCTATAAAGTCTTTGAGGAACTTGCTGTTTAGAGGCATCTGACTTAAAAAAAAAGGTGTGTTAAATGAGTGCCTTTTTGTCAAAACAAGAAACAATGCTAGTGTGGATTTTTCCTTTCCTTGATCTCAAAGACTGTTAGCATGATGAGTCTATTTTATTTTTGGCACTTACTGTCAGGAGAGAAAGCATATCGGTGAAAAATTGCACTGAGCAAAATAAAGCAAAGGAAATGAAGAAACATACTCCTGATGAGCAAGTTTTTCATTAGTTCTGTAGTTTTTCTTCATCCTTAAAGTAATGACCCTCTATTGTTTCAAAACATCTACACATCTTTAGATGATGGCTAAAGCAGCAGCAACCTGAGTTTGTCAGTTTTTACTCAAAATTACTTTCCTTATGTCCTTGTGTTTCTGACACTTGGTCATTTTGGTTTTGTGAAAATGCAGAAAGAGCACTTTAGAATAATTTTGTGTAATCTGAAAAATTGATTAATTACTTAAACAATTTTGTCTCTTGTTAATGTCATTGTTCGAGGTTTTCCTGTGAAGTCACTTCTAAGAACTCCTGAGGATTCATTATCGGTATTACACACTTTATTTACAATGTTATTTTTATGTGCATGACCAACAATACAAATTTTCTACCTCAGTGATTGTAAATTATTAATTGCTACTAGTGTTACATTCAAATCAGTGTGTTTATCATGTTCTCAGGATCAGCCAAAGGAGCAGTGTCCTTAAGATATAAAATAATCCTTATGTTTTACTAGATTATAGAACTCTCATTCTTAAGAATAGCAAGAATTCAGACTTTTTCTTGTTCACATCCAGGTAGATTTACAAATCTGACAAATGACATCTTGAGAGTCTATTCCTCACCCAGAGTAATAAAAGCAAAGCCTAAAGCACACTCTGGGGTTGCTCAGGGGTCTGATGGTTTTTTTCATTGTAATTATTTTAAGGCATGGTAGGGCTCTAATGCCTCAACCAAATGAATATAACCAAAAATCTCTTCAAGTTGTCTTCAAGTTTGCACAAGTTGTGTTCAGGTTGGATACTAGGAAGAATTTGTTTAGCAGAAGGGTTATCAAATATTGAAATAGGCTGCCCAAGGAGGTGGTGGAGTCATTATCTCTGTTAAGTAATCAAAAGACATGTAGATGTAGTGCTGAGGGACATGATTCAGTGGTGGCCCTGGAATGCTGGGTTGGTGCTAGGACTTGAAAGTGTTGGATGTCTCCTCCAACAAAAATGATTCTTTAATTCTGTTATCAACACAAATCTATTCCTTATTGGATTTCTTTCTTTTCCTAGTTAGGGTCATTTTCCTGTCCATTAGCAAAATAACTAATAGCAGACAGGACAATGGTATCTCTTGACATACCACTCTGCCCTTCTAAAATACATCTATTTGAGTTATTCTAGTTATGAATCATAAGTGATAACAAAAATGTTCAATCTTATCTACAAAGTAGAGCTATGTCCTCATGACTCTAGGGCTGGAGAACCTGCCCTATTAGTTGAAACTGAAGGAGTGAATTCTTTTCACCCTGGAGAAAAGGATCACAGAGGACCTCATCACTGTACTCCACTACTTAAAACAGTGGCTACAAAGATGATGGAGGCTGTTTCTTGTAAAGAGACATCTGGAGAGGACAAGGGGCAATATGTACAAGTTGTTATCAGAAGAGGTTTCATCTTGATATAAGAAACATTTGAAGTAAAAACAGTCAATCACTGGACAAACATCAAGGATTTGGTGAAGTCCACATCACAGGAGGATTTCAAAATATGACTGGACGTGTTGCTAGAAAATCTCATCTAGGTTCCTTTTTCCACATAAGGTTGGACCAGCTGATCTTCTGACGTTCCATTCTGTGCAGTTTAATGGTTCTACCCCATGCAGTCATATTTCTTTTCTATCTGTTTCTAGGGAGGTGTGGAGAGAATCTGGTACTCTGTATGAACCCACAGTGCAACATCTTCCTAAAGCCATATGCTAAACTCGTCTTTTCAGTAATAGGTTAGTTGGAGCTATCAATGAACATCTCTGTTGAGTAGCTTTTTGACCAAGCTCCTCCTCTTCTTTGTTCTGCTCTAAATAAAAGTTCCACCCACACTTACTAGAAAGGGAACTCTGATTTTAGGTAGAACTTTTCATCAGAATTTATTTCTAAAAATGAGAGAGATTTACATACGGTAAATAAGTTTTGTCAACAGCCTGTTGGATCTGTTCTTTAATTGCAGGTTACCATGACTACATTGGTTGATGCTTTTTTTCTGAAAAATGTCTTTTGTGAGTTGTGTACTATTCAATTTGTGAAATGCTTCAGATCTTAATGCATGTAGATTAGATAGAGAATGAATCTGTAGAAGAGAAAAAACAGTTCTTTCAAAAACTTTGTCACATATGCTATTCTTATTAAAGTTGGTGGAAATGTCGGTAGTTTTGCTGAAATTTATAGTCAACCTTTCAATTCCAACCTACTGGCATTGAAATTCTCTTCCATTGGTTTGGCTATGGACAATTGAGTCACACTGAAACTTTGCAAATATAAAAATCACTGAATTAGTCAATAAGATCTGACTGGACTGACTTTATAATGAGATCATAGAATCATTAGACTTTCAGGATGTGGTGAACTACAAGAGGTGCGGTGTTATCTCATTACAACACATGTTTTGCTAAGGCGCTGCATGCTCTAAGGCATGTATTTGTACTGCAGTACTTCCCTGCCTCAGGCCTGTTTTGAGGTAGAAGGCAAAAAGACAAGTGGCTTTAAAACTTCAAAAGTAGGTGCTTTTAACTGTAGCTGTGTCTGTAACGTGCAGTTATATTCAGTGGTTTATTGGTGTGTGAATTGCAAGCAGCAAGGCTGAAAAATGTGTTCTAATGAAAGGCTTCCCCAAAGACACCCCCCAAACACCTCATGCTGTTCAAAATATTTTTCAGAAAGCATACAGAAACTTCAGAGAAGTTCCAATTGCTTTTGGGGGCTTGGATGTTTGTTGATCTGAAGTTGCTGCTGTAGTAATAATATGGGATAGTCAGTCAATCAGTGAAGTGGTTTATACATTGCACCTTTCTCCTTACAATGACAGTTAGCAAATACAAGTGCCCGATATATTTAATTTCCACTAAAGATAAACCTCTGTGGTAAAGAGAGCACTTCTAGGAATGAACAGTTTAACATGAGGTCAGACTGCTCTTGTGCTTCTAGTGTGGTGTAAATCGGGGGTGGCCCTGATAAACTACTGGAATTATACCAATAAAATTAAGTGCTATGACAGAGCATCATCAAACTCTTTCTCCATCAAAAGCAAGACAAATTAGAGACTGACCTTAGTGCTGGAGAAATTTCTTCCATGGATATATTAGTAGAGAGTATAATGGTATAGAAGAAGTAACATTGAAAGTCAGCAATTAGGGATTCATCATAAAGAGATCTTGTGTGCTTCATTAAGCAGAAAGAAGAACAAAATAGTTTTTAAAGTTTAATATGATGTAAAGTAGGATAGTAAAAATAAGTGACTCAAAAATTGAAAACTGGTAGAGGGGAAACGTAAAACTAAAGATGGTTTGTTGGTTTTGATGTGTTTAAATCTCACTGGCAGAGAGTGGCCTGAAATATTATAGAAGAAATTTAATGCCCTGAGGAACATCAGGTCAATGCTAAGAGGAAGGTTTGGTTGGTGGCCTAATAAATTAATTGATGAGGGCGGATGCATGGAAGAAATCATAATCCTCATATTATTATTGCTGTAGTGGGCTTCTCATAGGTCAGCTGTGCGTGGTTCATGACTGGCCTGGCCACAGAGCACTTACAGCACTATGCTAAAAGAAATTCAGAGATAGTCTACCAGAAATTATGTGTATTAAATAAGTAATAATTTGGTAGTGGAATTTCTGCTTTGCATTCTCAATAGCTATCTTGCTCTTAACCATTAGGGATGGTATTTTATCTACACTTTCAGTAATTATGGTAATAACTTAATTTTGGACCCATATCCAGATTGCCTTTAATCTTTGTGTCTAACTCACTGTGATCTGACTGACTCTTTCTATAGTTGAAAAGTCTTTCACTATTTGATGGAATTGCCAAATGAGCAAGCTCCTGCAATAATAATAATAATAATTTTAGTTTATTGGAAACTCCTTTTGGCCACTGAGAAGCTGCATTTTTCATTGACCAATTCTGTTTTTCCCTTTCTTTACAGAATCTCCACATTGGACAAATAAACACCAAAGAACAGTGAAATCATGAAGGCTGAGTACTCCCCTGTCAGAAGGATCTTGGGAGAGACATGAATGTGAGGAAAAAAATCATAGGTGAGTTTCTGTGAACTTTCCTCCATTATTAAAAATAAGCAGCCATGAAAAAAAAGAGAAAACCAACAGAGGGTGGCTGGGAAAAACATTTATCTGAACTCAAGTGAAAAGGTGATATCTCACATTTCCTCTTTCATTCTTTTTCAAACAAAATTCAAATTAAGTTATTCGGTGCAAACTGTGAAATCTAAGCTTATTGTAGAAAAAAGAATACAAGAATTATTCTCCCTATGTTTGTTTGGCTTGCTGCATTGTCTATATACTGACATTTTTCCTCATTTCTATGCGTCCTGTCACTGGTTCCAGATATTATGGAGTTACTTTCTTCCAGCAGGAAGGGGGAAAGTGGAAGGAAAAGTGAAAACAAATTTTCTTGCCAGTTTTTCTCTCTCAGCGTATTTACTATTACTGTGCTAAATAGGCTAAATCTAAGTTTTAAGAGACATCTAGAGAAAAAGAAGAATCAAAAAGAAAATGGAAGTGATTGATTGGTTTGTCAATCCTTAGGATAAATGCGATAATTGAAAAAAAAAAAATCAGACAGAACAGTGGTTATATTTGATTGTCTTATTTTTGGGAAGAGTCTCTTATATTGACTTAATGATATTGACTGGAATTGAAACAACAGTGTATACACAAGGGACTTGCCCTGTTTAATTGCATCAATTGAAAGTGATTCAGTTTTTTTTGAAACAGACACAGGGAGATTGAAAAAAATAAACGGCTATTTTTTAATGGTGAAATAAAGTGGAGGAAGCAAAGCAAACAACTCATGGCCTTGAAAAACCATATTATTATATCTAGGAAACCATGACCAAAAGATGCTAATTTGTCTCAACTCACTCACTGCGAGGGTTCTCTTTGATCCTCCTGCCTTTCTTAGAGTGTGATGTTCTCACATTTTAATGCAGTATCATTTGACATTGAGATGCAGTGAAAATTGTCCAGTAAACAGCTTTCTTGTACTGATTCGGAGCTTGTGGGAAAGATTATAGCATGAGCTGGAGCCTGCCAGAAGAGAAATGGATTATTACTCTGGGAACACTTACATCAAGGAGGGCCTTTTTACAGCTAAAAGAGGCAACCTTTTACAAAGAGCTGTATTCTGTGAACTCCTTGTCAGCTTGCTGAAAGTGCTAACTCTCAGCATACAGGTCATTCCTCCCAGAAACATGAGAGAAAAGCATTAGTGTGCTGTTCCTGACTTCTCCTTGAATGTAAAGATGTTTGCGACAAAATGACACCACATCAAATTAAAAAAAAATAAGAAACAGGTTTAATGAGACTGATCCTTTAGGGAGGTCAGAGAAAATGGGTGGCTTAAAAGACATCAGTGCTAGATTTGCAGTAGCTCAAGCTTTCAGCAAACCAGCCTGCATGATTTGAATAAAACGGGAGTGGTGGCATTTTCCAGATGAAATTCAGTTCTGATAAAACTCAGACCCTGGGTAACAAGGTCTCCCTGAATTTCCCCACCCCGAAAATCCTACTTTTCCTCCTGACAGTTTCAGTGTCCCGATAAAATTAAAAACCTCACAAAGGAACATTTTTTATTTTGTGTTGAAGGCTTTTAAGAAATATTTTTCAAGTCAAAGAGAACTATAGAATAAATTATTACAAGGACATTAAAAGGATTTCATTTCCTTGAGCATACATATGCATTCTACTGCAGCATGTCCTCTCCCTCCCAGTGTAGCCATTGATCCACAGCTTTTATAATGAACTCTAATAACAACTCTATTACTGCAAGGCTCCTGATTGGCTCCGGCACCTACAAAATTAGCTACAAAGAAGCCAGCTTGTCAATATTAATTCTGCCACAGAGATTACTTGTTATGGTAGAACAAAGGTGTTTTGGCTTGAGCTGAACAACTTAACTCCTTGTCTCATAAAATTTAAGCTGCTATTGATCGCCTTCTTCTATTGTGCTGAAGGATTAAAAAAAACCAGGGGCACACACACACACACAAGCAGACACCAGCGTGCTGAATCACTCTGATGCGTTCTCCTAAACCACCAGCCACCCCCTTCCATTGCCTTTCCCTTCCTTCCCCTCCCTGTCTGCTAAGAATCATTCAGTAACATGAAGCAAATTAAATCAATGAATTCATCCTAGCAGATGGGTGCTTTAACAGTCAGTTAGCCTTTAGATAATTGAGGCGTTGACTCTGGAATCATAAAATGGATGGCTCGTTTGTACATTTTACTGAAATAGATCACCGAGGTTAAATAAATGAAATCCCATTTGTCAGGCGGTAATAAATGGCCTCCCCTTCTGCAAACAGCTCTGTTTGGCCTAATAAATACAGGGATGTTACAGTGCTCCTCCCTTGATAGGGTTATGGCTTAATGAAATGGTCTTTCCTCTGCTTGTTTTTGCCTCCTCCTGCACCGTGTGATAAGTAGCGAACCAACGAAGCTTGTAATTACAATCTTACAGAGAACCCAGCCAATCTGTATATAAATCTCACCATCCAATTACAAGATGTAATAATTTTGCAGTCAAGCTGGTAATGAGGTCTAATACTCATGCATGTGATAATCCCCCCTGGATGCTGACTCTATCAGATGTTAGCTTTGTAATTATACTGGCAGAAAATCATTATTTCATGTTCAGCAGAAAAATGAGGTTGGTGGGAAGTTAATTTTCTCTATGCTCTGTGAAGCATAGACAAAATTTTAATGATTTAATCATTATGGTTATCCCTTTTGCAATTGACCTGCGTTACTTCTGTAGAAACATTGGCACATTTAAAAGTCCCTGTTACCCGATAAAGCTTGCCAGGTATGCAGCTTTTAATGTAAGAATAACCGTATACAATTAAACTATTAACCTGCTTGATAGGGGAAAAATCCATAGTTTTTATGTTTTCATTATTTACACATAGGATCCAAAGGAATGCTTCTGTCCAGTCCACACTGTGATAAAAAAAGACTCTTAAATAAAGAAAAGAGAAAAATGCTGTAATTAGGGTGTAAGCTCTCAGAACAAAACAGCAGGTTCACAATGGTATTTTAGCAGCTCAGTAATCTTTTGTTCCTTTCCAGTGTAGGAGCCGTGAGATGTTATACCTCTACAAAAAAACCATTTCAGCATTTTCACAAGAAATTGTTTAAAGGAATCACTTGTGATACGTATTTTTAATTGTTCTTCTTTAGTCTCAAAATTTTCTTGTTATTTCTGTTACTCCAACCTGACAAGGGGTTGGGCATTGAGTAAGAGAGAAGTCGCAATATTGAGATGGGAGAGTGAGAAAATAAACAGCAGTGCAAACCATGCTACAGGGAAGTAGATAGGCAGGGCAAAAAAACAAAGCATGTTGTAAATTCATAGCAACTGAGGTTAAGGGATACATTACCTCAGAAAACTGTTAATGAAAAAGCCATCAAATTCTTTTATTCTAAGATTTCAACACAGACAGATGTGTATTCAAATAAGACCCAAAGACTCCCCAAATCACTTAGATTTGTACACTTAATTCTGCTATTTCTAACTTGATTCTGTGACCATAATGTTCATTTTCTGGCTGACAGCACACATCTCTACATGTATGTGTGCAGAAGTATATGTGCATAATATTTATGCGTGTGTGTACATATATATACACACACACACACACTCTGTTTCTCTAAGGCTTTTTGAAAGGTTTACTGAATTTTATCTACTTGAAATATCTTTGTCCTTTTGAAAACGCAGCCTGTGGACCTGTGCTCTTCTTCATCTGATGACTTTTGCATAGGCTTGATCTGGCATATCAGGAGTCTTACCAAGCCAGAACCTAGTTAGCGTTGTGTAAAAGATGACCTCATATTTGATTCCTGCTGGGTTTACAAGGTAGATGTGGAACTTTTGTCTAAAGCAAAATCAGTTATGGGTAATGCATAGAGAGTGACCTGCAGGTAGGCACATTTTCTGAGCCCTTGGGATATGAAAGGCTCCATGTAACTTCACATTTGGACTTCCAGACCTTGGCAAGTAATCTAGACCCTCATTACAGCCAGTGAGCACACAAGACTAGCCCTCCTCTTACTCAGCTGAGGCATCCACCTTTAGCTGAGGTGATCAGTACCCAGAAGTGGCTTTTCACCTACTGGGGATAAAAAATAGCAAATGCATAGTTTAGATGTTGATGACTACTCTGTAAGCCTCAAACCTTAGTTGGAATCAATTCTACTCTTACCTCCTTTGTGGATCCAGCCCAAAGTGGCTCTGGAGAAGGCCTGGGGTCCATCATGTATTATGTATAAAACTCCTAATCTAGTGATATAAAAAAAAGGCAACTTGACAGACACGAATCCTGATCTAATTATGGTTCTCAGCCTTAAAAAAGGATTATTATTTAATGAGTCCTGTAAGTCAAAGTACATATATATTTAGACAATTTATCAACACTCTTAAGAAGAAAATCCTGGCATTAGTTATGGTGGTTCTACTGGTATTCCATGCGTTTTCTCGTTGCAAAAGAAAAAGGGTGCTGATGAGGAATACAGATAACCTAAAATTAATTAGGATATTAAGACACAGTGAAGACTGAGGGACATGATACACTAGTCAAATGGACAGTCCTTAGCTGACAAATCTATTGTGTGTACTGTGGGTTGGATGGAGTTATTTGAAATATTTTAATGAATTGCTGGACACAAAATAAATTGTTCTGACTTGGTACAAAAATAAGAGCAGTGTTACAGACAGCTGATCACATATTAGTAAATATTGCAAATAAAATACTAGACTAATATAGAAAATATGAAAGACCTTTTAAGTCAAAGCTGCTTCATTTTCGAGTATATTCTTTTCATGCCATGTCAGATATGGGGTTGCCATTTTAAGTTTCCAGTATTTAAGGTGGGGGTGATTTGGTTGAGATGTATCCTTCAAGTAATGGTTTTAGGTAATGTTTCTGGATTTCTTGAAAAAAATATTGTATTTGTTCCATAATGAATAGCTTTGGTGGAATGTGGCTTACTAAAGATTAGTAGCCTGCACGTTTTTCTTTCCTGCATTTGCCCTCATCTCCTTGGCCTACTTATCCTTTTGGTGGTCAAGTAGCAGAATGCACAACTAGGCTGCTGTGGTGTGTTTGCTGTATGGATGGAGATTCTGTCTTATGTCAAGCCAGCTATTACTGATCTTACTGCAAAATGGGTATAAACGCAGTTGTTTAGCTGAGGTTTTCTGGGAATTGGCATTGAGTGCAACATGGAGAGTTCAAAATTTATATAAATGGCTTTTCTGTCGGAAATGTATTTTCACTTTTACTTGTACGTACTTCTGCAAACACTGACGTGTAGAAGTGAATGTCGTCCTGAACTTGTGTTGTGAAAAAGATCTTCCCTTTTAATTCAGCCGACTAGACATTTTCCTCACTAAGGCAGAAGTTGGATTAGAAGTCAAGTGAGTTTTTACTGCTGCCTAGGAAAAAGGTGGACAAGGTTGTATTTTTGTACCATAATGTAAGTAGCAGACTGCAGGCAGAAAGAGGCTTGGATTAAGATATTGGATTTAAATCCAATATTATACTTTAGGTTTTGCATAAGTATGATTAATGTTCGAAAGGGTGGATATTAATTGTACTTCCCTCATTTTCCACATGAAGTATTGAAGACCTGAACTTTTCTTACAGGACTATGACCAAGTAACTCTTTGCCACTCAAGCAAGTTGTAAGATGCAAAATGGTAATTCTGTAATGCTTTAGCTAATTTGAGTGTTTTCTGCAGAAAAGCTTGAAGTTTAGCTTTAAAAAGTTGAAAAGTAATTAAATGTATTGAAACTTTCCTTTCTGAGTTGTTTATCACCTGCATATCATAAGGGGTTTTGTCAAACCCCCCCTTTGTGTCTGATGCTTTAGGTGGGAACACTTGGTTGAAATATGGCCTCTGACCCATGTTATTGGTGGCAAGCCAGGTGAGATGCGTGGGGCTTCAGAGACAATGACCCCACAATGCTATGCTGTGGCTACAGCTGCCACAAATTCAGCTTCTCACCCAACTTCAGTGAAATGTTTCTCTCTCATGGTAATCTCTGAAACTATCTGGGGAGTTATGCAGGTAATGGCTGCATCTGAAAAGCTGCACTTCTGTACTTTTTGGTACTACAACCTGTAGTATTGTTCTGTGGTCTGACAGTTTGATCTCTTGGAGCCTCTTCTAGTCTGTTATGGCATAGAAGGATGTGTCTGAAAGTCTCAGCTTCTGAAGTCACACATACCAGTTGGTAAGTGAAATGCATGTAAATTTGGGGGCTAGTTTGTTAACCTAGAGATGCTTCATTGAGAAAGAGCAAACCTAGACAAGCAATGGACCATGACTGGGTCCTAGGATGCAATAAAAACGACGTAGATATGTTGTCCCTGTGCTCTTAACACAGTCTCTGCCTGCATTCCCTTACAGATTCACTTTTCCCTTATGTGACAGCTCTAGCATTTTTCTTGAGCACTATAATCCCCTAAATGCTAGTAATTTAGAATTCTTGAGCCAAAGTGCTTCCCTTAGTTACATCCAGTCATGTTCTCTTCTTATTTCAATAAATACTTCACCTTCAAAGCAGTGGAGAACAAGTCAGTGAGACTTCATGTCCACCTTGCAGAGAGAGCAGCATCTGTGACTCTTCTGTGGACTTTGCCTTGCACATCCACCTCATTTTTCTTTTATGACTCTCCCATTCCAGGACCTAACTGTAGGCAAGCCATGGAGATGGGAGCTTGACATACAAAATTCTGGAAACTCTCTGTGAAGCAGCTTTTGATCTGTCTATGGGTTTACAAGCATAATTCTCTTTGAGCATAGTTAGGATTATATATTACACTGAACAAATCCAATCCTTAAAAGAATTTTGAGGTTCAGCTGTGATTTCATCAGATGGTTTTTGACAGCTGAACACACTGAAACTGAAAATAAAGGTTCTAGTGTGTTTTGTGTAGAAAACAGGCAATCCTTTTGTGATGTGAGATGCTACCAAAGCCTCACACAAAGGGGTTAATTTATAAAAAGCCACTAGCTCCTAGTAGTTGCTAGGTAACATTGACCTTTTCTCAAAGGCATACCCTGCCAAGGAGGGTGTTTCAGCAGAGGTAATGATTCTGTCTGGGGCTTACTCAAGGAGTTGGTGGTAACTTATCTTGCTGGGAAGTTGAGAGGATATAGTTTTGTAACAAATGGTTGTCTTCTGCACCTTTACCCATCCTGCTCTTCCGTATTTTTCTCCTTGTTTTGGGGAAAGAGGACGAACATTAGATTTTCTAATTTGCCTTGAAAACACACTACTGTATTTGCAATAAATCCCTTGCAGACTGGGCACAAAACTATGAATGACTATTTTGTGTCTGTGCATATAAGAAGGTTCAAATTACAGTTGTGAAGCCATCTTTTCAGTATAGCTAAAAAAGAAAGATGACCATTTCCAAGCTGATTATTGCTACCTCTTTTCTTTAGAATACGAACTTCATAAACCAATGAATTTTTAATTAAGGTTTATTTTTGTCCCTGACTATATGTTAGCTTTTTATCTTCAGCATTAGGATCACAGGACACCAGGTTAGAAGGGACCTCAGGGGTTATCTGGTCCAACCTTTCTTTCTAAGATTTTGTTCTTTCTAAGCAGGATCAGTGCTGAGTTACTTCTTTATTGTGTGTTTTCTTGTGGTTTTTAAGAGAAGAGGAACAAAAACCTCTTGAAAATGTCTATTTTCTAAGTGCACACCCAAGTGATTTGTGAGCTGATGAGACAAACCAAATGACAAGCAGCATGTCTAGCTCTGTGCCTAAAATTTGCAATTAGTTATTGTTTTGGGGTTTTTTTTTGAAAAAACATTTTTATATAGAAAAAGGTGCATAGATTTTATTCTAGTGGGCCAGGGTAACTTACATGACAACTTGTTAAATCGATTTTATGCTTCTTTTAGATCTGCTATTCAATTTTTTAAAGTGCAGATACCATGGCAACCCCCTCTCTCATATGGAACGTATGCTGCTTTAGAGATAAATAGCAAGTACATGCAAAGATGGAACAGGATGACACGTAAACTTTTTTTATATTCATACTTCTTTGGATGAAAAAATGTACAGACAAACATCTTTTCTCTCCTCTGGAATATATTTTATTAAGCAATCACATTTTCAACAATGCAGTTAATTAATCTTTATCTTCTTTCATAAATAATATAGAAGGATATTGCACTCTATGCTTTTCTGATGTGTGTGTGTGTGTTTCTGTATGCGTGTACATGCGCATACATCAGCAAAGAATTATACATTACACCAAACGTAGAGATGTGCATAACACATTCTTAAAGACTGGCACTTATATTTGTATGGATTTTTTTTTTTTACCATTCCTTAATGGTAAGAGAGTAGCAGGTTTACTTGGTTTTGTTTTGATTTTTACAAAGGAGCTGCATAGCTGCTAGGACTAATTACTTTTAAAAGACAAAACACAGCTGAAGTGTCAGTTCTGAGAAAAAGCTGAGGCACTTATACGTGCAAGACTGTCTTGGCAGTTATTTAAATTGTCTGGAGTTGTCAGAATTTTCAGAAGGAGGGTAGTATATTGGAATCCTCAATGAACTTTCTAAATAATTGTCTTCAGAGGACTCTGCTGAATTTTTGAAAGTCTGGTGTCTTATTGGAGCTGCTTTAGAAAGAGTTGAATTTAGGTTGTGAGATATTGTTTATATGCAAAATGAGACAACTGATCAAGAAATCTACCCAGTTTTGTTCTGTATTCCATACCTTGGCTATTGATTGGATATGGTAGAAATTCAGCATCTTGCTGCTCTTTTTAATTTTCCGTTCCAACCTGGTTCTTGGTTTAAGAATGACACTGAAACATTAGCAATGCATCTGCTAATGCAAGCTACATAATCATTTTAGGTTCCCAAATGAGTTAGATTAAGGAAGAAATTAAACATTTTTTTCAAGATTAAAAGCACGCAATCTGAAACTCTTGCTGTTCTGAAACTCTGTTTTGTCATTTCCACCTAGAAAACCCAACAAGTTATTCTCTTATATGATCTTCTTGTGAATTATACAGATGAAGTGCTGGAGGAAGGTAGGGTGTAGGATCTTGCATGCTTTTTCCAGCTTTAACACCATTAGTACTGGTATTTGAGTATCTTAAAATGGCATCACTTGAATCAAGCAAAACTCCCTTACGTCATCTGGCTCATATTCAAAGATTTGCTTTTGCTGCATTTCTGACCCACATGCTACTGTTTGGCTGTTGCTGCCCATTTCCATCTGCCTGTTTTCTGGGCACTGCTTTCACTTGCTAGCATTAAGTTTTACCAGTGTAGATTTCTTTTTGCAAGCTGTAATAGGTTTGAAAATTTAGTTTGTCTTTCATAAGCCTACAGAAGTTCCAAACTGGTAAGTTAAATATGGTTGTTGCAAATCATGCAGGAAAAGAATCTCATAAGGAAGACTGTAAATAATGGAAGTTAGGCTTTTCTTTTTCTTTCTTTACACCTTTCTGGTGGTAGTGTCTGCAAAAACTTCCCTGAAACCAGGGGGTCCCATTTATGTGTTTGGTTGTATGACAGACATCCACACATCGCAGGCATTTTCAATGAAAACCCAAAAAATAATGCAAATCACCCTTAAAAAGTTAATTCTGTATCTTTGAATAAGTAGATCTGGGTTCATGTTTAGGGGGATTGGATAGTGGAGTCTATGTCCACAACGGTTTTCCTTTGTTGAAATCAATTTGTCCGTACCAACCACTTATGCTTTAACAAGAAAGTAATGTGATGGTGAGAAAAAGCATGGCATATTGGGATGTTCCTCTGAGTGCTATTCCCTGAGGCAGCTGCTGGAGAGCATTGAAAGGAGGCTAAATCAACATTGCCTACTTTTTTTTTTTCCTCCCTCCCCTCTTTTTTTTTCCCCCCCTCCCTAGAGACCAAATATGTAACCTCTGTGATGCAAATGATGTTTAAGCAGCTCCACAGACTGACCTGGTACTTTGGTGAGTCTGGCCACAGAACAGTTTGTCTTTATGTTACAAGGCTGATGGTGAAACACATTACTTTTGTATAAATAAATAGAGTTTGTTTTGTGATTCCTAATGAGAGGTCTGAATTACTTTGTTCTTTATTTAATTTTAGTTTTTATGAAATGATTACCTTAAAATTTGCTGGCAGTGCTGAAAACCAAAATTACTGAAAAAGCATATTTTCCTGGTCTAATAAATGCGTCCTGAAGGGTTAACTTCAATCAAAACACATTCATTAAAATACGCTCCCTCCCACCCCCACACACATTCTAAATGTAGATAGTAAATCTTGTAGCTTCCAAACTCTGAGTTTATCACTGCGTAGAAATATTAAAATGATGTTTTACAAATGCTTTCAAGTAATGATACCTTCAGGACAATAAATGAATAACAAATATTGGAAGGTCTCAAAGGTCTATTTCTCAGGTATCAGCAATTAGTGAGCTTTGTATGGCAGCTACTAAGAGAGCTATCTAGACTACCAGTGGTATGAGAGGTGTGGTTTTGATTTTACAATCTAGCAAACATTCAGAAAAATAATCATAAAATTAAGGTATATGCAGAGATTGGAAGATTCTAGTTCAATTTGCTTAAAAAAAATCCCACCTTTTTGAATTTTTATTTGTAGAAATGTCTTGTTAAAGTTATTACATATACTTTAAAAATTGTGTTCCAAAAATTTCCCAAGACTGTTTTCCATTGTTTAGTAATAATTGTGCTCAAAGAGTATTTATTAAGAAGAAAAAAATCTTTCTCAAATCACATTTTTCTTACCTCCTCAAACTGAAATCCCAAATAAAAACCTAAATAAGGTCCCAGCTCCAGATCTGAGACAACCGCTTGCAGCATTAGCTTTAGATAAAAATAATTTCAGTGAATTCTCTGATGGGCTTGGCTTATTTTGTCTTGCCATTACTGCTAAGCTTCATATGATTGTGCTTTACTTTTAAGAAAGACCCAGAAGTAAAACAAACACAAAACTCTGCACCGCCCCAAAAATGCTGCTGAAATTACGCTTACACAGCGCGTAAAGCAGCGCGAGTGATTTTCCTTTTTTGAGGCTTCAGAAGACGGAAGTGGGGAGCAACAACAAAGTACCTAGAAGACAGACTTTCTCCTAAAATAATTACCAAAAAAAATTTCAATTTTGTGAGGACTTGACAACATAATGTTTCTTATAACTCTCTTGTTTGCCTCCGTCTGTTGTTACGTAGCCTATAAAAAGTAATTCTCAGTAATACCTATTATAGGATATCTCGCATGCATCCAATCTGAATGTTGATTTAGTCCATTAAATACAAAATATTTAAACTGGAAGATGCCAATAACAACTCTTTAATTACCTACCACACTGTATTTTAATAGCAGTAAGAATGATAAGTGTTTCCTCTTCCAAGGAGAGCATTATTTTTGAATAAAGACTTGAAATATGCATGAACAACTTTCAACAATTGTACAAGTTCTATTAATTGTCATTTAAATGTTGTCAAGCAAATCTGTTTGCATCTGGCACCAATGCCACATGAAATTTGTTTAAACTTTCAGTCACACATGGAAAGTTTTGCAGATGGTGTCTCTTCTCAACTGTTTTTTCCAGTTTCCCCCCTTCCAAACTCCAGTTCTGACTTTCTCGACCCCCCAATTTGATTCCTCCTCCTCCTAAAAAAATAGATCTAATCAGTAGCATGTTAAACAAGAGGGGATCTTTTATGTATTCTGTGTTAGGACAAGGAAAGCATCGCTGTAGATCACTAGAATAAACAACTCGGGCTGATTCAATTACAATGCCTGGGCCAGGCTTTTATCTGCTGGTGACATCATTTCAATCAAAATGTAAAATAATACAATCCAATAGATGCAAGAGGGAGAGATAGGACACAGACTGCTGCACTTAGTCATTTAATAAAAAAAAGTGGAAGAAAGCTCTTTCTGACAGGCTGCAAGGACTTCCATTTCCAAACCTCTATTACCTTGTATAATAGTATTCAAAAGAATTGAATGCAGGAAATTGTCTATTACTTTTTATTAGTAGAAGCTGTTATGTAGGATACAGCCTACTGCACTGTTTTTTCTTTGTTCCTTTAATTAACAAAAGCATGAAATCCTTCTATTGGCAAGTTCTGGTTCCAAAGCTATCTGCTGCTTTCTGTTTTTACTGAAAACGTGGGGGTTTTTTCCCCCCTTTCTTGTCACTGAATGTCTTTTTTTTTTTTATACTCAAAAAGTAATTTTTTTTCCAAGTCACTGTAATCTAAAGTCTATCAGTCACCCTAATGGGCTAGTAGAGGGTAAAATGCAGATACAGCTTTGTAGTCTCAGAACATTTTTTTTTTACTAGAAAGTTTCACATTTGAGGAGTGAGGGAGGGTTAGGTTTTAACTACATGTAGTCTACTGCCAGTCTTCTAACCATCCCACTTGCTGGCTGAAGTTTCTTTTGTCAATGTATTATGATGGAAAGAAAGAATTGATACATATCCATTTGATAGATGCACAGTGCAAAGAAACACATTTTTTCTTCAGGCTGTATCCTTTATTCTTTAAGATTGTCTGTGACAGTGTAGGACAGGGCTTTGTAAATACTGCATCCTGGCCATCCTACACAAGTCTCTAAAATGTTACCTGGGGTAAAACTAGTAGACCTGATTCCAGTGAGGTGTAGTTCACTGACTTTTCTACATTTATTTCTACAAAATATACTAGAAAGCTGACATAAGGATTAGAACACTAATATTATCTCCAAAGATACAGATTTAATTTATTTTAATGATTAATTAACATATAGAATTCAGATTTACTACTAATAGGTTCATAAGGGTCTTAGTATCTTTATTTAATAATCAGATAGTAGATATGTAGTAGATAAATAGTGATGCTGTGTGATGTGGGAAGGTGGTGTGTGTTTTTTAAGATGTAGTATTATTTCTCATTATTCTGCTCCTGTTTGATTTATAGTAAATGAAACTAAGTTCCCCAAACCAAGTCTGGTTTGCCTGGGACAATAATTGCCAATTAATCTCTTCCTATCCTCTCCCTAACCCATGAGCCTTTCATTGTACTTTTCTCTCCCTGTCCAGTTGAGGATGGGGAGTGGTAAAGCAGTTTTGGTGGTCTTTGTGCAAGGTCAACCCACCACATGGCTCAATGCTAAGAAAGAGATTTCTACCAGTCTGGATGGCATTATTATTCCAAGCCTGTGATTTCTGAAAAGGATGGATATGAGGATGAAATAATAAAATACTATGTTAGGAGTGAGCTAGCAATGACTATCGTCACTGAATAATGTGATTACAGCATGATGGACAGATACGGTTTGAGATCACGACACAGCATGGTGGAACAGAGACATTTACGTGCGTCTTCAGCCATCTCTCAGTCCCATCACAGACCAAGATGTGTGTTAGAGAAGGGTAACGCATTTGCATGACTGTCTCGGTGCTTAGGGAACTGTCATCCAAACTGGAGATACGAGTCAATTGTAGGTAACCGTGGACATAGTGCTGGAGAACAGACGTTTGTCAAAGACTCACCAAGTCTTCATCTCAGTTCTTGTGGAACTCATGATCTGCATCTTAAAGCACAATTTTAAACTAAAAAATGCACATTTGTCAAACTCAATGAGTCAAAATTAGAACTTTACCTGGAGTATCTGCCATAGTTGACTACGAATTGTTTTTTGACCTTATGCAGGCATGAAAGCTCTATGTGAGAATCCAATAGCTGTCCTGAGCAAAGCCCTTTCTTATGTAGTTGAGACTTTAAAGTAATCTTTGTTTATAGGAAAATAAGCCATGAAGGATAGCAAATAGCAGAATTTAACAACTGAAATTCACAGTATCACAGTATTATCAAGGTTGGAAGAGACCTCATTTTCAGACTCATCTGACTGTGAAAGATGTTTTTGTGAATGCTGAGGATAGTCTCCTCTGTATGAAAGCAGCTTATCTCTTATGCCATTAGTGTTGAGCAATATAGTCCTTTTGGAAACATCTTCAGTGGGCATCCATGAATGTTTAGTTTATAAAGGAAAAATTCTTTTGCTAGAATTACAAATAGCCCAGTATATTAGTCACATGAGTTTATAAAAATAAATGAGGCAGTACTTGTTGGTCCTGATTCTCTGAGGGATGTAGTAGAACCAAGGGATACAGAGGTTACTTTCTCTGCTGGATGCTCCTCTCTGTTCTGCCGTACTTTCCTCTGTGTACATCTCAGCCCAACTCTGAGAAATGTTTTCCAGTTTAGCTTGGTTTGCTCCTTCTTCCATGGGGTTAGTTTT
Organism: Rhinopomastus cyanomelas; assembly: GCA_013400115.1. Taxonomy (NCBI): domain Eukaryota; kingdom Metazoa; phylum Chordata; class Aves; order Bucerotiformes; family Rhinopomastidae; genus Rhinopomastus; species Rhinopomastus cyanomelas. The sequence continues at coordinate 460,382 of VXBP01004231.1, forward strand.
TATTTACTGCTTTTAGCCTGATGTTTTCGTTCTCCAGCAATTTCTTGGCTCCGCAAGCTCTGCTGCATTTGAGTTTACAGATGTACTCTTTCCTGAAATTGAAAGGTTTTGGAGTCCTGGCCTAGAGAAGATTGTTTCAAGTTCTAGCCAGAAATAACAGCTTTTTTTTTTTTGAAGTAGCTCATAAATGTAAAAGACTAAATGTATCATAAGAAACCCTGTTTTTATGAGAGGACTTTATTTTGTGTCTAGATCTTCATATGTCTGAAGCATTTCTGTAATTTCTGATTAAGTGCATCTAATGACATGAAATATACATAAGTGTGGATGATTAACTCTTAGCTTTGTATCTTTGTATCCTTTTTGCATTGTGGATTCTTTTAAATAAGAAAAAACTGTTTCAAAATAGCAAAAGTCAGACTGTTACTAAAGGTAAAATGAACATACAGTCTATTTACCTTATAGGTTGTGTAAAAGTCTTTCCTGTTCCTGTATCTTTTAGTGCAGGATGATGTGCAGTCTTTTGGGTGCAAGAGGATGTACAAAATGCATTAGCCTTCTCTCAGAATTTGTCTTTTGGAAATAGTTTTGCAAAGTGTTAGTCTTATGTAAGCAGGGAGCAGTCAAGAACAAGATTTGGGGCTTTTACAGCTTTCATGCTACACATTTAATCTGAATGTCAATCAGGGTAGATTATATTAAGGTTCTGGAGATTATACAGCCCTTCATTTCCCCATTATCTTAACCTAAGTCATGCTTCGTTGCACATGTGAGACACTTGTGACATGCTTTTCCTCTGTATTAGGCCTATACTGGAAAATACCTACTGGTCTGTTGTTTAATGTGGACACTACAACTGATGGAGGGTACATGAAACTTTGTGCTGCCCATATATTTATTGATTTATGCACCAAAGGGGAGACAGAATCCTTTAAGCCTGTGGATCAAAACCTGAAATTGTTAACTGTGACTTGTCTGGCATATAGACTTCTTTCTCCCAAGCATCTTGGTTTCTTTCAGTCATTGAGGGCAGCCCCTGGGTTGGTCAGTCAGAACAACCATCTGGAAGCAAGAAAGTAGATGTTCCATCAAAATTTAAATATTTTTACAAATACAGTCTGGGAAATGTTTGGAGACTGTACGAGATTGGGCTGCTGGGATGTGACTCTTCTGAAAACACAGAGGCAGCAAAGATTTTCCTTGGCTGTTTGGCTGAAGAAATGCAGAGTCAGCAAAGCAGTTTCTGAGCGTGCTCAAGTCATTGGAAGGGCAGATTGAAAAGCCTTTGCTGCTGACGGGGTTACATCTAGAAAGAGGCAAAACAAGCAGCAACATAACTGTAACTGAGTTGGCTGCTGTTGCTGCAGATACAGGAAGGGTCGGTGTGTGTGGGACAGCCACTGACTGCTTCAGGAGGGGTTCCATGCCCGGTCAGTGCTGCTGCGTCTCAGTGCAGACACGAGAGGAGCTGTGAGCTCTCTGCTGCTCCAAAGTCCTGATGCTACTTCTCCTCCCAGCACCTTCCCTACCCCCAGCAAAAGTTTCCTGCTCCCACGGTAGCGTTCAAGAGGAACAATTAAATTTTGCAGGCATTATCAAGAGGTCTGAGCCAGCTCCAACTGCTTGAAAGACTTCAAATCAGTATCTCCTACAGTGCTGTCTGCTGAGAAGCTGAGTTGGAATCCCTTTTCTCCCTTTCTATTAAAACTGCACCGCTGTGCATAGAGCAGTTTGAGAGAAAGATTTTACAAGCTAGTGGTTACAGTGTTCACCTGCGAGGGAAGATGGGGGAATCCATTTGTTGTGTAAAGGACTATTTAAGAGATCAAGGAAAACAAAGAAGTAGAGAGGAGACAAACTGAAAGAAGTCGCAACAAAGAGCAAAAGAGCTCACAATGAAAGGAGAATCTGCTTCAGCAAATTGTCTTGAAATGGTTGGTTTTTGATTATTACTATGACAAGGCAGCTTTAAAGAGATCTTGCCTGTGGATGCAGTCTCTTCCTGTTTTCCATTATCATCATAAATTTCTTATACAGACAATTGGTCTTAAGTATGCATTCTTCTATCCTTAAGCTGCTTCAGATGGGAAATAGCATCGCTTAGAAAGGAGCTGGATCAATAATCTTCCTGAACAGAAAAATACCTAGATAGAGAACCACTTTTTTAAAGCTTTCCTCAGAGTCACTGAATCTGGCCAGTTTTAAAGTGTGCCCTTGGGTTCCAGGCTTTAGTGGGAAGCTCACATAAAGCCCCTGTGTCTGTGAGTTATTGTTAACTCTGGGAAAAAGTAATGGGGTAGCAATGGGAGTGCCTGGTATTGTTGTCTTTGCATTGATATAGGCATATTTAAGATGTATCTATCCATATTTAACAAATGTTTTTATTATGACACATTGATTTCAAATACATTGAGGTTATTCAATTTTAAATTGCATCCAGGTAAATACATAAAATTTTAAGATCAATTGCAACACATATAAAATCTATATTAAGATGACTTTGACTTACTAAGACTAATGCCAGAATCATTAATAATGCCATGACTAAAGGACAATTATCCTACCGTTCCACATATGGAGAGATCTGCAAGCACCATGAAATAAACTGCTTGCCACTTTATCTGCTGGTGCTGTTAAAGGGAACTGAAACCCTGTGTGATGCTGGATCTGTCCCTTGGCAGTGATCCCAGTTAAGTAAGCATATTGTTTGTCAGTGTGCCAATAACATCATTTCTTGATGGTTTTTTTTTCCTCTCTTAGAATGTTACATTGATAAAATACTTCTTCAGCCAATAGTCTTGGATTAATATTGTATCATAGAACACAACTGCCTCTGCTTTATCTCTTCTTGCTTTGTACAACTAAGAACACTAGAACATATCAGTGAAGAATTAACTGTTTTGTTGATTGAGTTAAACCTTTTTGTTAAAGGCTAGGCTCGTAAGAATGCACTTCAGACACCAAAAGCAAAGTGGTGTTTTTGTTTTGTGTAGACTGTTATGTGCTATCTTAAGAGAAGGCAGTCCTTCAGCTGTTTCTTCTGGTTAACAGCCAGCCTCAAACTTCCTTAAAAGTGAATGTGAAATCTTTCAGCTTTGAACCAGCAGATGGACCTGAGTTAAAGTTAGCTCAAATCCATTGCAATTCTGTATTCTAGTTGGTTTCACCATAGTCAATATTGTATTGATAATTGTAGTTGAGTATAATAAATATGAGCATTCTAGGGCTTGATTTAGACCTGGAGGTTTGGTGTTTTTCTCTGTGAATGCATACTCTCATTCCACTTCTTCATTAAAGCTGCTTGAGAAAATGAGATACAACAAATCCATTTATGATTATATTGTAAAAGAATCTCTGCTTTTAATCTTAACCAGATTTTTACTGCCGAGTCTTGCTGTCAAATCTCAAGTTTTTGCTCCAACTAATCTGGATCACTTCAATCTACAACACTGGCTTTGCATTCTTGCAGGAACATCTGTTTTGATTTCCAGTGCTATCTTTTCTAGTCCTAGAACACTCATTGTAAGTGTTTTAGGATATAGTCTTCATAATCTTAAAGGGCCTTAGATTTAATTCCAGAACTAAATGAAAATCAGCAGGATGTACCTCAGTGTAATGTTTTTTGTGCTGGTATTTTCACTGAATATATTCAGTGTAAACTAACAAGGAAACAACTGGTTGTTTCCATCGCAGTTATTTTTCTATGGATTTAGAGAAACCTGGCAATACAATAATGTCACGTACTTCGCCTCTGATTTTGCTGCTGTTTGGTCATAATTTATATATATATGTGTATATAAACTTTATGTTCTGAAGTGTTTATTAATTTAGTAATCAAACAATCAATATTAATGTGTCTATTAGCATCCTTTTTCTATTCTTTGACAGTAAGTAGAAATATTTGTTGGAGAAAGTATTGGTCGGAACCTAAATTTTAAAAAATTACTTTATAATTTTCAAAATGAAACACCTGAAAAACTGATGTATTGCGACCAGATGGTGGCTATCAGGTAGGGAAAGGACTAGTTAGACATCTGGTCCTTGAGTTGATTCATCTTTCTAAACACAAGTGTTAATAATGGTATAGTGTACAGCTGTGCATTGGAAACCCAAACAGGTATGAATTAACTTTGGTTATCATTAAAAATTATAGCAAGTGCCCCAGTGGGGAAAAAATAGCTCACTGGCTGCTGCCTTGTGTTCTCACAAGCCTTTTAGCTTAGTAGAAAAAAAATGATTGCCTGGTGCCCGGTATCAGTTCAAAACATCTATTTCTCAAGCATTCTATTTTATACTTGGGATAATTTATACAGAATAGTTTCTTAGTCCATGTATGTACAGATGTTTTCACTCTACTGGCTAAACCTTTACCCTCTGGTATGCTTAGCTTGTATATTAATACAAACAACCTTTGTTTGCGTGTTCGTTTCGGTGGAGGTTTGGGTGATTTATTTGTTTATTTTTTGTTTAGATGGTCTTCTTTGGTTTTTGTGTAAGTTAATTTATTAAAAAAAATACAATTTTGGAAACAAAAATTGAATAAGATCCTACCCACCCTCCAAAATCTAGAAATAAAACTCTTTCACACAGAAATAATTCAGAAATTAACACATTAAATACATTGGCATGAAATAAAAAGATATTTTTAAAAATCTCCTTTCTGCCTTTTCTAACTGTAGGTGTTAGCCAAATTTTCTTAGACCTTGTGAAAAGCTTTTTGTTCCTGAGAATTCTTTACTGTGGAAAAAAATATAAAATTGGTGTGTTCCCTGCTCTAATTCGAATCCATGAGAATTGTAAATATTTGTAGTGTCAGGTACTACACATAGCATGGGGAGTTGAAGATTGTGTAAATTATGATGAATATAAAGCCTTCTTTAATGTAAAGTATTCATGCAGCAATTTGATAGTTTTCAAATATACTCGTGGGCTGTTATTTGTAACTGACATATCTGAAAGGATAGTCATTATTTGTGATATCACTGATTTGCCATTTCTTACTCTTATTAAACATAGGCTTGTTCGTTAAAGTCACAAAATACTGTTGGTCGTTCCCCACTTCCTAATCAGGAAGACCATCTAGTGAGGTAAATTAAATGCAAATAAGCAATCATGTTGTTGTTGTTGAATTTATAAATTTTTCAGAATATGCTTGAAAACTTGTTGAACTCAATAAAATAAACAAACCTTCGGCCCTCTGCGAATTGCAATAATTTGGCATTTTTATTATTCTGATACCTTCCAATCAGTCCTTGTGTGGTTTACTAGCTCATGATAGTTGTGCAAACACAATAACACACCTTGCGAATATTTATTAGTATCAGGTGGGAAAAAATAGTTAAAAAATGATTTGTGTAAATTGGTGAGCACTCCATAATTCTGTCCACTTCCATTAGCTTTTAATTGTATTCCACTGCTTGTTTATAGAGATCTTTCATGTTACGTGTCTCGCATTGAGCTTAGTGTTTATTTACATGACTAAGTGCAAGGGCGGATGGGTAGAATGAAAAAGAAAGGTGGGATCATGTTTTTCTCTTCTGTCTCTCTCTTTCCCTTTCTCTCTCTCTCTCTCTCACTCTCCCCCGCTTTTCTAAACAAGCTAAGAGTTTTTATAATTCATCACCTGGCTGACAGATGAGTTCTGCTGGAGAATATTAGAAAATGTCTCAAATCTCATATATATGCTAATGGTATGCTGAGACTGGTTGGTGGTATGCCGGAGTTTTTAATCTGTCTCGACCAGTGTGGAAAGTGGAGGAGACAAGTCATTGCACTCGACAATTTATGATCAAACAACTGAATTGTAAAGGAAGAAGGACATGCAGAAAAGGAGAGTAATTTTCTGATTTAACAGCGTTGTTACTACAAATAAAGAAATCTTGATTTTGACTGCACTCGACATTAAATGAGTTTCCTGTGCCCTGCTCTGAATTTTTCATTTTCAGATTTGTATAAAGCACTCTGCTTAGATACAAGTGACAGATAAGGAGACGATTGCATATGGAAATCAAATGTGTATAATAAAGCCATCTTCTGTTTATTAAATAAACACATGTAGATGACTTCCGTGGAGAATGCACTGATAATTCTTCATTGTGTTCTGTTTTTTTTGCAAGTCACAAAGAATCTTATTTAACAACTGCAAATGACTAGATGCAAGCTTTTCTGGTTATTACCTTATGACAAACCAGGCAGTCTAATATATGGCATTTATAAACGTTTAATTTTTGATACTTTAGTCCAAGTTCCAGTTGCAGCAGTACAATGTATTAGCGTTCCTGCTATTAAGGGTGCTGGAAGCTGCTTTGGTGCATTAGTATTTTCTGAATATTATGTTTCTGTGAGAAACATGGTAAAGTTTAGCCAGGTAACGTGTACCTTATTGTGAAACGAAACTCCAGGAGAAGCGAAGTATAAGACACAGCGCTTTAGTCTTCATATGAAAAGCTATTGTATCGTATAACCAAGACTAAGCAGCCTTGGGCATTTGCAGTCAGCTTGCCAATGACTTCTGCTTTTGTGATTTAAAAGTCTTTCAGATGGAAACCACTTGAAGTTCATCAGGGGATGTATTCCAGTTCTGTACTCTTGATTTTTTGCAGAAATGGCCTTCCTATAAACTATTCTAAGATATTGCAGTGTTGGTTAACATAATGAATGTGGGTTGCTTTTTCCTGAGATGGTTTTTATATCACAACTTGTAGGCATTTTGAAGTAAAGCAAAAGGCACTGTTTTCACCTTCTATCTCTGGACAAATCAAGTTCAAATTTAGATTTTGTTTCACTTTTTTATTTTGAGAATAAGAAGTTAATAAAAGGAGTGTCAGTAATTTCCAGACACTAATGAACTATACTTAATGAAAATTATTGGCCATGTCAGAGGAGCTCTACAGTGAGCGGCTAACTCTGGCTGGGCTGAGTGGGGTCTGGCCCTGTGTTTATCAGTATCAGCACCTGCATTAGGAAGGTTTTAGACTCAAGTGTTTCTTTTTCAAATCATTGTCAGCATCACCCTGTACTTTTGCTCTTGCTTGAGTTATGCTTTGATGTTTTACTTCTGTAAAAGAAAAAACCACCATCAAACCAACATCCCAAATCTGAAGCGTGCCCACCTCCTGCCAGGCAGTTACTGTTGAATGTGAGGGGAGTTGTGAAATACTGCTGCTTCCTAAGCACCAGGCAGTGTCTCTGCCTGGGGTAACTGTAATATGAGCTTTGGCATAAGTGCATCAGAAAACCCGCATGGATTTCTTACTGTGATTGGAAGTGATTGCTGTGTGTGGAAGTGCACAACCAGTTCAAACAAGACTAGATAAGCTGTGTTGCAAAGCCATATGGCTTAGTTTAAACAGCACGAAGAGGAAGTCTTTGATCATGGCCTTTGATCGTAGTTAACCCTAAATGAAGTGGTGGGCTAATGTAGGTAAAAAGGTGTCAGAATCAAAGAAACTAGAGCCTGGTAAAGGTCTAGTAAAAGAAAGATTTTGGAAAGGACACTGGTTTGCAGATGGTTTGTTTGAATTTAAACCTAGGGAAAGGAAGAAAAAGTGCAGCAACTTGGGCACCAGTGGAGAAGACCAAACTATGGCAGAAACTATGATGACTGGATGCAGAATCTGTAAGGTGTATGTTATCCTTCAGTGAGTTTCTGACAGAATTTACATATGCATGAAGGGTCATTTCATAATGTTCAGGGGAAAATAAAGTATGAGGTCCTGAAACAGCTAGAAATGAGAGCAGAATACAGAAATGCATTTGAAGATGACAGATGAGATGAAAGAAAAGAGCAAGAATGTAACTGGAGTTGCAGATGGATTGATTGGCAGATCCCCAGATGAAAAGGAGACTTCTAGAAGTATATGAAAATGATGACAAGGCAGAGGAAAATACCAGTATGCAAAGGAAATCAGTGAAAAGAGTTGGCTTCATGAAAGGAGTGATGAGGTGCAACAGCTAGGGACAGAATATTGAGCAGCAAGAAAGGAGAGACTGATCAAATGGTAATGGCAGGGGCCAGCAGCTGAAGGAAGAAAACAGGTAGGCAGGAGACAAAACAGAAGAAACTGGTTTATTTGTTCCACAGAAACGTCTATTTATTCTAAAGATTACTTTTTTTATAAGAAATACTGAGACTGGCCATCAGAGTGCATCTAGCAAAACAGTCTGGTGTGAAGTCTATCCAAGCATCATGATGTGAGGGTTTGACATGAGTGTGAAACTAATGCTGAAGAGGTTGAGGAGGAATCCTTTTGCTCTCATTCTGACATTTGAATGTAAGAATAAGAATCCTGCTCGATTGCAGAAGGTTGTACTAGATGTGGTAGGGTGTTCAAATATCTTTGCTGGAATTCACCTATTACCTAGACATGGAGGGCAAATGTTTGGGAAGATAACAAGTGTTACCAGAATTGGTGAAAGCAAAGCCTGAAATGTTTGTCTGCTTAAGTATCTGGTGATGTACCTTTCTTGAATTTTGATAACTTGACTGATAAGAGAATGGACAGTAAAAGGAAGTAAATACTATGAGAATAATAGCAAAATGGTCAATTAAAAATAGGAGTGCTTAGTTTGGATTGCAAGATTCAACTGGAGACTGCCTCAATAATTCATAGGAACCGCACAACAAAGCGGAGGAAGTAAAACAGAGAATCAGATGTGAAACAACAGTATAAGAAAAGCAAAATGGAATAGCTGTTATCACTAGAAAAGAAATATGGAAGGAGCTTAACTATTCAGGAACTGGTCTGGTGTATTTTGTCACGTAATGCCCTTTAAGGAAGAAAGAAGAGGGAGTGTGAGTGAGCTGCAGTCTGAAGGGTAATGCCTTTGGAAAAGACACTAAAGTACTTTTTGCTGTGAACATGCTGGAAATCAGAAGGTGAACTCTAGTGTCTTAGAATAGTGAAAATATCTATTGTCCCTGCAGGGAATGAGGTCTTTCTAAGATTTTTTTTTTTTCACTTCTCCATTGTAGCCTGAAGCACAACCATTGCTAATAATGGTACCACTCAGACGCAAAGTAGACTGATTCAGTAAGTAGGCACTGAGTTAGTAAAGGACAATGTTACTTTAACTTTGGTTTTAGACAGAAGAATGTCTAGGAAAGTAATTCATAGTCATCTGCTTTCCTCCATTTTCACACCATGCTATTCCACTCGTTGGTGCAGCTAAGACCTGGGACACTGGCAACACCTCACTGCTGGCTGTAGGCAAATTAATTTTTATCCTGGTTACAGATGAGGTGGTATTTTAAATGGTATTGAAGTAGTGCTTTAGGAGTCAGGAAGGCTTGAGACACATGCTCATGTAAAAAAGTCATTGGGCAAAGCAGGTGTGCAACAGTATTTTATCAGCAATGTGCTTCTGAACCCTAGATCTGTAAGGTGGAGTTTTGAAGGTCCTTGACAGTTATACAAATACATTTGACACAAGGTGAAATGGAAAGTAGGTACCTCTAAAAGTCTCATTCAAAGTCCTTTAGAAAATCTTCTATAATTTTAATGTACAATTTCTCCAAAGTGACTGTTTCAAAAATGTATTATCATGAAAAAAAGAAAAATAGACTCAGAAATCCCAAAACAGACACACTTTGAATATAAAACTGTGTATTAATAGATGCTGCTTTTCCCCCCATGTTCACACAACAAGAGCTGTCTACACCACTGTGCTTGACTGCCCATTTTTTCTGTAAAGGCAATGCCATGAATAAATAACCCTGAAAGTGTGAAACAGCTTAGAGTTGAAATGTGCCCTTAACAGGGCGTAACAAAACTTTATTGAGCGTCCTGGCGGTGGACAAGGCCTCACTCCGGTGATGCCAGCAGATGGCACTCTTTATATTAAGTAGCTTTCGTGGGGAGATTTAATTTGTTTCTTTTTTGTTTGTTTGTTTGTTTCAATTACATTTGTTGTATTAAATATTGTGAGGGACTATCTCCTGAAATGATAAATTGATCTAAAGAAGACTTCAAATAACTGTAATTATGATGGCATCCACTGACTGATATTTCTAATAGGTGGGGAAAATGAGAAGGAATTCTGTAAGGCTTGAGAGTTAGCACTCATGGGCACTGGAAGATTAAGTGGAAGGAGCAGATTTCTGGGAATGTTTTACACCTACTCTGTGCTTCTAGTGGATGCTTAAATGGTGTCTTGCATGTTAATTCTGGGTGTTTGCAGTCTGGTGTTGGATGCCTTTTCCAGTTCCAACAGAGGAGATACCTAGGGAGGTAAAGGCACCGATATCCTGGCTATACTGGAACAGGGAAGACTGGTGAGGAAAGGGAAGGGCTTCAGATTACTGTAGACTGATCCTGCAGGAGAAGTTCAGGACTAAGGAATGATGCTGCCTGTGAGTGGGAGCTGTGTTTCTTCCATCTACTGTGGTGGGACTGGGAAGACTGTCTATGAAGCAGATGTGCTGTGGGCGGCAAGAGGATGCCTCACCCCATCTGAGCCAGGGAAGTGCTGCCTGGACAGGGAAAGCACCAGTCCATCAGCAAAGAGCTTTTTTATCTTGGATACCTCCCAATTCACTGTTAAGCTGCCACCTCTAGCACTGATAGCTGCACCCACAACCACTTGACAGTAGCGTATGCTTACAAAGGGATTCTAGCACTGGAAAGTAATGTATATTCAGTATGAGAACAGTAATATCCTGTGCTTTGCAAGTGAGGAGGACTAAGGAAGACATGTAGCTGGTATTGGGCTAGGTTACTGATGGACGGAGACACATAGCTTTCAGTTTTTCCAGCTACAACAGAGACTTCAGTTGAAGTAGAACCTCTTTTCTGAGACAGTGTCAGTAGCTTCTACTGAGCTGGGAAGATATTCTTGATTGCTTGCTGTACTCTTAGATAATCAAGGACACAGTGGAAATACCACATAGCCTGTGATGGGCTTTGATTTATCCTAGGAAATCTCTCTTGTCCTCAGAATATGTTGTAAACAGTCGCTTCACAAACTTCATCAGAAAAACCTCTTCGTTTTTTATTTCTTCATTAATAATACTGAAAAAAGTTTATTGGATGTTGCACAACTGCATCATTTCTGGTCCTTGCATGAAATTAGAACATGAAACAAGGATGACTTCTAATAATCTTGTTTCTTGGGTGCAGTCTCTTGCAAGGTTCCAGTTACTAACTCAGATACGTAAGAACACATTTGCCCCATTAATCACATTATGTGCTGTGTTATTTAGCATTCTGCCCATTTCCCTCCTCTAGCATGGAATTACATATATCTCTCTGCCCTCCAGAAACTGCTGATAGTTTTTCATTATTGTGCCTTGTTACTTCAGCATATAGATGTTGAAGTTTACTACATGAATTTTCATATGCTTAACTTTCCTCAGCCTCCTAGTTCTGACAGCATTTTGTAACAACATCAAGCTAATTTCTGGCTACCTCTGCAGGATATTTTTCCTTAATAAAACTTAATATATCTAATCCTCCTTTCTTCTAACCATTTGCACTTTTTTTCTCTTAGTTTTCTCTTGCTGCTTTGGAATTACTCTCTTCAGTTCTGGAGTGTTTTCACTCCTATGGCTGACAGTTTTACCTGGGAAACCCTAGAAGTGCAGTGTTTATCTGTTCCCTCTACTGCTCCTTTCTCCTGACTTCTTCCTATATAGAGTGCTGCTCATTTCCTTCTTGTTTAACATTTTTAAATCCCCTTGATACCCTTTGTTATGCAACTTTTGTTCAGGCACTTGGGACTTCTTAAACTGCTTATTAGAAACCTTCAAGCAACACTTACTTTATTGCCTTAAGTCTACCAAAAAATGCTGTCACATCAAAATAAGCTATTCCACTTACACTTCTGCTTCTGCACAGTCACCTCCAAACCCTTGTATTGACGTATTTCTTTTTTACCAAATACAAACCTCCTCTGGCTTGCTTCTTGTTTCTTTCCCTTCATTTCTTTTGGCTGACCTCCCAGCCACTTTGTTGAGAACTAAGCATTTAACCTCTGTTTTTCATCTGTTGCTCATTCCAGGACTGTTTCCTGCATCTCGTGCTCCACGGCCCCATTCACAGCCCTGCAGCCCAGGTGAGCTACGCATGTGGGTTCTGCTAATACTGGGGACCATGACCTCCTAACTCACTGCAAGCACACCTCATTTTCCTTGCTTTGTCTTGTTTGTATGTGGCTGCAGCAGTTAGAGCTTTTATTTTGTTAGTACATAACAATGCATGCAGAAATGTTTCTGAAAAGAAGAACCACCATGAGAATTTCTGTGAATGTTTACCTTCTATCAATAGGTAAAGGTATAAATATTCATCCTTGAAATATTTTTGCTATCATCTTGCTCTTTGGGTGCAGCAGTCACCTGGATGCCCAACAAAAAGAAGATAGATAATACTACGGAAATTTTCACTAAAACTTTAACAGTTATTCATGCTTTTGAAGAAAACAGTGTTAGCTATTAAACAACTGAATTAATAATTACAAACATATATGAAAAAATGTTTAATAAGCTCCAGCCTAGTCAGATGCATGTATCATTTGTCTGAATGTTCTTTTAAGATTTTGGGGAAAGGATGACAATGCAAATTTTTTCAGTGAATGTCAAAAGTATTCATGGTTCCTGGTGTTGGTTTTGGTGTGCTGCTCACAGGACTTCTGAGTGCAACTCATCAGTCTGTATCAGCATGCAGTTTGTTTTACTGTATGCTGATGTGGGGTGCATAGTGCTCTCTAATTAGTAGATCTTTATTATTACAAGCTGCTAGTTTGGGAGAATGGCACGTGGCAGTCTCTGAAAGTTTCAAAATATTCTACAAAGAAGGGGAAATCCCCTGTGAAATCCCACAAACCCATAGTGTTTCCATATCACAATCAAAGACATAGTCAATCCTTTACGATGTATTTTGACAAGGTGTATAGTGCCACGTGGTTCTGGTGGTTTTATTGTTCTCAGGAAGGGTCCCTGCTATTGATATTTTAAGCTTTGAGGAACCTGCAACTCAGTGAACACCATGTTATCTAAGAAACATGAAATTAGTTCTTCTGTCTTCCCAAGACTCATCATCCAAGTCTTAAATAGATTCTGTTTCTGTGTTCTGTTCTGCAAAGTCTGTATTTCATTAGTCAAGGTACTAACACTGAATGTGTAACTGTTGTTATGTAAATGTTAACGTAATGTAAAATCCAGACTCACTTCCACGTGTGACATTTTTCAGTAGAAAACATTGCAGTTCTCTAGAATTCTAGTTGCTAAAAAAACCTGAAGAATTTTCCCCATATGTCTCAGCTTTACTATTCAGAGAACAGGTGTCATCTTTTCCAGGGTAGGAATGAGCTATAAAGGAGAGAAACATCATTTGTGGTAGCTGATACAGAAATGGTCAGTGGATTCCTCAGGTATTTATGTGAAAGTAGAGCGGGAAGCCAGACATTGAAATTCCTGATTTCAGCCTTGCAACACTTTAATAGTGCTTGTAGGCTGTACTAGAGAATGAAAAGAGATGATTGTTTTTGATGAGCAGAGGAAATATAAATTAGGAAGCCAGAATGAGCAAGTATGAACTATCAGTTATTGCAAAAGCAACAAATGCTTTAGACCAAACTGATGGTATGAAGCAGGGACTAGCTGAATTTTACCTCAGTGTCTCACAACCATCTTCAATGTAGCAACTCTGTCTGGACTTGGAAAAAAACCCCCACCTTGTATCATGATGCTTCTGCTTTTCACTTAAACAAAAATGTTTGTAACTCTAGGGACTACAAGTATTTATCTTCTTGGTGGTTGTTTCATGAGTTGTTTTCATTTAGACTAGTTCATAGACCAAAGGATAACAAAATGCCAGTCCAGCCTATAAAGAGTGACAATAAGCTGCAGAGTAATTTTTTGCTATTATCACACTCCAGTTTTTCAAGATGAGCAAAGTGAATGTGGTGCTGCCACTTTAGATGTCCAGGTTCTTTTTTCAAATGAGCCTGAATTAGTATCACACAACATCCTAGTTACAGGACAGATTGTGTTGTCACCTGTGCTGTATCATCTGATTGCTGTAGTGACTCCCAGCGTAGGATTAGATGAGTAGAGTAAGGTACCACAGAACTGAAGAGGAATGTGGATATCTGGGAGAATTACTTGGGGGGTGCAGATGTTGCTGCCAGTTCAAATCCTAGATGAGTGGAGCAGGGATCAATATTATTTCCTTCAGGATGGGAAATCTCTGCTCTCCTTCTCAGTGTTAATTCCTCGCTGGCCAAAATATCAAAGCAGATTATCAGTGCATGGTCAAGGATTAGATAGTTTGTACTTTGAGGCTGTTTTCTACTTTGCCCTGTTCCCTTTGCATGTGTCAGATTATGTCAAAGGAGCAAGATGTCACCTAGCCCTTATGTGGAGGATGTCCAGTCAGAGGTGGAGCTAGTTAGCTGTGACTGCTGTTCTCTCCACAACCAAGGCAGTTCCTACAGGTGACAGATACCAGTTGTTAGTTGCTGGAGGGGTGGGCTGCTGCATTTGTTGGTTATTTTTCTTGATATTTCTTGACATTTCGATATTTTCACGATGTTGTCTCTATTTCTGTGCTTCCATACCAGCAACTGAGCTTTTGCTGAGTTCCTTCCTGCTATTGCTTAGGATTCCACGGAGGCAATGCAACAACCACCACTATTCTCTTCCTCACCCCACAGTGTACTAACAGGCAGTTTACAGGGATAAGATAAATCATTGTATGGAAATCTGTGGGGCCAAAAGCTCCCAGTTTGGACTGGACTGTTGCTGCCTCATCACAGCTGTGCTCCAGGGCCACTGCATTGCACTCACATCCATTTATTACACATCACTAATTTAAATTACTCTTGTATGCTAGGCAGCTAATGCTTCTTTACACGGAGACAAATCCAAAATAGGCAGTACATTATTACTTACTTGTAGATCCATATAGGAAAACTTCAGAGAGCTATGCAGATCTTTATTTATATGTGATAATCTATATCATACATACTCATAGATATGCAAAGTGCAGCTTTACATCAGAATTTCACAGGAAAGCCTCAGGCTGATATTAATTCTGTCATTTAAATAAAAAAATTCCCATTGTAATAGGGGCCTTGGAGTGCTTCTCCGCTCTTTCTACTTACATAGTGATTCTCTCAGTTGAACTACATGTATAGTGATACAGACTAGTGATACTCTTACCAGTTATATGTTGAATTATTCATCCTTACAGGAGATTTCAACCAATACTGATTAATTGTTTCTCTCCTAAATACCATTTTTTGTTATAAAGCTTCCACTAATTCTGTTCTCTTGTCATTGTATGTTATTTCTATCTGTTATCTGAGTTGGTTTTCAATCTGGTATTTAAAATGTACCAGAACTGTCTGAAGGCTATTCAGTGAAACAGACTTTGGAAAGATATACTGTCAAGGGCAGAGTATTGAATAAGGCAGTAAGACAGAAAAGAAGAACCCAGACAACATAATGATTCAGTTACAGTGAATACACTTGTAGTAAGCATTACTTTCCTGAAGAAGTGGATGGATGGCCCACTTCCAAAGTAAAAATAGTCAGTTCTTATTTCACGTCCCTCACAACCTTCTTCCGATGTCTCTCATGCTAAGATGTGATTTTTTTTTCGTGTCCTTTTAAAGAACAAGTAATGAAAGGGGTACTGTGGTCTGTCATTTGTGGTTGGGGCAATCAATCAAAAATTAAGGCATAGATATATCTATATGATATGAAGCTGGATTGGGATGATATTCGTGTCATTGTCATTCAAGGCAGGAACCTAAGGCAAGCACTAGCTGGAGGTGGGCTAGTCATGTTCTCAAGGTGTATCAGTTGTCCTCATGGCCTGGTTCAGTATCTATCCCTTATATCTTGCATCCACTCACCCACAAATCTGTCTAGTGTGCCCTTCTGCCTTTATAGAGTATGACCATATATGGTACATTGGAGACTATTCGAATTAGGACACCATAGGGAAATATTGGCAGCTTTGAGATGACATGCTATCTTCTGAATCTACCAACTGCTTGCCTTTCTGCTGGCCTTGCCTCTTCTCCTTATGCTTGAGAAAGCATAGCAACAATACTATCCAGGTGTCCACTGTGTGCCAAGATGTCACCACTCTGAGGGAGCTGGTGCTTCAGAATGTAAGGGGAAGTTTTTGCAAAGGTACATGTCAATATTACAGGTCTGTGGTACTAGCCAGGAGTTGTGGTTAGGGGTAAGACTTCAAGTAATCATCCCATTTTTGAGAGGAGTACAGGCCATGCGGCCATTTTGTATGCTGAGATGACCATTAGTAGATCTGAAACTTGGGCATTCCCATCTGCGGCTCTCACCTCTCACCACTTGAGCCTGAAAACCCACCAGCAGGTGGGCAGACAGTCTGAGGTAGAAGTCTGATGCAGTTGTGATCACGTAGCAGTCTCCAAAGCCTTTTCAGGGATTGTATCTCTATATGTGACATTTCTCACAGCTCGTGAGGGCTTTCAGTTTTTGTGGATTGTACAACGTGATGGAAGGAAGATGAGTGGTGAGGTTCATGTAATTGTGTGATGCTTTCATCCCTCCCCATGGCTTCTGTTATTGTCAAGGGCATAAGGACAAGCACTTTGTAATTCTGAAGCCTTTGCAATGGAAAATTCTTTAACATGGTCCCATATTATTCTGTGTGCCTGAGTCCTCAATTTTCCACTGGAATCAGACCCTTTTCCCAAGGTGATAGTAGTTCGTGTTTATTCAATAGCTGTCATGGCTTGACATGGTGCCACAGTCTATCTTTCAGTTGTGCCTGGTGGCAGGGCAAGAGGCACAAGCTAGCACACAGGAGGTTTTGTTCAAATATAAGAAAAAAATTATTTACTGTGCAGATGATAAGGCAGATGGAGCAGGGTGCCCAGAGAGATTGTGGAGTCGTCTTCTATGGAGATACTCAAATCTCACTTGGATGCAACCCTGTGTAATAAGATCTAGTCAGTCCTGCTTTAGCAGAGGGATTGGACTGGATGATCTCTAGAAGTTCCCTTCCAGCTCCACTGATTGTGTACTTCTGTCATTTGTAAGGAGTAGATCCCATATCAAACTGTCCTCTCAACTCTACTAGTTTCCTCTCAGAAGGAAATACTATCTCACTCAGCTTGAATGGACGCAGAGTAAGTTATACAGCAAGGACAATTGGACCGTAGCAGCTCAGCCCTATCATGCAAGAACATGTGATTAATCTCTGTATGTTTTTGCGTTGGGGTTTTTACGCAGAGTGAATTAAATGTATCTTTTCCCCAAATTGGGCAAGTCTTTATGACTTTACAAGTGCTTTTGAACCCCCTTTGTTTGTTTTTGCTTCAGTCCATTACAATATTCACTAAATTAATTGATTAATCTTGTCTCCGACCTGACTGACAGGATCAACCGATGACACACAGTTCTCATACATCTGTCACAAACACTGCGTTTGTTGATTTTCCTGCAATAGCTCCTGTCTGTTTATTTAGCTCTTGAAATATGTAAAATAGTGTTGAATGCAAATCCAAGTCTACAGATGTAAATGAAAACATTCTAAGGGAAGCAATATGAAATATCACACCTGTAGTTTCCCTCTAAATTATCTCTTGTTTCCTCCTCAGGGTTGGAAACTCCATTAATGCAATGACATCCAGAAATAATCATAAAAGAAGTAGAGTAGTACTCAATAATACTAATCAGTAGCATTGAAAAAATATTGCTGACTGCAAGGATAAGAAATTATAATGTAATATAAGGGAAGAAGCTTGACTGTATTTATTTTTGGATTTTTGAAATCTCTACAGTCAGACATCCTTTCTGGAAAAGTTTAGTATTGAATGACACGAGAATTTACAAAACTAAATCTAAATATGAATTTGTGCAGGGATACTCATCTTGAATGTTGTCCTCAGTACTGAATTTGAATTACTGTTCTGCTTTATTATCCAGATTTGATTTATTTCAGACAAGGAAAATATTTTGAATGAAATGTGTGCTCCCGTGTTATGCTTTTAGAGCATGATACTAGTGCTTTTGTCAAAGAGGTTTCTAAAGACGGTTTATAAAAGACACTTAAAACCCATCTGGATATGTTCCTGTGTTAACTTTGGTCTAGGTGATCCTGCTCTGGTGGAGGATTGGCTTAGATGATCTTTTGAGGTCTTTCCAGTCCCTGATTTTCTATTCTCTGAAGTCCTTTTGGTTCACAATAGACATTCTCTGTTCTCAGAGGATTCCTTTGACAGATCAGATTTAGAATACATTACACATTCCATTCTGATTGTGGTCAATAAAGTTATCACGTAATTATCATCAACTAGTGTTGAATAGTTAACTCCTACCTCTAGGGCTGTCTGTGGACCATGTATAATATCTTATCTGAAAGCAGTGGCTGAATTTGTCAGTGAGGTATGGGAGCAGATTATCAGTGTCGTCATGAATAATAGAGCTTTCATAATTTTCATTGCATTTAGAAGCCATTTCTATACTTGTAACATGGCCAAAATACCTGTAGCCCAGGACTTGAATTCGTACTTGAAAAAGCCTCTGAAAGTCAGAATAAAAATCTAGCTTTGCAGAGTCTTTAGAGCAGGAGTAATGTAGCTGTGGGCATTGAGAGACAGTCATTGTATAGGGGCAAAATCACTTCAGAGAGCCACAACAGACCTCAGTCAGCCTGCATTTCTGGTAGACATACCTACCCCTGACAGGTTATCCAAACTGAGGTTACATACATCAAAAGAGAAATGGCAATTTTAGGATCAACATGGCTGTAGAAGACATTAAGGTGGTGCTATTAAACATAGGGCTTGGAAGTCTCAAACTCCAACTCCATTGCTGGTCACTCTGTGTCTAAGGACAAAGCAGCGTCTTCAGTGATTTTAAGCTCCCTCGCTCAAAATTCTTTGTGGTAGGAAGTAGCCTTTCTTGGACTATGGTCATGCCTCAGGCCACTCTGAGAGAAAGTATCAGTATAGGACCTGACAATCTGCTCAGCTTCCTGTGAGTCTCAGCCATCTCACAGAGCAGTGCACACCATGTGTCCTAGCTCACTACATAACAAAGACAAGGATCAGCTTATCTGGCAAGACTGCATGCTCCTTATTTCAGTGTGTGGCGGAAGCCATCTTTATGGGAAAGGAAGATTGGTAAGGTTGGTCTATGTTTGATCTCTTATGCAGTGATTACATCCTCCTCATTTAGGTAAAAACACCCTAAAGTTTCATTGTTTAGATAGGAATGAAAAAAATAATAATTAATATGCATTTCCAGACAAAGTCTGCAGCTTCTTTTCTATCTGAGGAGTGCCTGTCACATGGTAAATTCTGATTACAGCCACAAACTTAATGAGAGTGTCAACAATAATGATAGCAAAGAAGGGAAATTGAGGAAACAGTAATAACTTGATAGTTTCTCCTTATAACTGTGGTTAGGATTTGTATTTTGGTTCCTTTTTTATCTTTCAAATTGAAAAAGCTAGTTTTATGGGCCACATTTATACGTAGACATCCTTTAAGAATATGTGGTTGTGTATGCTATTGACCTAGTTTGTAGTGAGAGCTACTTTGGAGCTATGAAGGTGGAGTTTGCCAAACATTTAGGCTCACAATTATGTATTAAAGTGACAAATATGTAAGAACATTTGAATATTGATTTAATTGTTTATCATCATATTGATTAAGGGAAAGTCCATTGAACAGTCTTTGTAAGAGAAAAAAAGACTTTTTCACCAAGTTCTAGGTAAAGAAGTTTGGGACTTATAATGTAAGGAGATTTTCTTGTTTGAAACAAATTCTGTAATCTATGGAAAGAGATAAACTGCAAAACACAAAACATTTATTACAAATCTTCTTTTGGTGCAAGTTAGGGACATATTCTAGCAGAAAACATGTACTTTCTCAGCTCATTAACTAGTCTGCTCCTCAATCCAGTATGAGCCTATGTGAATAGTATGGCTATAGCTGACTATAAAATTATTCTTGAAAGATAAATATTCTGAATTGACCCCAGCCTCTTAGGGATAACAGACTGTGATGCCCACTAAGTATTTAAAAACAGCCAATAAATTAACAGAAACCAAAGAAACCCCCAAAGCTATTAGTTAAATTTTAATCTATAGCATATTTTGTAAATATACGTGATCTAAAGGCTGGAAGGAGCCATTAGATCATATAACTTTATTTTCTGAGCTCGGTGATTTATATTTGATGAAAGCGTATCTTCCAGGCACACTTCCAGGCAATGCTTTGGATAATTTAAGTAGTGGAGGATCCACCACTTTGTTTTGGTACTCAGTGTTGCTATTAAAGAGTGCATCTCAGTAGTAATATTAATTTGCCTGCCTTCTTCAGATTCTAGTCATTGATTTTCTTCATGCACTGAAGTGCACAGCACTTTTTCTCTGGAAGGCTGCTTACACAACTATAATTAAGATGCCTTGGTTTTTTAAAATGTTCTTTTCTAAACCGTTGAATTTTCTTTAGTGTCTCACCACATGGCAGTTTTCATAGTGTACAGATCATTAGTATGGCTGCTTTCTGTACCCTCTCCATTTTTTCAACATTCTTGCAAAATGAGGGACAAGAAAACAATTTACAGTGATTCAGCACCACTTTCGTGAAGCTGTTTACAGCAGGAAAGACTCCTGGCTACTGTAGGTGTCTCTTGTGTGCACACCCCATCTCCACTCCCCACTCTGTATGCTGTTTACCCTTACATTTTACTGGTAGTTCATGATTAGCTGCTTCTTAACCCAGACACCAAGAGGCTTCTCAGAGTTGCTCTCGGTAGAATATAGTGCCTCATTCTGGATGTGTAACTTCCATTTCTTACTCCTAACAACATTATGTCTAGTTCTGCATTGTGCCACTTGGAAAGAAATTTGGGTAACCAAATGGCTGTTGATAGAAATCTGTAGGACTGGGCATGAAATGCTGATTTGTGCAGGATCTCCCAGAACAGCCCATGTAAAAACTGCTCCTCATTGAAACTACCTCTTGAAGAGGTATCGGTTATGCTGTCATGTTTGTTATAAATTATTTGCTATGCTGTGTGATATTAGGACATTGCTAATTATTTTGTGTCTATGTTGTCTCTAAATTTTATTTAAAAAAAAAATCTCTATTGTGTCAATATGAAGAAAGAAAAGGGAGGCCATTTCTTCGGTGGCACA
Source organism: Rhinopomastus cyanomelas (assembly GCA_013400115.1). NCBI lineage: Eukaryota > Metazoa > Chordata > Aves > Bucerotiformes > Rhinopomastidae > Rhinopomastus > Rhinopomastus cyanomelas. The sequence goes on from VXBP01004231.1 coordinate 481,525, forward strand.
CCTCAAAGACAGGACTTATCACACTCTTTCAGCAGTTGGGTATGCATAACAAGCTGTTGCAATGCAATCAGTTTCAAAATTAGTGGTGTCAAATGCACTGTCACACAATTAAGATGTTTGAGCTCCTTTCTTTTAGTCAGCACGCAGTCCTAATGTATGACTGCCCTTGCATCATCTTAAACATCACATAAAAACCCCCAACAAGTCACAACCACCAAACCCAGAGCATTTTAAGATGCTTTACAAAATGGCATACCTTGAAACAGAAAAACTTGCTTACTTTGCTGTGTATTTCAAAGCAAATGTTCCACCTGAACCACTGAATTATAAATGTAGAGCGCAGAGGACTTCTTCCTAAGCCATAGTTAACATTGAAATATCCTCTAAAAGCTCAAATTTCAGTGCGCAGCGGAAGCTGCTCAAGAGCACTGTTAAGACAGCAGTAAGAAGAGAAATGGGCTGTTAGGAAAATGGTGCCACTTGCTACATTCAATTCTAAAGTAATTTCTTGAAGAAGAAAGCTATCGCATCCCTTCTTCCATCAAAAAATGAAAACATGCTAGAAACTGTCCTGCTTAAGAAATTGGTCTGGAAAAGAGTATGTGCTGAAGAAAGGAAATCCTGGTCTGTCAAGCAAGTGGGCTGGATAATGTAACATGTACATGTTGAGGGTCAAATGCTCTTTTTGTTAGCAACAATGCAAATCAGCAGTAATGCCTGTAAGGTCTGTAGACTGACTCTAGGTGCATATGTGCATAATGGAGAGTGGAATTTTGATTCAGTCGTGGCTGGATTAAAGTAAATATTTTCCTCCTGACGGAATTGCCAGCATGATAAAATAACAAAATTAATAAATAATAAATCTCAGACAATATTCTCTTTAAGATAAAAATGAGAAGAAGTGAAGCAGCATGTGTGGAAATAACTGGCTCATTCATCTTAGGTTGATCTATAAGCCATGGCATTTACTGATCTCTTCCACCCTGTGCATTCTCGAAGACAAAAGTAGGCAGTCAAATATGTTCCAACTCTTTTTCTTTTTTTTCCCCCCAGATTTGTTCAGGTTTATTTTCCCCTGCTCAGGCAGACACGAGAATAGAAATGTTTTGTCCACATTATGATACAGATGTCTTTCACAGGACAAGGAAATTTTCCTGATCATCCATTTTTCTGATTTCTGAACCATTTCCCATCCTACTAAATTGCTTAATACTCCCTGTAGCTGGACCTGTGACCTGGAATCTTTATGCAAGATTAATGGGAAAGCAAATGGGAATTAGTATCTGGGCGGGTTGCTGCACAGCTCTTGCTTTTATCTAGCACTCCACCTGTTTTGTTGTTTTGTTTTTTTTTTACAATTATGCTTTCATTAGTTTCTGAAGCCAGTGATCCTAGAAGACCTTCCCATTTCTTCTCTCTATCTTCCCTTCCCCCCTCTTCAATTCTTGCCATCTCCTATCCCAAAATTATCAAACTCACTCTGCTTGTAACTGACATGCTGACAGGAAATTATTACACGTCATTACACTTCTTAAAACACAATTTACCCAGCCTTTGCAAATTATTCTTCAGCAAGTGTGAGGGGGTAATGGAAACTGTCTATTCCACTTACAGTTGTCACTCATGTTTTCTTCTGCACAATGAACAATTTATGTTTTCTCTCTCCCTCCAAAAAAGGACTGTGATTGAAACACGTAAAAACATCTTATCGTGGAATAGGAAAATAAACCTTCTGTTTGAGATCCCTTACTCTGCCTTATTACACAGTGGATTTATTTTCTATCGTAACCTCATTAGTCCTCATGCAAGCACAGTACAGGCTGATGTTTATGTAGTAAGAGCAGACCTTCTTCTGACTTCTGGCCTGCCAATTGCACTTGACACTGCTGTAAAAGAAGAGTGATCTTGTGTGACTGTAATATCCAAAACTGATAATCCACAATTCTAATAGTTCTGTGCCTTCCCTGACATTTTTATTCTTCTTCACAGATGGCTACTACAAAAGGCTATCTTTTTTGCCCCCCCGTTTTTGCATATTGATTTGGGTTTGCACTTATTTTGTCTTTTGGTTTTGCCTTATATGAAGCCACACTAACAAATCTTAAGGTTAAATGATTGCATTTATTTAAAAGACTTAGAATGGAAAAAAAATTGGATGCACTCTCCCTCTCAACATGATTATATTGATTAGCTTTCAGGCATTCCTCTGTCAGAGTCATTCTGCCTCAATGGGAGAAGGATGATGAATTGTCTGACTACTAGAGGCGGGGAGAAAGAAATGCTAAGCCTGGGTCTGGGAATTGGCTAAGTACTTCTGTGGAGCCTCAGTCTCTCAGTTGCTCTCAGCAATGTGGCCTCCTTGATTTATAAACTGGAGTGGTGATTAATGATCTTTTAAGTGGACAAGGCAGGCCAAATCTGCACAAATCGGGCCACTCAAACATGACTACTACTTGTAGGAGAAGAATAACAGCCTTTACATAAAGGTAATTGAGACAGCTTCAGAGGATCTGGTAGTCTGCTTTACCAGAAATAAATCAGCCACACAGGCCATCTATTTTTGAAATCAGTCCCTCTCATCAAACCTCCTCGGGTCAGCACATGTTGCTGGGTATGTGGTGGGTTAGCAGATGTACTTCAGGTCAGAAACAAGGCAGACTGAGCAGCTCAGAGAGGAAAAAGCATCCCACCTGGGTGTCCTGCTGCAGCTTCTCTGTGTCAGTGCTGAGTGTGATCCCACCTTTTTGTCTGTACCTCCATGTCAGACAAATAGAACCTGCCCTGAAGGTTAGAGACTTGATTCCTCTCCCTTTCATATTTGTCTCGTAGCTGTCTCATAACAACCTTTGCCAGGGCTACCTGATACTAACTGCCTGTTTGTGTGTGCTTCTTTCAGTGGTTTGTGCCCATATCTGCAGTGCTTCAGGGCCAAATTGAACTTCTTGCTTCCTAGACGGCAGTGAACTGAAAATCTTTTAAACAAAGCTCAAAACCTGGGAGACTGAACTCCTCCAGGATGCCCAGTAGTGATTAATTTAAACAGACAGAAACGCTGACAATGGGTGCTCAGTGCACAGCGGCTTGTGTAAGCCATACCTTTCCTCCAAAATTTGCCTCCTCAGGCAAGGACCTAGTTTGCTCGTTCTTAGGGCCATCCCTGCAGACAAGGGACATCCCTTGCACATACTGTGTAGTGTCTGCAGTGCAAGACAAAAGTCTTTTCATACCATGTTTGTAAGATGGAGAACAGAAATCGTTTGGCATAGTGAATATTTATCAAGGAAATCATACCCAGAATCAGGAAAGCTGATAACCGGTACATAAATAAAACCGAGTTACTGCCGTGGTTTTCCCAGAAGGGTTCTGTGTTTTCCTTCTGTGTTTCTCTTTTCCTTTCTTCCCCAACACACGTTTGCCTTGGGGGCTCTGTGGAAGGGATGGTGCCAGGGCTTTTTGTGAGCTATTTGAAGGGCATTTAAGGTCTGTTAGCTGGCAGTGATAACCGGCCATACCATCCTCCTCCTCCTTTAAAAGCCCTCCATTGGTCAGGTTGCCCAGGGAAGCTGTGGATGCTCCATTACTCAAAGTGTTCAAGGCCAGGTTAGAAGGGGCTGTGGGCAACCTGATCTAGTGAGAGGTGTCCTCACCTAGAGAAAGGAGGTTGGAACTACACAATCCTTGTGGTCCTTTCCAATCTAAACCATTCCATGATTCTATAAAAGGAGTGCCTGAAGTGACTGAGTGGCACACAGCAGCAGGATCAATACAGAGTGGTAAACTGTGGTCAGAAAGGACAACACCCTTTTCCTTGGAGGGGAATTCTAAAACGGTCTCAATCTGATGTCCCCTTCAGGGAAAACTCCCCTCGATTTGAGATGGGGGATGGATTCCTCACAAGCCTGATTTCTCATTGAGTTATAACAGAGCCATTGGCTGTGAGGTTGGTAATATCTTTTCCCCAGCCTTCTCTAAGTAGGGGATTTAAAAAAAAAAAGTAATGAATTATCCCCAGACTTAGGCTATCTATGGAAAACGAACATCACTAACTCTCATTCCACGAGTGTGCCACAACATACACGACTGTGCGCTTCTGTAAAACCTACCTCTAGGTCAAAAAACACAACAGTAGCAAAATCCTTTCTAGATGAACTTACCTGTCTCTCCTGCCATTGCTAAAACTTTGCCTTTAATAGAAGGGGTGTGGGTCACAAGACTCCCAGTTCTGCCCCTGGCTGACTCACAGAGGTATTGTGAGAACAAGTTTTATATGTTTGGAGACCATCAGATACACAGTACAGAATTATATGCAAATATATAATACTTGGAGCATCTGAGAGCATATGTGTATGTGTGTATAAACACATGTACACTCACACACGAACCTTCTCAGCTGCTTTAGCTATTTCCTCTGACGAGCTTGTTTTTGTGAAGCAACTGCTTTGAGGCTAGGCATTGTTTTTAATGTCAGCTTCTAAAAAAGTGATTATTACTGAATTACTGTTATCATTGTAAGACTGTAAGGGGAGAATAAGATGTGAAAGTTAATTCAGTGCTGTGATCTTGTGCACTGGAAACTCTCACGTCTCATTAGTACTTTCTTTTATGCCTTTTCTGCTCTAAATGGTAACACTATTTCAGAGCTGCATTCAATGTTGTTCTTGTTCTGCAGCCTTCACATCAATATATTTTGATTTAGGCACAAATAGTTTTGTTGGTTTCATGTGGAAGAGCTCTTGAGAAATTTTTTGCCAGTAGCATCTTGCTAATATTTTATATCCTGTGATGCACCCATCTCTGTGTGCCAAGCAGATTCCTTTCTGATGGGTCATTCATGTTTTGAGTCGTACTTACTTATCTCTTCAAGTTCTCTTTACTCTTTAAAGTATCCTATTTTCATATAACCAACCAGTTTCAAAGTTAATTTTTAAAAACACAATTCTCATATACAATCAGTAAAATGTTTAAAACCCTAATGTCAGTGTCCTATTCCAGATCACTGGAAGACAACGCCTATATGAGCTAGATCTTAAAACAATACTAGAACATACATTAATGTTTTGGTGTATGTTGTTGTGTAGCTTGAAGACAATTGTTCTGTCAATCATTGAGTAATTGCCCCATGTGGGGTTCATACCAGCCAGAAGAAAAGGAGCAGCCATAATAACCACAAGTTTCAGGATTGGTGTTAATTTGCAGCAGTAGTAACTCTGTATGCAAAGAATTTATAACACTCTTCCATGCCTGAAAGTCTCTTTCTGAGCTGCTAAGAGGCTGGAGCACCCTATGTCCAGATTCTTTTACAATGAAAAGAGATAACTTACCTCCAAAAGGCTTATGAGAGTAATTCAGGAGATGGTTTAGTGGTTAAGGGTTGTAGGGCAGATAGTGGGACTTTATGATCTTGAAGGTCATTTCCAACCTTGATGATTCTATGGTTCTGTTTTCTGATCTCTAATGCTCAAAGAATTTCAGAGAGGATAAACTCATAAATGATATTTGGGTATATCTACATTACATTTAACAAGATGTGAATAAGATAAATAACAAAGAGCTATTAAAATAATATTTTCAATCAAGGTGTGTGACTGACTTGGTTCTTCTGCCAAAATTCAGTTGCAACCCAATTAGAAGAACCTCTGTCCTAATGTTTAACATCTGGATAAGTAGATAAAATGGTTACTGCAAACAAATGTAGACCAGACACTGTAAAGGGAAGGCGCATGATAAGGGAGGTTGAAGACTGTTGTGAAACATACTAAATGTGATCAATGTCTATAAATTGAAGTAAGGTACATGTTTTTTACTGTTGTTAAAAGTTGTCAAAGGAAATAGTAGACAACTCTTCTCTAAGTGCCTTCCTAGAAATTCTGCATTAACTAAATCTACCTGTTAGGCTAATAGAGAGAATCAAATACAATAGCCTTTTGTACATGAATCCTTCTGTGTTCACTGACCGTCTGTGCTGAGACCACAAGAGGATCAAATCTTTACCATTTGGCCCTGAAGTTTATGCATTTCTGAAGGCCTTCTGGAATGATTGCTGCTGGGAGCCAAACATCCATCAATGAGCTGCTGCTGATTGTCATGGTATGTTCAGCTAAAAGCCATTCCCAATGCAGCTATAGGTTTGATTTCTATCTGCAGTGCCATAGACCTTATTATTGTTTTCATGATTTCTTGTCTGAGTTTAAGTCTGTCAAAGGTCTGTATTAAAACAGTCGCTCTTCCGTTCTTCTAAATTCTAATTCATCCCTCAACTTTTTTCTACAGTATGTATTTTGGCCTTCATGTAGGGGTTAAAAAGCATATTTCTGTAAATGTTGACCTGTTAACTCAAATTCCTAAGCTCCATAGCTGGCAATCTAATGCCAGAAGTGGGCTAAGCAGAATGCAGTGCAGCGCTGACATGTTTTTTAACACGTTCCCACTATTGTCTGTTTGCAACCTGCTCTCTCTCCTTTTTTCTTTCTTCCGTAGTATTTTCAGTCTTTATAAATGCAGAGCTACTGCCATGTTTTGAAAAGCAGTCAGCAGATACAAGAACAATAACTGTATTTTATGGCACAAAATCCAACTGTTTGATACAACTGGTTTCTAGTTTTTTGCAACCATTTATTAAGATTCCACATCTGCCCACAGACAGAATATGCTTAGAAGAACTACTACACTGTCATGGCAAAAGTTTATTTTGCTATGGGTTGTTTCATCTCCAACCAGTTGCAATATTGATTTCTCTCAGTGGATTAATTATCAGTGGCAGTTTCAGTCTTCCTTGCAATAGGCAGAAGGAAAAATGATGTTTTTATTTCGAGGCTGTCTATTGACAATTGTGCCTGGGTTTCCCTTGGGTCTTAAAGTCAATGAAGTTAGAAGACCCATGTCATGAAAGTACTGCGCATGAAATTATTTATTTTATCTGCAGAAGTAGTATCATGTGCATGCCATGATGACTATTTAATTTTAAACAAAAGTTGGCTTCATGTGGTTTTCATAATATGTTTTAATTGTAAAAGCAGCACTGAATTTGGACAAATACTAAATGATACCAAAAATAGCAGGAGTTATTCATACTAGCAACAAGCCTATCAAAATATTTAGCTTGAAGAAAGAGGCTGCATTCTTCTGTAACAGAACATTTCCTGTTAGAAGTACTATTCAGTATTTGAAAGGAAAATGAAAACTTGTGTTGTTGCCAGAAAGCCCTGTGGATATGTGCATAATACATCAGGAATCTCTTAATAACTAAAGCAACAATGGATTAAATTTTAGATTTTATTGCATTCTTTTCTCCCAAAACTCAAAAATATACAGATGTCACACACATCAGTGTACCTGCCTACTGATAAAATACATCTTTCTCTCTCTATATATATATATACATCTTTATTTATAATCTACAGGTAATGGTTCTAATTTAGATGGTATCTTCACAATGCATGGATTAACAGAAGGCCGAGGGAAGACCTCTTAGCTCTCTACAACTACCTGAAAGGTGGTTTTAGTGGGGTGAGTGTTGGTCTCTTCTCCCTAGTGATTAGCAATAGGGCAATAAGAAATAAATCTTATGAGGAGAGATTGAGAGAGTTGGGGCTGTTTAGTTTGATGAAGAGGAGACTTCAGGGAGACCTCATCACTCTCTACAGTTATCTGAAAGGTTATTGTAGATATGTTGGTGCTGATCTCTTCTCACAGGTAATTAGTGACAGGATCAGAGGGAATAGTTTCAAGCTCCAACAGGGTAGGTTTAGATTGGACATCAGGAAAAAATTCTTCACAGAAAGGGTGGTCAGGCACTGGAATGGGCTGCCCAGGGTGGTGGTTGAGTCACCATCCCTGGATGAGTTTAAAAGACGCTTAGATGTAGTGTTGGGGGTTATGGTTTAGGAGTAAACTTGTAGAGTAGGGTTGATGGTTGGACTCGATGATCCCAAGGATCTTTTCCAACCTGAATGATTCTATGATTCTATGAAATGGGGTCAGCTTCCACCAGGGGAGGTCCAGACTGGATATTCTTCTTCCAGAAGGAGTGGTGAAGCACTGGAACAGGCTGCCTGGAGAGGTGATGGAGGCACAGTCTTTGGTTAAAGGTTACAAAAATGTGTAGATGTAGTGTTTTAGGTGATGGTTTAGTGGTTAGGGGTTGTAGGGTGGATGGTTGGACTTGATGATCTTGAAGGTGTTTTCCAACCTTGATTTGATAATTCTATGATTATATATTTTCTTTATGCTCATTATTTGGAAAATACAATTAAAATATTATTACTATTAAATCTTAATTCAGTTACTACCTAGAGATAAAAATTAAAGACAGTGTGGGCTAGAATGCTGGTATATTTTCATTGCATCGTTTTGGCTTCCAACATGGTTTCAGCTGCTCTACGAATATCCATTGCAACATACAGAACTGACAATGCAAATTTCCACAAAATAATGTAAGTTTGTACGTGATCTGAAATGTTGCAAAGCAAACAACGTAGCCTGGATTCAGTATCTGATTCTTAAAGTGGAGACCACTTGTTTTACTGAGATTATGTTGTAGCTATGTAGGCTAATTGGTTTGCATAGCTGGAACATGCACCATCAGTTGCTCCATTATTACTTTCAGGGTATAGGCTCCTTTTGTAGGGCTGCAACTGAGGAAGGGGTGTTTACTCACAGTAGAGCTAATTTGATAAAGAATCAAGCATGAATACAAAACTCAGTGACAACATTCACAGCAAATTCACTCTGTAAATTTGAAAAGCTTGCAAAATGTTTCCCTCAGCTATTTGGTCCCACAGACTTCTGCAGAGATACACAAAGAAGGAAAACATTATTTAAATATCTTTCTTATCTACAGCACTTTACAAGATGATTAAAATCTTTAAAAAGGGAAAGAAGGAAGACCCAGGTAACTATAGACCGGTCAGCCTCACCTCCATCCCAGGAAAGGTGATGGAACAGTTTGTACTGGAGGCTGTTTCCGGGCACATCAAGGACAGGAGGGTCATTAGGGACAGTCAGCATGGCTTCACAAAGGGAAAGTCATGCTTGACCAACCTGATAGCCTTTTATGAGGGTGTAACCAGGTGGATGGATGAGGGCAGAGCCGTGGATGTCATCTATCTTGACTTAAGAAAGGCATTTGACACGGTCTCTCACAGCATCCTTGCAGACAAACTGAGGCAGTGTGGCCTAGATTTTCGGGTAGCGAGGTGGATTGTAAACTGGCTACAGGGTAGAAGTCAGAGAGTGGTGGTCAATGGGACAGAGTCTAGTTGGAGGCCTGT